>JANVCC010000174.1:5819593-5988759 GCA_025345505.1 Todiramphus chloris collaris
AGCGGGGCGGCGGGGAGCGGAGCGGGGCAGGGCCGCCCGCCCGCCCGGCCTCGCCGACACAGACAATGGAAGGCGGCGGCCGCAGCCGCCTCCCGCCGCCCGCGGCCGCGCCGAGCCGCCCCTGAGGCGCGGGGCGGGGAGGTGGTCGGACGGGGCTGGTATCCCGCTATGGCGGCGCCGCGGGGTCCCGGCGTGGGCTGAAGGCGGCGGCGGGACCCAGCGCCCCTGCTCCCCAACCGGGGCAACCTCAGCCGACGCGCCTGGCGGCGAAGTCTCGGGGCTGCCGTCCCCGCTCCAGGCTCCCCGAGCCCGGCGAGGTGACGCTGCCCAGGCGTCCCGGGGCAGGTACCGGCGCCTCCGGTACCTGCGGGTGCGAGAGGGTGTCGGGCGCGGCGATGGGCCCGTGGGCGCGCCCGGGGTAACCGGGGCCGCCGCTCCCAGCCCCTCGCTCGACCTGCCGCCCGGGACACCGGTGCCTTTGTTGGCCGTCCGCCGCCGCGGTTTCTGCCGCGGGCTTGTCTGCCGGCTGCAGCACACGGCGTGCTGCCAGCGGCGAGCGGGCGGACCCGCCCGGGAGCTGTCCGGGACTCCGGCGGTGCTCGCCCTAGCGTGGGCCAGGTACGGCAGCCGTTCGCCCGTGGCGGGAGAGGTGTGGCCAGGCTCCGCACATCTCCCCCATGCTGCACCGTGAGCTGCTCCGGAGCCAGGTGCTGAGCGCAGCCCCGCGGTCCTGCGGCGCTGCCCCTCGGCTCCAGCGTTCGGGCGCCTGTGTGCCCGCCATGCCCCCGGCTGCTGAACGTCGCTCGGCGTCATCTGCTGCTGCGGACGGCCGGACTTTCCCGCTCCCAAAAGATGCCCGCGGCCACTAGCCCGCTCACCGTGGTCACAGAGGAGCGGAGAGGACACAGCTGAGTCCCGCCAGCGCTGCGGTGAGACGGAGCTCCAGCTGGCTGCGAGAATGCAAAAGACGACAGCCAGAACTGTGCGGGAGCCTGCTCTGTACACCCCTGCTGCAGGGTCTGCACCAGATGCTGGCTGGAGCCTCCGCTGATGCCTTTGTAGACACCCAGGTCAGTCTTCTGGTGCCAGATGTTGTCAGTTTATTTACCTGGAAGCAGGTAAAGGTACTACAGAGTGGCCTAGGACCTCCACCCTTTGCAGGTGGATGTGCAGATGTGGCAAAGTATTGCTTCCAGTAAGTATTACAGGATGATGTGGTGTGCTGTATTTGTTTGAGTTTAAATCTGCATGCTTCAGTGTTGTTCGTCACTCTGCTGTACTTACAACATCAATGCGCGCCTTTTTAAGCGCACTGTACCTCCCCCTTCTCCCTGTGCCCCCAGCTGTGGGACATGATCATCTACTCGCCCTCCCTGTTGGTCCCCAACCCTTCCAGAGTGATGTTACGATGCAGGCTCAGAGTTGGAACAGCATTTTCAATGTGGCATCACGCATGCAGAAGGATGGGTTGCATCCTAACATCTACCTTAAAATCTCCTGGTTTAGTTGGTGCAGTGTAGGTTGAGGTTGGTAGCCCAAACCTTCCTTGGGGAGTTTAGGAATGCTTGAAGCACACACCTGGTCTGTTCCAGCTTATTGCAAAACTTGTTTTGCAGGGCTCTTCATCAAACACAGTGGGACTAGAAGGGGGAAATCAGAAGACCATGTAGGCCACTCCCAGTTTAGACATGGAGTAAACGTGACTGATGTCTGACTTTTTGAAAGCTTCCAGTGAAGATGATCTTGGTCTCTTGCTGACCTCTTCTAGTGTGTCACAGTTTTGTAGCTTGCAGCAGTTGTCGGTTATCTAATTTTGTAGTTGATAGAGACCATTTTATATCATTCTGCTCATCAGTGTATGGATTTCTAGATGAGTATTTTGTTTCTGAAATTTGCAGTTTTTGAGAGAAAACTTAGTTCAGAATTTTTACCATACTTAATGTACCATCGCTCAGATGCTGTATAGTGCCCTTGTGAGGTGCTTTTTTTCCTGTTCATAGCTCATTCAGTGCATAACCTTTGCAGGAGGGAATCTCTGTGAGCAGCGGGTAGCACTGTGCAGGTGAGCAGCAGCACAGCATGTCCTCCTAGGCTGTTGCTCTTTGCATACAACCAAAAGCACAACATCTCTCATTGTGTTGACACCTGTAGGAAAACACAGCCAATTGCTGATCTGAGATGCAGAGAATGACCTTAGGCAGCCAACTGTTTTTATAGAAATTACTAAAAAGCATAAGAAGTGACATCTTTAGCAGTCTGTCCTACCTGTAAAACACATCAAGTCCACACGGCGTCTCTAAAATCTTCCCGGGTTTGCTGAAGTAGCTGTTCCTGGATAGCATGATAATCTCGCCATCCCTAAGTTCTAGAGAAGAGAAGCCTGGAAAAAAAAATAAAGGTGCTTTATCACTTTTGGTACAGAGACTGCCACTTGAGGAAGAAGTCAGCCTGGGTCACATCCCATCCCCTCTTCTCTAGTGATGGCATGATAAAAGTAGGAGGAAGTACCATCTTTTGAGGGAGTACTGACTGCTGGGGATGATCGCAAGGAGCAGAGTAGTCCCAGATGACATGTCCTACAGCACTGGAAGAACTATGGGAAAAGTGTTGCCAGTGAGAAGTCTTGCCTTGGTATCTGGATTAATGGCTTAAAAATCAGTGACAATGCCTGCATGTGCAGATCTGGATTACTTCATTATTCTTGCCCATGCTAAATAAATAGTGTTTATTTTTTCTGTGCAAGCACAGACATTCTTCAATTGTCGCTTAGGCTCAGAGTGTAAATACAATGTTTTCATTGTCCTGTGTCTCAGTAGTTTTTGGCATTTCTTAATAATCAAAAGGCCTGGAAATGACCTGCCTCATGATCACAGATACACATTTGTCTTAGAATATTAAGTAAAAATTTTAGATGCTTTCATTTGCTGGTAGAGACCATGACCTGTAATAGTTTACGACTAAACAGAGCTTTTTGTGAGATGCATTGAGAATGCTACTGCAGTTTCATTTCAGAAATAATGTGTTCCTGCAATGATCACACCTCATAAGTAATAAACCAGATCACATTGATACTGCGACATGAAAGGTGTTCAGGATTTCTACTGTATAGAAGAATTGAGCAAGATTTTATAGGCAAGTGACAGATGATTTGTGAAATAGGAACAGAGCCCTGGCACTCAGAGAAATGATGTGTCCTTAGGCTGTTTCTGTCCCCACCCACAGCTTGCATTGGATGAGAGAATATAGTGTGGCTGACTTGCTCTGCAAAACAGAAAAACGTCTTTGCGCTGCATGTTGGTTTTTTTCGTACGGTTAATGTTGTAACACAGAAACTGTCATTAAAGAAACTGCAGGTGCTGAGAAGCCAGTGCCCTCAGGGTGTCTTCTTACCTCCTGAGTAAATACTCAGGAGGCACAGTACTTGGGAACACGTGCAGATGCAGATCTCGCACACAATCATTACTTCAGTGGTTAGAAGTCTGTGGAAATAAATTTATCCTGAGCAGACAGCGCCCCAATGGAATGTACAGGAAGGGGATCATACACTCTTATGCTTTAGTCCTCCCAGTTAAATACTGTCTGTTGCTTAGGTTTGTGCAACATGGCAAAATAAACCAGACCTCCAGGTCAGAGTGTTAAAAAATAAATAAATTAAAAATGAGCAAGCACTGTAGACACTGCTCACTGCTAAGAACTGCTGATTTATTTTTCATCAGTGTAAAGCAGTATTTCCTCTGTAATAGTTCTGGCTGCATTGCCATATCATCAGTGATACGGGCAGTTTCTTGCTGTTTGAAGGTTGCTTGACAAAAGCATGAAAGAGGAGATGCTTTGGGATCTTTACTTGTCCAGTAAAGCAGTGTGCAGAGATTAGAAAAGCACCTCTCTATGCTAATTTCTTAAACTTGGCTTGTCCAGGCAAAGGAGGTCTTATCACTCACTGCTGTGTGTTGGTATCCTCTTAGCTCCGCACCAGGATTATAGTGGTGTTTTGGGTACCACATAGAGACGGTGCAAGGTCTAAGACTCAGTGGCAGTTATCATGTGTCTGCACTACCTTTTGTAATAAAGCGTGAGCAGGAGTCAGTGGTTTGAGCTGGTGCCTGCCCATAGGGAGCACTGCTTGCAGAGCTCAGAAGGAGAAATAATGCAGTCTTCAGAAGATGTCTTCAGGTTAGAAGATGGGGAGGGTCGTGCAGAGGAGTGGGCAATCGTAGGGGGCAGGTGAAGCATTGCAATTATAACTAAGCTCTGCAGCATAGGTGTTTGTCCCAGACTTGGTCTCTGTTTTTCTATATGAGTTAGGGTGGAGTCTCCACGGTGTCTTGTCTCCTGCTGGCAGGATGATAAGGCTGCATGAGGGAGTGGTAGAGTGTCTTTTGGTAGCTCTGCGGGAACTGTCCCATTTGGTGTGTAATCACAGACATTTCTGGTAGCAACCCGGTTGCCTCCTTACATGGAAAAAAAACTTGCACAACATTTGCAAGTGCTGTGTTTTAGGTACGGTTTTAATACTGGGTACAGGCGGTCAGGACCTGCCTCAAGCTGTTAGCAGGCTTCAGAAGGCAGGTGCTTCTGCAGGCTCGGGTGGAAGCTTGTGCACTGGGTGTAACTGTGCAAGTATAAGTGTGGCTCTGTAGCATGCTAACTGATGTAAATAACCATGCATCCTTAAAAGACTCACACCAGAATAGTTTTGCATCTGTAGAAACGTTTTGTCCATAACTTGCAGTTTCATTACTGTAATCAGTAGTAGGCTCCTTCTGAGTACAAATTAAAAAGAAGCTCATTCTGCATTGAAATTATGGTTCATGTGTTAGGGAGTATGAGATTCAAAGCAGTTTATTAGTATGGGTCAAAATCTGACCAAACTTAATTTTCCAGTCCCTCCTTGCTGGGACAGTCTGGCTCCCCTCAGGCTGCTGATGCTGTGGAGCAGCACAGCCGTGACATGACCCTGGAACAACTGGTTTTATCAGGAGGACTGGACCCTGCAAATAAATACCACCATGAATGGTTTTGCTGTGTTTCCTAAGCTTGGTTTTGAACCCATGGGATAGCTTCTCACTCGCCTAATGAGGGCTGAAGACAACAGAAGTGAAAATGTCTTTGTGGATGATAGAACAGTTCTCTAAATTAACACATGACCCAGGGGTGCACTTGGGGCTTGTAGAGTTGCACAAAAGGTGGCAGGTTGAGAGGGATGAAGGATGATTGAGTGGGTGCATGTAGCTCCATCAGATCCTGAAAGCTTCAGAGCTTTCATTGGGTGAAAAGAGATGCTGGTGGAAACACTCCGAGACCAGGCTGTCCTGCCTTGACAGGGCTCTGTTCACAAAATAGGCTTTTAGGGCCTAAAGCCACCACCTGTCCCTCTTACGCTAAGGAATAATGGTAAGAAGTAATTTTGAAGTTACATTTTTATTGTTAAATTTGAAGAATAATAATTTCCAGAAAAGACACAATGTTCAGAATGTTTTCTATGAATTTATGAAGTGTCTTGGAGATAAAGAAATGCAGTTGTTTTCATCACCTTCAGTGGAAGCAGTCTTGAAGAACAGCTTCTGTGTGGTTTCTTAAAAAATTTCCTAGTGTTTCTTCAGATATACATGTAATGGAAAAACCTCAAGAGATTAAAGCATTTGCAAATCTAATTTTTTGGCTCACAAAAAAATCTGAAATTTGATTGTCAAAAGCAAGTCCTGGGTAAAACCTTAAATATGTGGATATGTTTGTACCCATGTGCATCTTGGCTGTCTCTGGAAAGAGCCAGGATGCTAGTAGCAGGCAAAACGCTTATTTTGATGACTTGATTTCTATGCTGCTGAGCTCTTGTCTTCAGTGCACTATGAGATAGATACTTGTCATGAGATCCTCCGTTGAGTGTAAAAGAAAAGAATGTGAAAGCTGTGTTCCTATATCTCACCGCCTGCTAAGCAGGTGGCTCTACACAGGCCTATAAAGTGAGCAAGACAGAAAAGAGTATGACTGGCAAAATTAGAAATAATAAAGGGTCCCAAACTTCTCAGAGCGATACCTGTAGCATTGAGCCCTGTGGCTTTTATAGCCAATCTCTTAATTATTGCAAGGTAAATTGCATAACTTCAGACAGCTGTTTGTTTTGTTGGGTTTTTTTCTTTTGCACTTCATTTACATCCCGTTTGTGGTGTTTGGGCTTTGCTTAGAGTGCTTTTTTGGCAGTTAAGGTTTTCATAGGAAAATGTGTTACAGAGTCAGCAGAACTGGGCCAGGTTTTGTCACGTTTTCTTTACCAGAAAACATTAAAAATATTATTTTCTTTTGCTTAAAGAACATGTTGTGGTGTCATCAGATACATTTATTATTGAGCTGGAGGACTTTGTTTCAGACCTCAGTTATGTTTGGTAACAAAAAAGCAACCCTTTGCTTCCCAAAACATGACAGAAGTTTTCTTTCTGTCCAGTTCCTCCATGTCTTACACAGCTGTAGCAGTCATCCTTCTATATAGGCTGCGAATGTGGATACAGATATGTCAGTTTTAAAGATAAACTGGGTGTATTGCACACAACTCATGTGGCATGTAAAGCTGATTTTGATTTTGACCTGGTTGAACTCAGGAGTATATGGAGAAAAGGTGATGTTTTCATGCCAGTTTCTGTGGCATAAGTCATAATTCTGTTATCAACATGATTTAGTCCTTAGGGATGAAGCTGGCTAAATCCTGTTACTGAGAATACAGAAGTCATAATCTTTTGATACAAACTGTCAAACTTGTGACTTACAGAATATTGCAAAATCTAAATTTTCAAGGTGCAAGATCATCTTTATTCTTTGTAAATTAATTTTAACAGGGTAGGACTAGCGCAGCCTGGTAAAATAGTTCAGAAGTTCTCCTTCCTGTGGACAGTTGATTTTAAAAATGATCCTGAGGGATGTTACAAGAGTGCAGCAAGAGGACAGTGTCCAGAAATTGATATTTCTATGTGGTTTATTTTTGGGAGTCTAACTGAAAGCAAGCAGGTTTCCTGGCCTGGCTCCAAGCAAGGAAGGGTATGTGCTGTTTAGGGGGTTGAATGACCCAGGGATCTTCCATGCACAGTGGACTGTGCTGACCATGGGCCAAATGCCATTGATCTGGCATGCATCCAGGCCTCAGTGTGGAGGAAGAGGAGCCTTTTGTCTCATTGCTGACTCCAGGTGGAACCTTGGAGGAAGTTGTCCTTCCCTTTGGCTGTTCCTCTGTGCTTAGCTGTCCTTGTTTTGTGGTGTTAAGGATTTACCAGCTCTTTCAGAATAGCTAGTTGCCATCTTTCCTTCCCTGTTATTGCTCCCCATCCCTTTTTTTTAATTTGGGGGGGGGGGGGGGGGGGGTAGAGTAGTGCAGTGCACACAGTTCAAGTGACCAGTTGCTTTTGAAAGGGACACCTTCGTGTACTTGATACCACGGAATTTATTTTGGAAACGCTACACATAAATAATTTTGAAATTGCCATCAGTTGTGGCTTTGTTCTCGCTGCTTAGGAATCAAGTTTAATCATCTGAAAAATGGGCAGCATAGAGGTACTTTCTATGCGCTGCAGCCCCACTTACCTGACTTGCTGCCTGGAGCTTCTGAAGCCAAGGCTGTGCTCTGCTGCTGGGTAAGCGCTGGCACTCCCTGCTAGACACTGAGAGGTCTCCCCTTGCTCTGTGCTGGTGCTTCAGAATGTTTGTTTCTCCTGACCATTTTACTAATAGCGGCATATTTCTGACCTGCGGCCATCTATGAAAGATGCTGTTATCTTGGGAAGATGCTGAAGGGTACAGGTTTAGAACTGTGATGAGTTTATAATGTCTGTCCTTCAGACCCCTGTTAAGTCAAACAGATACCCTGTGCTGCCTCAGATCAGGTAGTTCTGCCCAGAATATTTCCCAGAAGCACTGTCTGGGTGTCTGAATAGGAGTATGTGGGATCACTAGATGCTGTTTCAAATTCTGTTTCCAAAAGAAAGTTTTCTATTTTTCTTTCTTTCAATTTGGTCTTCCCATCTGGGGACAATGCTGGTGACAGACGTCCCTTTAGTAACGTCAGTCCTCTGATGAAAATGGCCAGGAATTGCTCAGCGTCATTGACTTGGTATCAGGAAAGGTGGAGGTCATTAGAGATCACAGCATAGGGAGAGCAGCCTGGAAGATGGACACAAACATGGGACCCTCCATTTCTGTTCCACAACGGCTTCAGCTTGGAAAAAATAAATAAATAAAGGGGATGGGGGAAATAGTAATTTGTACAGTGTATTTCTTCATCTCACTGGAATCATTCTCTCCTGCTGTTTCTGGCTATACAGAATCATTATTTCTCTTTTCATAGCTAAACTAGTAAGAGCAAATCCCCAGTATCTTGCAGCCCTGGGCTTGTTCTGTAGAAACAATTCAAGTCAAATTTCTTCTTCTTTTGCTACTTTTGCCTATACAAGGTTGAAGGCTCAGATATGATCCCTGGTGTGTCTTACTACTCTTAGCTCTAATAAAATGCAAATGCTGGCCACCCAACTAGAGAGAGTGGCATTTAAACATGCAGAACAGAGACATTAACCTGCATGGCAAACGTGGCCCCCTTTCCTGGTGCACGAATTGTAGTAGTTCTGTTTGGCCCAGGCCTGCAGTGAGAGGGGATGTCTCAGCAGTGCCATGTCTCCGTCAGTCTCTGCAGTGTACGTGCTCTGCCTGGCAATGGGTAAGGAGGCAGCAGCGTCATGGACTGCACTGCAGCACACTGCAGCACTCCTGAACAAAGGCTTGCTGGGAAAACACGACTGGTGCTGCTGCTGTGTGCTGACCGCAGCTCAGGGACAGGGCCCTGAGATCGCATCTCTGTTATGAATGTTTCCTCGTGTAAACATCAGTCACTTTCCCAGAGGCTTTGCAATTAAACAAGACAACTGAATTATTAATAAGGCACTAATAATAAGTAATAGTGTTTTGGACTACGTGAGAAAAGACCATAGCAAGCCCACCTCTGAAGTGAGGTTAGAAAAGGAGTGCTGGCCACACTCTCTTGTCCCTGACCCTTGAGTAACCAGGGTGGGATGCTGCATTACAACCTGCTGGAGCTGGCCAGAAGAGAGCGGAGCTCCTGTGCGCTGTCAAACACAGAGAGGAGAGGATGTCTTTAGCCAGTGGACCTAAGCTGTTTCATACCACTGGTCTTCAATATGGTCATCAATGCAGTACAGCAGAGAAATCCGTATCACTCCAATACCCTCTAGTGAGCATTGTGCCTTGCAGAGCATAGTATGCAAGTACTCCTGCAACCTTCCAGGGAGGCTTCTCCCTATAACCAGGTCACTTAGAGAAGACTTTTTTTGTAAACTTGGATCAGAGCTTGTTCATTTTGATGCACAGATTCTTACTGTCCGTAGGCTTTGTTCTGGGGTTATCAGTGCTTTGCACCACATCATCTCCATGGATGCATGAAATCAAAGAAGATGAGGGTTATCTTTTTCCCATTTATTATGTATGCTGTTGCCATGATAGCAAGATTCATCAAATGTTCTGTATCCACAAAATTAGGCTGCCCAGTTTCATGTGAGCTGTATGAATCTTCTCCCCTATGGGTCACAAGACAGAAGGAGCCCTGTGTGTTTGCAGCCACCTGAGCTGCATTGACAGGTCTTAAACACAAAAAGATTGCTTGAGTTGCATCAGGTTTAGCGGTGTCCTGTTAACCTATATAAATCTCCCTGCTCCACTATTCAAACATTAGTAGCTGTGTCATAGTGCTAGGTTACAATGCAAAGAGGAGAAAATAACTAATACAGCCTTTAGACTTCTCTAGAGACCAGAGGGCTTAAAAGTTGCACTGCTTTTCAGAACAATGATACTGGACTGTCATTGTGATTTCTGGTAGTTCTGTTTCTGGCACTTGGCTGAAGCTGTTTTCCAAGAGAGGGAGCCTGTTAGGAAAGAAACAAGTGCCATCCAGGATAGCTCTTTGGCTTCCTGCAGTACGCTGACAAAACTTGAGCTTTCTTCCTATGGAAATATCTTTATTCTGGCTTTCTCCAACCTAGATAACCAGTTCAGGATGTCAATATTGGAGCGACTTGAGCAGATGGAGAGGAGAATGGCTGAAATGACAGGCTCCCAGCAGCACAAACAAGGAGTTGGAGGCGGGAGCAATGGGAGTGGGAATGGAGGAACACAGGTGCAGGTATGAACCTTGCTGTGTCCAGATATAGCAGCTTTATGCTTTTGTACTAGTGTTTGTTTTTTGGGAGGGGTTGGAAAGGATTATAGTTTTTCTTAAACAAGAAGTCTGGTTTTTGGGTGTGTTTAACAGCAGTTGGCTTTAACTCGCATTTGCCACTGTCTCAGTACTTCTAGAAGTGGAAGGCTGCCTGCTCTAGGCAGGTTGCAGCTCCCCTCAGTGGTTAAACTGGGATGTGTGTGGTGTTTCAGTGTGTTTCCGGGACTGGGACACTGGGCAGCTGCTTTGAGAGCCGCGTCGTGGTGGTGTGCGAGAAGATGATGAGTCGTGCTTGCTGGGCAAAGTCCAAACACTTGATCCATTCAAAGACTTTCCGAGGAATGACTCTGCTCCACCTAGCCGCTGCCCAGGGCTATGCTACACTGATCCAGACCCTCATCAAATGGCGGTAAGATACAGCCCATTGGACTCTTGGGTGTTAATACAGGCATGGCAGAAGCATATTTAAGCTCTGCTCGGTCTAGACTTCTGGTTGTCCCTTACAAACAGCCATGTCGCCAATCCTGTTCCTGTCCCCAGATCTCATGGGACCTGTCTCTTGAGAGAGTGAGTCCAATTACTGGATGCATCATGCTCTTAAAAGTCTCTGGCAGGGTCACCATCTGTAGTACATATGTGTGTCGCGGGCATGCGGCCACTTCTTTGCAAAATGGTGCATGGGGTAAAGCTGTGCGTTTCGGCAGCGATCCTAACATGGCTACAGAGCATCATTTGTTCTGTTGTTTCTCTGCAGCACGAAACATGCAGATAGCATTGATCTGGAGCTGGAAGTTGACCCTTTGAATGTGGATCATTTCTCCTGCACGCCTCTGGTAAGAGCAGAGACTGAAACTTCTGAGAGTCTGAGGACCATCTGGAATTCTTCCTGATGTGTTATTTTCCTAATGTGTTTCACACTCTTGACAAGTAAATGTTTCTATGGTCCTTGCTGTGAAAATGCTAAGACATGCCACTGTCAGCTTCCTGGCATTTTGTTGAGAGAGACCACACAGAAAAATCCTTGTCATTGAGTAGTGTGAGGAAAGGGAACAGACAGGTGGCTCTGGTTTGTGTTGTACCCAAAATCTAGTCTCCTCTACTCTGATGGGTAAAGGACTTCACATGCCTTCTTTTAAGGTCTTCTCTTTGACTGATTGACTGCAGATGTTGTAAAGTTATTACAATATATTGGTTACTGGAATAATGAAATCATGACTAGCAAATTTAGACAAGTAAAAAGCCAAAGCAGGTGGAACCAGAAGTGCCAGTTTACAACAGCAGTGTTGATTTTATTGTTCCCAACCTTTAGTCCTGTCTGCATGTTTCTGATCTTAGCAATTCCTTTGAGTATGAGGCTGTTCTGTTCCTGCAGTGATAGCAGTGTCCAACATCGGGAAAAAAAAAAAAAGCCAAACTTAAAAAAATGTTTGTTACTACTAAGAAAGAAGCTGCCAAACTGTTAGCTTCATTTGGCATATAGAGGTTTCTCTGTCCTAGGAGAGACTAGCATGCATCTAATACTCTGTAATGACCTTTTGTTGGGATAGAACATTTAGAAAAACCAGTTGCTAGGATTCCAGCGTGTTATGGTTATGCTTATCAAAGTCAACTTTCTGTGAGCAGGGGACCAGACTCCACTGCATTAGCAAGAAAGGAAGAAGGAAGCAGGTCACCCAGTAGATCAATTGTCTTTTCTTTTTTAGATGTGGGCATGTGCCCTGGGCCACATGGATGCAGCCATTGTGCTGTACAAGTGGGACCGCCGAGCCATCTCTATTCCCGACTCCCTTGGGAGACTGCCACTGGCCATTGCCCGGTCTCGGGGCCACGTGAAGTTGGCAGAGTGCTTGGAACAGCTGCAACGAGATGAGCAAACTCAGCTTGGGCAAAACCCCAGAATTCAGTGCCCCTCAGGCACAGACTCCAACACAGAGAACTGGGTGTCCCAGTGGCAAAGTGAGCTTGTTGCCTCTCAGGAGCCTCAGAAGGGAGTCACTGTGATTTCCAGTATAAACACAGGTAAAACAGCCCTGAGGGCATGCACTGCTTTGCTGACATTTGACATGTGAAAACCTGGGGGCAAGGAACTCACCTGGTCCAGAGATGCCACCCGCAGCACTTCTGTCCATGGTTCATTTTTGTCTTGCAGGGGCTCTTTCATGTGCTCCATACACTTGCCTAAGTATCAGGAAGAGGAGTCAATTCCTGTTTTAGAAGGACATGTGTATCTTAAGAGTGGTTGAGGTGGTATCTTCCCTGTGTGATAGTTACTCCCTTTGCACATACTGTCGAGTGTCCTTAGAACATTGCACAAACTTCCATATGCAGCTCTGTGGCAGCAGTTGTTGTATTTCCTCCAGCAATTATGGGTTGCATGTTTCATTTTGACCATTGATATGTTTGTTTCCAGAGTTGAGAAGACCAAGATCAGAACCTTCCAGTTACTACAGTAGTGAGAGTCAGAAAGACTACCCTGCACCCAAAAAGCATAAACTGAGCCCTGAATATTTTCAAGCCCGGCAAGAAAAGCTGCTTTCTACTGCACTGAGCCTGGAACAGCCAAGCAGCAGGAAGCAGAACTCCAGCTCCAAGCAATCCGCCACTGAGACAATCAGCCCCAGTGAAGGGATAAGGGACTATGGCCAGGAGCTTTCCCAGCACATCCCAGAAGGTCCTGGGTACCGGGGCTCTGGCAGCCAAGCTGGCATCAAATGGAACCCAAAAGACATTTATATTGGTGTGTCTGCAGTGCAGGTGACAGGGAGCCAGAAGGGCGCTGTGCTGGGGAAGGACACTGTAGCTCATCGGCTACGCCAGCGAGAACAGATGAATGTGCTGATGATGGCTGACAGGGAGATGGCGGATGCAGAGCTCTTGTCCTATAGGGACAATGCAGGGGATGAGGACTGCTTACACCACATGGATGACTTGCAGGTAAACATACCTGTAGTACCAAGATCACCAGTCTCAGAGAACATGGTGGCTGCACAGAGGAGGAGTCTGCTCTGCTGCGAGAAACTTCTGTGGAGGTTTTTGGAGACACTGAATTTTGCTTTGTGAAATGAAGTGGTCATGTGGTCAATATATACTTTCTTCCATTTTCAAAGGGTATCCTTTCAACCCAGACACACAGGCTAATGGTTAACATTTAGGGTCATGCACTGGCATATGCTTTAACAGTGTACAGAATGCACAAAATTGTTTACAATTTTGCAAAGGAAAAGGAAAAAGCAGATCCTCCTGGCCATATCAGTAAATGAGACTAAGGTGGCCCCACAGTCCCTGCGGAACTGGGAAGCAGTCCCTGCAAAGATGCAGGCCAGCAGGCCAAGCTGCTGCACTTTAAAAGACAGGGAGATAAAGAGTGTAAACAGGGAGAGACACTGGGTTTGAGGAAGGAAAAATCCCACCAGTTATGGAACAGAGGAAATAAAAACACAACAGAAGCAGGGCAGTTAGATGAGTAGTTGTCACTGGGGGAAAGATACTGTGTTTGGTCTTACAAGCAAAAGGAGTAATGGGAGCACAGCCTACATGCACTGCCTTGACATCTCTAAATAATCTCATCTTGCTGGTGTAAAATGGATGAAGCACATCTTTGCAAAACAAGAACTGTTTTCTGTTCTCTGTATTAAAAATTCCTGTGAACCTTGGTTGGCAGAGGTTCAGAAGGATTCCTGACAAAGCTGTGGTCTTGAGGGTTTTAACTTCTCTTGATGTGCTTTTATCACCCTGTCATGCTGTACTGCGCGTCCCAGTGAAGGAGTGGCAAGATGGTTTTTCCTTGGGAAGCAAGATAGCAGTGATAGCTGTCAGTATGGCAACGGTCCAATGACATAAACCTTTGACCAGATCTCCTAGGCTCCCCATACACTCAACAAAAAAGAGCTCTGGGAAATGGGAAATCTTGCAGTCCTTTGTCAGAATTTACGGAAAAGCAGATGAGCTTTGGTTAATGAATTTCTCTCCAATGCCAAGACAAATGGTAAAACTCCAGCTACCACAACTTTGGGGAAAATAGGGCAGTCTGAAGTTGGGCTGTAACATGCAAGCACAAGGCTTCTGCTACCAGGCAGCAAAAGTTTGCTCTCCTCTCCCCCTTTCCAGGTGAACATGATGACACTTGCAGAGCACATTATTGAAGCTACACCTGACAGGATCAAGCGGGAGAATTTTGTGCCAATGGAGTCACCACTGGTGGACAGAATGGACAGTGCTGCCATGAGCACCACAATGAGCTGGCTGGCCAGTTACCTTGCTGATGTCGATCATCTGCCAAGTGCTGCACAGATAAGGTCAGTAAGAACTGTGAAGCTGCTCTGCATTTTTGAGTGGTCTGAATGCAGGGCAGCATATACTGTTTCTTCAGCCTGCCCGTGCTATTTCTCAGCGATGGTGATCCAAGTCCAGCCACACTCTTGCAGTCAAACTTACTGTTGTCAGTACAACTGCAAATTCATGGAAGAATAGGAGTGCATGCAGCAAGAGGGGGAAGTGACCACAAGGTCTGACTTGTGACTCTTCCAGCACCAAGCCTGTGCAATGCTGTACAGACAGGCTCAGGAATGTGGGATGTTGCTTAGAGAGAGGGAGGGGAGCATGAGCTTCTGCCTTGAATATAGAAGTGTTGTAGTCCTTATTTGTGATGCCAGCCCAGGTGCTTTCTGAGCCAATAATTCCTACTGTGATTGGTATTTCAGAAGTCTGTATAGTGAACCCCTGACCCCTTCTTCGAACACCAGCTTGAGCCCTGCAGGCTCACCAATCAGTGAAATAGCTTTTGAGAAACCCAGCCTCCCCTCGGCAGCAGATTGGTCTGAATTTCTGAGTGCATCCACCAGCGAGAAGGTAGAAAACGAGTTTGCACAGTTAACTCTGTCTGATCATGAGCAGAGAGAACTCTATGAAGCTGCCAAACTCGTCCAGACAGTGTTCAGGAGATACAAGGTACGTGGCCAAAATATCCAATGTCTTCCTTGTTAGGTGTGATTGAGTATAATCTGTTACAAAACATAATGTGGGTAATTTCTGGGACAAAAATATAGTTTCCGTCATAGTATTTTCAATGCTTTTAGCATTTGCTTGGTGGTGATTACCCAGCAAATACCATACTGGAGAAAGCATGCCATGCCATAGTGTTCTGTGCCAGAAAAAGCATACTCTTAAAATATACCCCAGAGGTTCTGGTTAGTTGCCTGCTTGGTGTAAAGATCAATTTTGTGGGTTTGTCCCTCATGTGAATTGAAAGTGGAGACCTATCCAGGAAATGCCTAGACCTGAATGGAACCAGGTAGCACTGGTAGGAGATGTACAAGTAGGTGAGCCACTTAACATCATGTGTCCTGCTTCTTTGGAACACTCTGACTGCTTATTGCATCTTTCTTTCTCCCCATAGGGTCGTCCTCTCCGGGAACAGCAAGAGGTGGCTGCTGCTGTTATTCAGCGTTGCTACCGAAAATACAAACAGGTAATCAAGGAAGTGAAATTACATGAAACACATGTACGTGCCACAAACTCAGCCCTTTGTAATGGGAATTATCCCCTTGTTCCTCTTGTGTTGCTTTCCAGCATGCAGTAATGAAATAACCCACTCAGGCAAAACTGGAAAGGGAGAAAATTCATATCCTGAATCTTAATTTTGGAGGGAATCTTTGCAAGGATTTTGTTTGTGATGATACCTGTATTTTTGCTACAAGATAAAAGGCAATGTTGTATTCCATATTGGCCTTTATAAACATTGTAGCCTGGTTAAACTATTCTCTGACTAGTTGCTTGCCAAATTTCATTGTGAAATTGAAGTTGGTTTTGTCTTTGTTAAAGAAAAAATTGAAAAAAAGGTTGGTTTATTTTGTACATACTAAACTTCTAAACTATGGGAAGTCACGTTTAGCTTGATGCAGAATGTTCCTGGAGTGAGATTGTTCTCCAGACTCTAGTTGGAGATGTGTTTTTAGGCTGAGTTCTCAACCCCAGAAAAAGAAGATACTTTTTCCTTTTTGGTTTTTGGTTGAGTGTTTTGGGGGATTTTTTTATTTGGGGAGGGGGGCGGGGGGGTAGGGGGACAGGCATGGGGGACTGGGAGGAGGTCTCGGGTCCCTCTTTTCACTATACCCTGCTAGATTCAAGCTGTCTGACTCCTGGCATGTTACACAAAGTGAAAGGCAGGATGCCTGTGCTCTTTTACAACCTTCAAAAACATTTATTTGGGTAGTCTTTCTAGTGTTAAGAGACTGCATAGTGATTCACATTCAACCTGCCACATAGCTTTCATTGTGGAGTGATGCTTCATGTAATAGGAAAGCCTAAATCCTTTCAAAAAATGCTTGACAAACTGCTTTGTCTTGGATCCTGAAATCACCTTCTTTTGAAAGAAGATGGTTTGTTTGTTTGGGGTTTTTTTGGTTGGTTTTTTTGTTTGGGTTTTTCTTCCATTCTTTATTTGCAGAACTAACATTAACTATGTATTTTTCTGTTTCTCTCTAAGCTTACTTGGATAGCCTTGAAGGTAATACAAATACAAACACTATTGTGAAAACAATTCCCCATGGGTCACAAACTTTCACGTTCAATATAAACCAGGAGAACCTGGCATTTATAGAAGTGTTTTGATAGTATCCACTAGTAAATACCTGTGGTTGAAAAATTACTGACAAACCAAACCTTATAGGAGATACACAGGGTCTGTTGTGCCACAGCACAGCAACATAGTAGTGAAATTAAAAGAAACAAAAAAGTCTTCTGCTTCTACAGGTACTCATATAAGCAGCAATGGGTTGAGGTGCAGGGAAGATTTGTCTTCCAGAAATGGGCTTTAGAGCTTTCTTTTGTTGCTTTTGATCAGCCATCACTCAGTGATCTTTGCCTTGGCATTTGGGGAGCACAGGAGAACATTTATCCCATGCATGTAGCCAATGTCTGCAGCATTCTTCCTGCCTACCAAAGTGTGTTTTGAACATTCATCTTTGAAATACCTGTGGCCTGAATTCCTAAGACCGCCATCTCGTGTACATTGCTGCTCATACTAGAGGCATGACTGTTGATGCCAGTCTTAAATTGTTAACAGCCAATAATTTTCTCCTGTGAAGATGGATTTCCAAGCTGTGCAACGTCTTGCTCTCATCAGATACTAGAATCATCTGGGCTTTTCTCAGAGCAACCCAGGAAGCAATGCATGCTCTTCCTGGAGAGAATGTGTCCTCAGGATAATTTTCCATTCACAGCTCTCTCCCCCACCATGGTTTTGTATCAGTCAAAGGACTGTTTCATCAGCACAAGTGAGCTGGGCTTTCCAAGGCTGCTGTACTATCTGAGGCTTACCACTTCACGGAGATTAGGTGACTTCTCTATTTATCCTCTTCCCAGCTGGCAGGAAAAAGAGGAGAGGGAGCAGCTCATTAGCTAAGGGGGTCTTAGAGTTGAATGCAAATATATTGGGGTCTAGTCTACCCAGTGACTGCTGTTTTCTCTTTCACATGCTTTATTCCTCTATTATGTTACTCTTGTTGCTGAGATCAGCACAGGCTTATGACTAGTTTTGAACAGTCACAGCTCATATCACAGTTTCTTATTTGAGCCCTTCCGTTCAGGGGTTTGTAACTCAGCCACAGAGGTCCCATCTGGGCTAAAAATTGGAAGGAAAACCATGACCAGTCCATGAGTGGTCTTCTTTAAAATAGCTAATTTAAAACCACTATGTGATCCATTTAATTAAAAGATGTTAAAAAGGAAAAAAGAAAAGACAAAAAAAAAAGCCAATGGAAATTAATAATGGTAAAATATAACTGCACCTAATGACTGCTTCAATTCCAGAAAGTGAAATTTGGTAAATGGTGGTCTGTGATGATACTGGAGGTTTTTTTGCTTTGGGGTAATGGGGGGGAGTGGGAGGGTGTTTCCTTTTGGAATTTATTTTTTTCCCAGTAGAAAGAAAAACTCCATTAAGATATGTTAGGACATTACTCTGTACAGGGCAGTGGCTGCTATTTCTGTCTCTAATCTGTCTGATAAAGGAAGCAGAAATCATTGCTGGTAAAATATCCAGGAACAACAGACACATAAGTTTTGAAAGCATTAAAACTTTTTCAAAATGAGAACAGTAAACACTGAAAACCTCTGTCATAGTGCTAGTTCAGAGGTATGAGTGCAATTTCTGTACATTATTCTACATCTTTATCTTAAAAAGGCCTTTTAAAAATCTGCGTGCATGCATAGGTTTCTGCTAAGTGACCATCTGCTTGCATGCTATAAAAGGAAAAGTCTGGAGAATAAAGATTTTCTTAAGAGTTTGTGCATGCTTTATTTGGAATCACGAGGCTAGGAATAATACCATGCTAGAGGGAATTTGGGGTGTGTGTGACTGCTTGCACAAATTTGCAAGTTCAGTGGATGTTTGTTACAGACTTCTGGTGAGATGTAGTTTTGTCAGTGACTTAGGCTCAATAGTAGACTTGCTTAAATTTTGTGGGGTTTGAGTTTTGTTTGGTTTTGATTTCGTGGTTTTTTAAAGTTAGAATCATATGTTATTCCATTTGAAAGCCTTGGATTTAAATGGATATATGAGCAATCAAAACTTTTGCAGCAGTGGGCTATGGCATAGAACCAAGAAATTAGTGGTTTAAAAGTTAATTGTCCTAGCAAAGTGGACTACACTTGTGAATGTTTGTTTCTTTCAAAAGTAATTTGTTTAAAAGATATGTTTAAATGAAGACACAATGTGTATTTTGGTTTTACTTGATTTGTTAGCATTTTGGAATGGTCATTCACGCTGCTATTTCCACTTAGCTGAGCATGTTTTGCTGCTGCACTGAGTCTTGACAAACAATGGCTGCACAGAAATGAGCATTCTGTAATTTGTAAGAAGTTTTCTGTATGCACAGGAAGCAAACAGTTTCTCTAAGTGTAGTCAACTGCTTCATCTCTAACCAGATGCACTGTGGTAGAAATGTGAAGCAGTGTAAGCACAACTCAGGATTAGCTCCACTTCTTCCAGAGTTATTCATAAGTATGGTACTGCTGGATCTGACGATGAGCATATACATGTAGAGTCTCTGCTAGCTTTTAAAATAAAACTTCAGAGGACTGGAGGACCTGTCCGGTGAGGACAGGCTGAGTGAGTTGGGGTTGTTCAACCTGGAGAAAAGAAGGCTCTGGGGAGACCTTATTGCGGCCTCTCAGTACTTAAAAGGGTCTATCAGAAAGATGAGGAGAATCTTTTTAGCAGGGCCTGTTGTGAAAGGACAAGGAGTTGATGGGCTTTGAACTAAAAGAGGGGAGATTTAGACTAGATAAAAGGAAGAGATTTTTGACAATGAGGGTGGTGAGACCCTGGCCCAGGTTGCCCAGAGAGGTGGTGGCTGCCCCATCCCTGGCACCGTTGCAGGGGAGGTTGGCCGGGGCTCCACGCACCCTGCTCTAGTTGCAGATGGCCCTGCTCCCTGCAGGGGGTTGGACCAGATGACCTTGAAAGGTCCCTTCCCACCCAAAACATTCTATGAATTCTGTCAAACTGTTTCAGGGGCATCAAAACAGGTATTTGTTTTCTTGATTCAGACCAGGTTCTGCACCTAATCTCACAGTTGTTCCAATTTGCCATCACCCTTTTCTCATAGTTTCCAATCAGCAAGTAGATACTCATTAGCTTCTCATCATGTCTTAAGCACAAGAGTCTTTCACCATTAGAGCCTTGTTGGTAGAGCTTCTTGTTTGTTTTATTGAAATACCTCATGTTCTTTTTGTTTCTCTTCTAGTATGCACTTTATAAAAAGATGACGCAAGCTGCCATTCTTATCCAGAGCAAATTCCGAAGTTACTATGAGCAGAAGAAATTCCAGCAGAGCCGACGAGCCGCGATGCTGATCCAGCAGTACTATCGCAGCTACAAAGAATGTGGGAAGAGGAGGCAGAACCGTCGCGCAGCCAGCATTGTACAACAGAAACTCAGGTGAGCTGTGGGGATGTTAGATGCTACCAGGATCTTTATAGATTGTTTTTATGCTCATCGGGGTTCTGCTGTAATTTACAGACAAAAGCCAGTGGGAAAAGGTCAGTGGTTCATAGGATAATTATTCTTGCATTTAGTATTATGCTCTCCAGTTTCACCTAGACTTCAGTATTGGTTTTTTTTGGTGTTTAGAAGCAGTCTGCTTACCAAGAAGCAGGATCAAGCTGCTCGCAAGATTATGCGTTTTTTACGACGCTGCCGCCACAGGTATGACACTATCTTTTGGTATCTGCCCTTCATTAGAGCAATGCGACAATATTCAAGTGTGTCAGCAGTATGTCGGCTCACCGCAGATCTTTTAATCAAATAACAAAGCCCAGCTGCTTCCAAGATATACTGACAGAAATGAAACCTCTAACTTAGGACTGTTGCTGAAAAAAGAATCATTTTCAGATCCATTGCTGGTATGGTAGAGTAACCCAGCTTGAGTTGGGCAGATACAGGCTAAGGAAGCTATGAGTAAACTAAGGCACATACATGACTTTAAAAGTTGGACTTTAGGAAGTCTGAAAAAAACATTACTAAACCATAGCTACAGCTTGTAAGCACTGTGCAAAGCATTCATGATGTGTGGGAAAGTGCAAACTGTGACAACATCTGTTGTATGCTGGAAATGCCTTTAGTTTGGTCACAGGATCATTTGGTAAACTCTCATCAAATACAGGTTCTTTTTAATGTGGGTAGGTGGAATGTGCCAACAGAGCAGCAGACAAGTTAGTTCACATCAGCCACTCCACACATACCTCAGTGAGTTGTAAGTACAGACGCAGACATGAAGATGAATCATCACCTGCCAGTGCAGGAACCTGCACAGGCTTGCTGAAGTGCCCACATGTGGCAGCTAGCACTGCAATACCGGTACTCTGCTACATGCAGAGCAGTTGTTTTGATTTTTCACTGAAAGGACCCCATGTAGGATCAGGCTGAAAACTGGAACTTTGCCTAGAGAGAAGGAAATTCAGATGTTTCTGACTCTGCTCCTTCCATTCTCACCACACATACATTTCATCCACTCAGGAGCTGGTCAAATCTGATGCATTTTGAAGCGTATCTAGTTCAGCCAAGTGATGTTTGAACAAGGAGAGCTCTGAGAGGCAGAGGCATGTGATAAACTTGATTTTAGAAACAGACTCAGTCCTTTCTGTAGGATTTCAGAGCTGCAGTTTGCAGGAGGTCAGTGTGGCTCATGTTGTGGAAGGACATCTTACCTGCAGGTTCAGTGTGAAGTAGTGTGTGGACAATAAAGAGGCTTTATAGTTTCCAGGCCAATTCTAAATGCACTTGAAACAGCCGCAACTGTTCACGAAGAAGCACAAGTGGCTTCTTGCTCTCAGAAGGGGATGTGGAAGAGACCAAAAGGTTTGTTTTGTTGTGTTTATTGGTCAGTGTGTCCCTAGGTGGAAGCTCAGAACTTCTATATCCTCTCAGATCTGCTTGAGATCCAGGCAGTTCCCCGGGGAAGTCATGAGCCTGTTTCCATCAGTGGAAGCTCTGGGGTCAGTCTTCCAGAAGCTCTTACAACCATCCTTCACACATAAACCCATAGAATCCCTCATGGCTAGCTGTATCCCTGGGTTTCCCACCAATGTCTAGGATGCACCATGCACTTCAACCATGCTTAGTTAAGTCTCAAGCTGTTGAGTAACCTAGACCCTTCAGGGCTTAAATTGATTACGATTCCAGCAGTTTTTCTTGCCTTCAATTCATCGCTTTCCTCTTTCTCAGTGTCTCCTCTTTCCTCTGTAGAGTGAGACCCTACTCATTTGCATCACTGAAGTTTGCAGGCAAGACCGTGCCCTTGTCCTGTAGTCAGTCTCCTCTCTCTTCAGCAGTGTGGTCGCTGCTGCTGCGCATCTCTGGGATATGGGTTTAGTTCTTGAGTATTTATAAATAGGAAATAAAATCAAAGGTGGGGGGGGATCCATTGTCAGCAGGCTTCCTTTGGCTTACGTCAAACTGCACAGTATTTTAATTTCTCCAGCAGTGTAGTCCTGTCTGTGTCCGTAAGCACTTGGTTAGCAATTGTGGTTACTCAGGAATTTGTCCATGGTTCTTGGCTAGGATGCAAGAAAAAAGGAACGTATTTCCACTGAAGATATTAACTTTGTTTCAGAACAGCCTTGCTTTTCCTTCTGGAATAAAAACGATCATACGTTCATGGTCATGTACTTTCTCCGAGCAATCACAAATTTAAACCGTCTTAGTGTAATATTGATAATTGTCACAAATTTTAACCAGGAGCATTCTGGCATTGGCAAATGTTAAAAATAAAAGCAACACTTACAAAAATGACAAAACTAGCATTTAGAATATGCTTGAAAAAGACATAAATTTACCAGCCTACTGGATTTACAGAACTATTTGGAAATGTGACAAGTTTGGGCTTCTTTCCCTGTATTCCTCCTGCTTGCCAAAAAAGCTCTAGTAAGCAATTGAGAAGACAAACGTTTTCCAAAACACTTTGTGTTCTGTGCACTTAGGCTGCATCTCTGATCCTGGGATCCCACTGCAGGAGTATCTCACAGACCCTTGGACTCTCCTGACTTCTGGTATCATACAGAGATATATGGTCCATGTGCTAGTTTGCACTCAGTCTTCTTAGAGATTTATTACACACAGGATTTTGAAGACAGATTTAAGTCTTTTTCTTGTGTAAACAACTTCCAATGAAAAGTACAATACTGGAAACAATACAGATCTACTTATTAAAACAGAGCTTCACTTGCTTCAGCATCTCAGCTGACTCTGGCCCTTTTGTTTTCTCATTCTCTGCCCTAAGGGGAGATCCACACACTTTCCCCAGCACAAGCCATATCCTGGTCAGACCAGCCGCATTTGTTCATTCCCAAGCTTGACCCTGTGACCGCCTTTCTGAGCTGCCTTGTTCATGGTGCATGTACACCAGAGTACCAGGTGGAAGATGAGGGAATTGCTTTCTTCTCATTTGTTTTTCCAGCTTTCTGAATTTTCTGTGTCTTAATAATTACATTTATTCCTCACTGCTTGACTTCTCTTGCTTAGCTGTTCCTAAGGATAGTGCAGCAAAACTCAGGATGCTAAGTAAGTTTAAAACCACGTCTGTATAAGCTTCCTAATTATATCCAATCAGTCTACAGCACGTCCTGTGTAACACTTGCACAGGATACAGCTGGTGATGGTGTGACTGGTACTTAGGCTAACAGCCCTACTCGTGGTTTCAGGAGTACTGCTTGTTGGCATCCTATCGCAGATTTCTCTTGAAATGCTCAAAATTAGCACACTGCTGCTATAAACAACAAATTAAGAAAGCCCTAGGCTCCATAAAGAAATACAGCCATCCAAGCTTCTGAACATCTAGGGGCAAGTCATAACAGCTAACATCTAATGTTATTTAATACTGTGTAGTGTAAAAATGGCACTATGGAGCCACTGTTAAACCACAGTGCCTTGTTGGTACAAGGGATAGAAATTACAGGTATTTTTGGAAAATTGGAGGGAGAGAGAGAAAGCATGCACAGAAATATGAAAGAAACGGGATCTTGTAGTAGCTGATAGAGCTGGGAGAGGAGGCTGTAAAAGCCACTTGCAATCTGTCATCTAAGGATAGTGAGCTAAGTGAAAAGGCAGTAAATCCATAAAGTTCAGAAATTCAACCTTAAAAAAAAAAAAAAACCAAAAAAAGAAATGTTTAACTTAGGTTTTTGTCCACAAGCAAATTCTGTTGCTGGGCCAGTAAGTGACACTTATGAAGAGCTTATTCTGTAGCTCTTAGGCAAGATTTGTTCTGTCTTTCCCCTGGCAACCATCTGGTTGGGTTTTTTTTCCTATTTTAAATTGATTGAAGCCTACTTTAAGCCAATTATGAGAAGTCTTTCTCAGATAACATTCAGAACAGCTTAAATGGTTGTCTTGTCCTGTTTTCCTATTAGCTTTTTGGTGCAAAGGCTTAGTAATGCAAACATGATTCCTTTCAGCTTGAGTATCTGGGGTGCATGTTGGTCTTGTGTTCTCTGATCTCTTGAACTTAGGGTTGTTGCCTGATCAGACAGTATTTCAGATGTGTCAAGTGAGTTAATGAGAGAGGTTCTGCAGTTGGAGCTGTCTTGGTAATGGACACATAGACATTGATGAAAATCAGAAAAGAATGTAAGTTTTGGTCAAATATATTCTTAGAGAAGATACTGGAGCTCTAGTAGATGAGTATTGTGAGGTGGCATGGAAACAAAAGTGGTCATTCATCAGCAGCAGTCATTCTGATGGTTGGACATGTATTATTTCCTTTTGACTTTTTTAAGAACTAAAAAAAAGGTATTTATCCATCTACTGTCATATCCTCAAAAATCTGGTAAGAACATGCATCAGCCATAACATGGTATCAACATGACTTGTCACAGAAGTGTTGTTTGTTGAGACAGAGAAATAGAAACTTCCTGGCATCCTAGCAGAGCTTTTCCCATCAGACATGTCAGCTAGCACTTTACTAACTTTCACCCAAATTTGCCCTAACACATGTACTGTGAGTTGAGCTGTCTCCTGGCACACTGTCCTGTGTAAGTCAGAATCAAGGGTTTGTGTATTTAATGGTTTTGGAAAGATTCCACCTACTTAATGATCCCCAGATACAACACATCTAGAACTGCAAGGAAATGCAAGAGCTCTGAAGTGGGTTTGGTTTTAACTGAGCTGAATCCATACATCGTCCCTACAGTCAGCTTTCACTGGGAAGGTAACCTCCTATTTCCTATCCTTTCTCTGATTGTTAGGAAAATTTTTCTCTTCTGAGAGGTATCTACGCCAGCTAGATGATAATAATCACAGCTGCTAGGCTGTGATTGTGATCTGCAGTGGTTTTCACGGAGTAGCATTTGGAATGAGATAGAAAACAGATGATCACTGCAGGAGAAGGCAGGATGCAGCTAGAAATGCCATGAGGATGACAGTAATTGGTTTATTTCACTTGCTTATTATTTCCTGCCCTAAATCACCTAAACACAGGACTGCTCTTCCCTGGTAAAGAGGAGGAGTCCAGTAGGCAGGAGTGGAAAGGGCTCTTTTTCTCCAGGCAAGCAGAACTATTGTCACCTCCTCCCTGAAGTGAAGCCTTGGTAAGGTATGGTTATTGCCATGTGTGTGCTAATAGCTCTTTGGTATTGTTTTGCAATCTGAAGCCCACTGGTGGACCATAGGCTGTACAAAAGGGTGAGTGTAGCTGCCTGCTAGCCAGTTCCTCTCTTCCATTTTAAATACTTTTGCTTTCTGCTTGCTTGCATGGGGCTGCAGCCGAGATATGCCAGTAAGTTTCACCTCCATTAATTATATAAAACAGAATCCTGTATAAACTAACCCTACTGCAATGACTAACACTGCTGCTTTTGTAACAGGACAGAGCTCTGCAGTAGATGTTACCAATGCATGAATTTGTGAAAAAGGACATGTATATTCATCATGGGCATGCTTAGGTGGTGTTCTCAGTGGGATATTTTTTCAGTATCCAAAATGGCTGTTAGTAGACTTTGGGACTTGTTGGAGTCTGCACTCACACTCAATGAGTAACGGTGTCCTTTGTCACAGGACTGCTGCAGCATTCAGGCTAGATCATAGAAAGCTGCAGTACAGATGCAGCCTGCTCTAGGTCGTATTTGTTTCTGCCTTGAGCCAGAGAGAAGCAGAAGAGCTCTTCACACAGCTTTTTACTCCCTAAGGTGATTAAGCACAAATGCTTATCTTCTAGAAGTTGGTTTGGTTTTCTTACAAGGACCAGCTTGTTGACAACTGCTTCTCTTAGCTGTTAATCTACATAGTGGGAAGGAAAGCGGAAAACTTGAAGATGAAGATGTTATAACTCCGTTGCAGTAAGTGACAAGTGAGCTTCTGTTGGAAGTCTCATTCTCAGCATGAAGAGAGTCCATTCACCGCTGTGCTTGGTCACATTAGTGGGCTGGTTTGGTACCTGACAGCATGGTGGGAATATGACGAAGGGTTCCCATGGCAGGTCACAATCCTTGTAGGTACAGGGAATGCTGTGGCTCTCGAGGCACATGCCTGAGTTGCCATCAAGACTGTCCAGTGCCATCTGGCGTTTGAGAAGTAGTAGGAGAGCAGGTTTTTTGTCAAAACCTGCAGTTGGAAGTAATACTATTTGTGTACTACTACTTCAGCAAGGGAGGAGAGGCAGAGGAAGGGATGACCTGGACTCCTTCTTCAATATAACATTCAGAGAAGAAAACAATTGCTGGTCATGGAGTTTTACTGACTTTGAATTGCGGAGATTATGACTTAGAAGTGAGAGTATGAGTCAGGCTTAAGCCTGCTGGATGCGTCATTATTTGTTTAACTTATTGAGCCTAACAAAGAAGCAATAGCTAGTGACATTTCTTTCCTAACTATGACCTTTGTGCTACTGGTGTTTGTTGCATATTCTCAGTTTTTTGCAAGTAACAATTTGGGCTCTCTACTAATGAAAATTTAACTAAAAATTGGATGAAATGGGCATAAAGGTCCAGGAATGCCTTAACTGTTTAAATGCTACTCTCGTGGATCTTGCCCTGATGAAGAGAAATGTTATTCCTGATTGCAGAGATGCCAATGCTGTGAAGCTGTTAGCTGGTAAAATATAGCTCCAGGTCTTAGCATGTATGGTAATGTGCTTTACAACTAATGCAGCTTAATTCAGGAACTGTGTAAAAATAGCTTATATTCTCATAATGGTGGACTGACTGGGTGACTTTATACTAACCTGATGCTTTGTGTATAACTAGGGCTGGTAATTTTTGGTCTACAGTTGGGTGTCTAGTTTCAAAAGCCTCTTGAAAAAAAACATAATTTGTTTTTGAAAACTAAAATTCACTGTAAGTTACTTCAAAAAAAGTGTCAATCTGATTAGATAAATCAATCATCTTCTGTTGTAAGGACATAAGTGTCTATACGTAAAAGCACTAGCAGGTTTAGCTGTCTTCAGTCTTGGTCTCCGTTACTATATCCATGGGACAGTAGTGAATGCTGCAGACAAATGATGACACTTTATTTAGCAGCTAGTAGAGCACTGCAGGGCAGATCTGGCAGGGGCTGGCTCTCTAGCACACCTTCCCTCCCTGTCAGGCAGTGCCCTGACCTCCTTCCTTCTGCCCCAAGGTGGGACTGAGGAAGAAGCTGCAGCTCCTCAGCCTCTGCAACGCAGCATAGGCCTTTTGCTGCAGGAACCCGCGAATCCTGTGCTGTGGAAGTGTAGAGCCAGCCTTGCCACCCAACATGCTTTGGGTCATGGGACAGAGAAGGCTGAGATGCAATGCCCAGGCCATCCATAACTGTGAAAGCATGTGCTCTGTCTTTTCTCTGAACAAGAGCTAAATGCTACAGTCCTGTTGAAGGTGTGGTGCTCTTTCAAAAGCAGTAGAATTAGAAGAAACTGGTGCAAGATAGAAGCTGCAGAGATAGAAGAGACAGAACAAATGTTTTTCCTCTCTGTGGTGCCTCAGGCTAACACTGCAGCAGAGAGCTTCCTGGTGAGACATGTTCTCTAACACTACCCAGAGATAACTGGGGATCTCCCAGTCTTGCCTGGTTTTGTCTGGCTGGCCATGGACCACAGCCCACATGCATGTCCACAGCTAGATGATCAAAGCATATTCCTGCCTCCAGCTACTCCTATTTTTGCAGGCTTGGTGCTCTCTTCTCAGTCTCCTTTCTCTCCAGAGAATTCCTACTTACTGGGTTTGGCTGGCTGCATGCAGGTGTGCCAGCACAGTTCCTGCTGTGCCCTGCTGTCAGGCACCTTTGTCTGCCCTGGTGCCTGTGGGATCTAAACTGCCTGGAGAACACCCCTGCTTTCTGCACTCGGCAGCCCGGGGAGCGGCACAGACTGGAAGCTGTGCCGTGTTCTCCACCTGCAGCATTGTGTGTAACTTTGGCATGCCAGACAGGAGGAGAGAGATTTTAAGATTTTTTAGGATTCCTACTAAGAGAGTAGATTGCATGCTGCAGTCTCAAGATACACTAAAACTGACCTGTGTTGCATGGTCAGTGAACTAGGAGAGGGCATTGTAAAGAGGATCAGGGTTCAGGCCCAAAGATATTGCATGACTCCCTGAGCTTGAGCAAAGCTGGAGAAGCCAGCCTGGAGGGCACACTCTGTAGATACTGTATGGTGATTCTGCTCTAGGTGCAGCTGACTGAGAGGCCAGTCATCAGAACTGGAAGACAAATAGTTGTTGCACTTTAAGGCTTTGTGTGTGTAACGGCATATGAGAAATTAGGAAGGAGAATCTGGAAGTTCAATAGCATTTGCAGGTTTTGCCTTGAATGGCAAGTGATGTGGGATTGATTGGGGAAATCGGGGAGTTCTCTGCTTAACTGGAAAAAGTAAGCTGTGAACCATCACAGAATATATTAGCTGCTGTTCTGAAAAAAAAAAAAAAAAAATCTGTTACAGCAAATGATTCTTTGCTGCTTTGCATTTGGATAGCAACCTGTGTGTGTACGCTGCTGGCGTGCATGCACCTAAGGACAGTATCTCTGGACCTTCCGATGTGCACAAGTTGACATGTCCATTCATGCTGAAAGAATGCATGCAAACTTATGCTTGTCCGTAAAACACAGATTTGATGTATTCTGTACACAGACACCGTGCTTCTGTAGTCTCTGTGTGCAGATTAATGATTCCAGCATTTGCTTTCATGTTTCAGTTTGAAAACATCTTTCAAATAGATATCATTAATTTTTCTGGATTTATTTTGGCTACATTACACCAAGATCAGTAAAGAGGGAGAGGAAGGAGACTTTATTGGCCAACTTACGTGACACAAAACTTGCTGTCTTTCAGTGGTAGAAATTAAGACTTTCTAGAACTGAAAAAAAAAAAAAAAAAAAAAGAAGAAAAAAAATCCAGTTACTATTGCCTTCATGTAACAGTTTTCATCTCGGAGCAATCCACCCCAGTGGACAGATTTCAGCAAATCATAGTGCCTGCTGCAAAGGTGTTTCCCTGCTCATCAGTTAAACCATCCACTATAGCCTCCTGTGAAGGAGAGCTTTGTTCAAGTCGAGATACAGGACATGAACGAAAACACGTGGCCATTTGCACTGTGACCTCTCTGCTGTACTCTTGGTAGGCAGGTGATCTGGAGCAGATCACAAAAAGCAAGTCTTTTCACATCACTAGGCTAGGTGATCACTTTGTGCCTCCAGTGAAAATGCTGTCCTCTCTGGGAAAGAACAAGTGCACTTGTTATCTATGATCATGAGTAATAATGCATTCATTCATGGCATCTTTCATTTAAAAATAGATCCCCTTACCCCTTTTCTCATGGTTTGATTAAATGCTGCTCTCCAGTTTGGGGAGTGTGCATCTTAACACCTGAAGTCAGTTTCTCTGGTAAGTACAACTTTATTTCATACTGAATAAACATCTACTATATTTTATTCTCTGCATACCCTTCCCTCTCTTGGCATTACAGCAACAAACCCTCTCCCTGTGTGCCTAGGACTTGTACTTTTTTTGGTGTGTTTTTAAAATGCGCAGCCATTGCTTTTAAGTAGACAGTTTCTTATGTCTCTTAGTAAGATTGAGAATGGGGGAAAATTTTAAGGGATTGAAATGTCCCATTTGTTTGAGTTCAGGACGATGTGAGAAAATATCATACTGGGATATGTGTCACTGTACCTGCAACAAAAGTTTTCAAGTAATTTCTTTTTTCATTTACCTCTTTCAGGGGCTGAATGTATTTGGAGCTCAAACGTGTGTGTTAAATCGCAGACCGCATGCTCTGGGGTGTCATTCTTATTGGGCCTTTCTGTCTTTTTTGTTTTGCTGCCCAAATGAGATATCTGGAAAAAGGCAAGAGCTCCCTTTTCTTAAATGTCCCACAGACCATTTCAGCTCTCAGAGCAACAGGTAACTCGTCAGACAGCCTTTTCTGGCTCCTGCACCCTGTCCTTTACACTGATCTTCAGCATTCAGATTCATTAAACATTTCCCTGCCTGGGCATTATGGACTAAATTTGATGAAGCAGCTTTGTGTTATGCTATACCCATGAAGCCATCGTTTGCTGTAACTTTTTCTAAGTAGGCCTAATTCATTTGCTGATACACTCCCATACAAAACCGGGGAGGGCGTGTGGGGAGAGAAGCTGCTGCTCGCTTCTGGGGCCGTTGCTTTCTACATTGCTTCAGCACATAATGATGCAAACTCCCGTATGGCATCCAAGTAAGTAACATGGTCTGACGGGCAGAAGCTTTCTCTGGCTAGAGCAATCTGTAAACTGGGATGTAGCTCCTGAGTATCAGGGTTGAAAGATCACAGTTGAAATCATCTTCTTCTCTCTTTCTGTGTGTCAGCTCCATGGCTGCAATTCACACACCTTAGCGGTGGTCATCTCTATTGCACGTGCTTTTTCCGTCCATCTGCTCTTCAGCAATTGCTGAGGGAATGACTTTATCCCTTAGAGGCACTTACTGCCTAGCGGAAATGTTACTTGAGGAGGTTTTTGTTGAAGGCTTCATTGGTGCAAAACCACATTGACAGTCCTTGCAACTCGGTGCATGATTTCAGTAGTTGCTGAAGTGGGATGGTGCTTCTTGTTTGGAGTCTTGCAACAGCCAGAGCCTGCTTCCCTTTCTGGTGTGCTCTGGCTTGCAGCCACGTGTCCCTTGAACTGTCCTTGCCTTCAGTCCCCATGCAGCTGGAGGTACTTCCAGAAGTGATTTAAACCAGCATACCAGTGCCTGTAGGCCTCTGGAGAGGTTTGTGCACCATCCATCAGCACATGACCTGCTGGCATTACTTGCTCTCTCAGTGCTCTCTTTTTTTTTGTTATTAAAAAAAGTCTCACTGTAAGTCTACCAAACTGGATTGAAGCATCTTCTCTAAGACCATTCTTTCTGTGGTGCCATTCTATAAATTCCAGTAGTGTTCTTTTTCTTAGAGCAGTTTATTAATGCTCATAACTGCAAACACTACAATTTGGCCCTCTTCCCCTGCCTGAATTTCAGAGTGGAAAAATACGAATCAAAGATCACTCTAGCTTGAAGGCAATGCTATATTACCTTCTTAGGCTCTCCTAGCAGCACTTACTCAGTGGATTTCTATTTTCAAGGGCCATAACTTGTCCAAAATTCTTCCCTGGTCAAATGGTATTTTTAACTGCATCTGAAAATTTAGAGGGTTCATTATTGAAGAGGAAATACCAGCTCCACACTCATGCTGACACGTTATATTGTTGTAATAAAGTCAAATCAGAGTACCACTGAGTGAAGAAGCATTAAATGAGGACTAAAAGGACTTCTCAGACACAGGAAAGGCTGCAGTACAGATTGTCCAATAAAGAATTAATTAGTTTTAGATTCTCTTGATAAAAGAATTCAGAGGCTTGTTATTTTAAAGGATAAACAAAACAAGGAGTTACCTTGGTCTGGTATCTAGCTGGCTGCATACACTGGCTCTGGCATTTCACATTGAGCCCTGGTTTGGGGAAGAAGCAAAGCATTCACAACACCACCTCCTCAGTGCTTCCCAAGTTTCTGTCTGTCCAGGGATTTGCTTAGTTATTGGTAGCAGTTAGAGGTACCTCAGTTCTACTATGGCTGTGCTGTGCTGCAGATCCCACAGCTGAGCAGGACTGCTTCGAGCCCACTGCCTGGAGATGGGAGGACTTCTCTGGCCTCCCAGTGCCAGCTCTTCTGAGTGAGGGGAAGAGATTGTCAGCTGCAGGCTGTGAGGTCTTCATACCTACCAGGCAGCATATCATACAAATAAAGGACTTGTAGTGCCTACCCGCACTCCTGTTTTTAATGCAACACGTGCACAATTCTGTATACTGGACATCGAGGTTGGTTTAATAAAAAAAACATGGTAGCTTAATAAATTTGGATGGTCAAATGCAGAGTTTGTTTTAAGCCATTACACACTGAACAGCATCTTTCACTAATGTGCCCATGAAAAATTTCAAAATCTGTAAGTTTGCTGTAGGGAAATTCTGTATTAGTATGTGCTTATGTTTTTAAGCAGTAATTACCATTGCACTTGCAACGGTTTTTATAAGCCTGAAAATCTGTAAACCAGTCTTGACCAAGGAAAATTTTTCTGAATGAGATCTGTACTAGAGCAAATGTTGAGTGCTGTAGTAATTAACTTCCGTTGTCATGCGTGGTCCAGTTAAACAGATTCGATAGGTCTGCACCAGTACAGATATTGCATGCTGTAGGTAGAAGTTTGCAGCAAAGCATGTCTTGCATTCTTCCAGCAAAAGTGCTTTGTTAGTGTAGCCCTTGCATGTTTAAGTGCTCAACTAAAATATAGCATGTCTCGGTGAAAGAGCCACCAGCTTATCTAATGTGCATGTTCTCAGAAAGAGATCTATAATAACAGGATAATTTTACATTACAGTACTGAAGTGCAACAGAAAACACTTAGAAGTTGCACCGCAAATCACGCATTAATTGATGGTATATTGGATGCAGGCAATCTAAGCCTTAAAAACAGCCCAGTGCAGAGAGGCATACCACGTTTTTCTAGCACAGCAGGGATCTTGGATCACCTTCTGCTTCAAAGTGGTGCAGTAATAGAAATATTAGTAGTAATTTCAAGGGAGGGGCTACTTAGAAAAGAAAAAAAACTAAATTTACTGAAGACAGTTTGTCATTTGTGAGCATTTTTAGTTCACTGTACCAGTGCTTCTATGTATCATATAATGAAAAGATGATCTGGACTTACCCAGCAGGCAGCATCATTATAACATCACCACTCACTGGGGGTGAGCAGAGCCTTTGCTGCTGCCTTCAGTGCTGTGCTGCAGCCCCCTCCCCCGCCCCGTTGTCAGCAGGGTCTTTTAGACACCAGCTTGCATAGAGACAAAATTTTCCCATGGAAAATTTCTCTGTAAAGTTGTAACAGGCATTTAGGCTTGGCACAGCACTACCGAAGCAGAAACTCAGAACTAGTGGTGTTGCTTGCTGCTTTGCCCCTTCCTCAGCCTAGGGATTGAAGCACTTCTTAGCATCGGGGAGAGCTGTATTGAGGCACTCCTCTGCTGGACTCAGGTGCCGTGGCCCCTTGGATGTAAGTCTTCAGGCTGTGAAGACAGCATGTGCATTTGGACTATCAGAGTCCTCTGTCTTTCCATACATGATAATCTTCTCAAGCAGTTTAGTGGAATTAAGTTAATTAGCAAATGTCTGACCTGTGTATTGGTTTGTGAGATTTATTCATTGGCTTCTGTTTCCCCCGTTCCACAAATAAAGAGAATATTTTTAAGTGCTGCAACTTTGAATCAGGTAAAACAAGGAGTTAAAAGCAGCCAGCTCCCTTCTGACTGTGATTCTGAGTAATAGTACATGCAGAAAAAATGAATAAATAAAACAGTGAAATGGAAGTGTACTTACAGAGGTCAGTTTGTAACGTTCATCACATCCTTATATTAGCAGGCTGGTGCAAGAGCCAAAAGAGAACGTATGAGTGGAAGTCTGCATACAGAAGCTACAAACTGTCGTTGCTGATACTTTGTTCTCCCAACATCTTTCAACATCTATAGTTACTTAGCGTTGTTCAATTCATTCATTCTTAGTTGGATTCTTTTACACACACTTGCAGCTATGTCACAGTTCTTTGTGCAGTACCTTTGTTAATTGCCCTTTCAAGTTTTTGCTACATCAGTTAGGTATGTACAGGTTTTGCTAAATCACCTTCATTTAGGCTTCATCCTGCTTTTTTCAAGGCAGGGGGACGGGTGTTCTCTCACAGTAGCAGAGGAAAGACACATAAAAGCAGGTGGCAAAGGGATCACACTGCAGAAAGGAGCTCCCTGCGAAAGGAGCTCCCTGCAAAAGGAGGCAGAGCCAGGCTGCCTTAAGCTCAGCTGGGAACCTGCCTTTAGGTTTAGGGGCAGTACAAGAAGTCCCCATGGATTTGTTTTGGCTCCTTTCCACTAGGGAGCCTTCACTGATGCACAGCCAGTTTTTAAGCCTGAGCAGAGGATTGATGCTGCTTCAGCTCCAATGCAGAATACTGCTTTACTTGATGGGATTTAAATGATTCCCGTCTCTTCATCCTTTTAATTTAATTTTCAATTATTTCAGCTTTTAGTGATGATTTAGTTCTTATGCGGATGGGTGGTAGAAGAGGTTATGTAGAGCATGCATTTTTAAGAGTTAACTGAAGCATCCATCAGGCCACATCTAGGGACAGTGGCTCTTCCACATTGTAGGCTCATCTTCCTTGGCACGCAGTGTCTTCCACTAGTGACTGGGAAAAAACATGAATCTGCTACCAGCAGTGTGCTAGAAAATACAGCTGCTAGCAGCTGGAGTAAGTGCAAAGTAAATTCTCTTTTTTCACACCCATACCAGTTCTTCTACTTGCGTATAAACACTTTCTTATGTGAGATTCTGTATCAATATCAAGCTTCCCTTTTAAGTATGACTGACTGATTTTTCCCTGCTGTGCTGGGTACGACATCCAGTTGTCCACGTTTCAGCAATGGATGCAAGAAAAAGGTCCACGCTGAAAGCCCCTTTGCCATAACAGCTGGAATAGCAGGCAGCTGCAAAATCAGTTAATGAACAGCGGTCCAAAAAAACCACAAACAATTAAATAGACTGAGACCAGAAAGAAGGAAGTCCAGCTGTAGTTAAAAAGGTCAGGAAAAAAATAGGAGCTAGAAATAAGTGTATCTTTCCAAATGTGTTTTGTCTCAGATTTCTAGTGGCCCATTCTTGCACTTTCAACTATTGATGGTGTCGGGAATGTGTTACCCTCTTATCATTTCTCTGGGAGATGGCTCTTTTGCACGGGAGGTTAGACTGAGGAATCCTTTTGATTTTTCTGTCTTGAAAGAGAATTGCAATAGAAGTGTTATATAGCTCCTCTTTGTTTTTTCAGAGTGAAAGAATTGAAAAAGGCCAAGGAACTTGAAGATACGCAGCAGCAGCATCCCGTAGCAATGTGACATTGCTTTTCAGACTGTTTTCATTTTCTGTTTTTAGCAGAGACATGCAACAACAACAAAAGTACCCACTGCAGTTCTGGAAATACCAGCTGCAGTATTTTAACAGTAATGTTTTGGTCATTGCATTTGCACTTTCATGGACAACTTTTAATTTGTTCAGCAAGACATCTTGGAACTCAATCTTCTGTTGGATCATGGGGAAAACAAAAGACACCAGGAGGAAATTGTGAGTTGCTTCATTCTCCAAGAAGGAAGAAGCGATTAATTATCCTTTTCATATAGGGCTGTATTAAACAACATGTGGAACTGTACAAATATTATACCAAAAATATTGTTGAGAAAAGGTGGGAATGCACAAGCAACACAAGAATGCTGTTCCTGCACCTGTCAGTCATCTCCAAGAAACTGAAGCTTTGAGAGTCTCAGTGGAGGGGCTTAGATCAGTCCATCTTTATTGGGTCCATGCATCCTCATTTCCTTCGCAATTCTGTCTTTTCTGTTTTATTTCAATCTCTACAGCACACTTAATGCAACTTTTTAAATCTGCAGGTTTTTAATACATCCCGTGGGAACTTACAGGAGGGGTTGGTGTGTGAGATAAACGGGTAACGTGTGAGGAATGGAGAGAGCAGCTTAAGCAAGTTTTAAAAAGTTTTTTTGGTATTTTTACTAGAACCTGCAAACATATCAATTGCCATGTACTTTCTCTCATATTCAGCACTTTATTTTCTAGCCTTACTTTCATGTACTATTATTTTAATTAAGTTCTTCAAATAATTTGTAAAACATGTACCTTTTATCTTAAGTCCTTGTCAAACCTCTTTGTCGTTTTGCAGAGTCACATACATATGTTGCCTGGACATTTTATACCACCTAAAGATCAGAGTGGTGCTGCATTCTGGCCAGTAAATTTCTTATTTTGGCTACTTCATCAAAATCTGGGCAGTTTCTGTATATATAGAAGGTAGAAATGGAAAATGAGAAAAAATATTTGAAAGGGAATATATTGATTAATTACTAAATATTTTATTCACAAAGGGTCAATAACTTGGCAAGATAAAATTATTATTTGTATAGTTTTGTCTGAATGAACGAGAAGAGTGTGGATGTATTGTTTGTACATATTGTATATATTAAAACAAAGAGATATGTGCATGAACTCAAGAAAAAGAAATGAACAAAGCAAAGCATTAGTGGCTATGGTCTGTAAAATGAAACAAAAACTTTATTTCACTATAAGAAACTTTATTTTAAATGTTCTTTAGAAGAACATTTTTGCTAAAGCATGACTAAATGGCAAAAAAAAGAGCTACTGTATTTAGACTTAGGAAAAAAAGGCAGAGCAACATTACTTTAAAAAAAAAAAAAGAAAAAAAGAAAAAAAAAAAACAAAAAAAAAGAATATGTTTTCATTTGATTTTGGCTACCAGGAGTTTGGTTTGGTTGGATTTTATTTATTTATTCCTTCCTCCTGTTTTTTTTCCCCAGCTTTTTTTGATTTTGTTTTGGGTTTTTTGTGGGGTTTTTTTGTTTTTCTTTTGCCAATGGTGCCAAGTAATGTGAATGCTAATATTGCTTAAGAAAATTAAGTTACTTTTGCAAAGCAGATAATCATAAGAGTACAAAAAACGTATCTAGCTTAACACCATACACTCACTCCAATAAAGAACACTTAGAATGAACATAAAATGAAAAAAAAAAAAAAAAAGAAAAAAGAAATAGTACAAAAGTAGAAAATATGTTTCACATTTTCATATCTCCTGCTGGAAGTCAGAAAATGTAATAAAAATTGCACAAAAAATTAAAAAAAAAATTCAATAAAACTTAAAAAAAGATGCAAACTGATCTTGTAGGGGTGTCATGGTATATTGCTATTTCCACATAGTGAGGAGCCAAAGAAATTAGATTTTTTTTTTAAATTGAACTACCAATTTAAAACTGTCACAACTTCTCAACAATGGGAACCAGGTTCTGATCTTTATTACACAGGAATGTAAGGGAAGAAACTCCTGAAGTTTGTGTCATTGTGTGGGTTATGTACATGTGTCTGAGATCAGAAACTGCTCCTGTGTGTTTGTTTTGCTCGTGGCAATTTAAAATTTCCGAATGGACTGGTGTAAATTTGAAATTGTTAGTTTTGGAATAGTTGTTCTTGCGTGATCCCGGCCACCAACTGCAATGTTTAAATGCAAGGCTTGTTGTGAAGCCTAAAAATATTCACACATAAGAAGCTTTTAAACTGGTGTCTTTAAAAGAAGAGTAAAAACAAAGATTGTGGCAAAAAAAAAAAAAAAAACAAACAAAAAACTGGGGTCAGTGCTCTTGGTGCCTTTTCTATAATTGTACCTGTTTTTAATTACTTCTTTTCACTGCCAGCATTGAATTACAGTAGATGTGCTATAGCTCATTATCAGAATTCTCTTGTACATTTCTGAACTGCTGCTTTATGACCTGATTCAATTTTAAAAAAGGGAAAAGAGGAAAAAGAATGGCCTGGCACTCACACCGTGCCTGTGGGCAGCTTAGTAGCCTCGATTTACTGTATGGAATTGGGACCTTAACTTAAATTTTCCTGTCCCGTAAAAACGGAACTGGAGATGCCGAAGAATCTCCTTTGGAATTAATTGGAAATGCTCTGTATTAATACTGGAAGAACTCTGACATTTTGAAACCGAAATGTTGCTCCCATTAACCAAAATGTGACAATATAGAATCAACCTTTTCCTAACAAGAGTAGTGACCTCAGTGGAAATGTTTCAACTCCCTGTCTTTACAGAAAACAATTCAGTAATATACAGAGCTATTTCAAATTACTCTTCCAGATCCATGGGCCTGGTGGTGTATCTACTAGATCCTGCTTCAGCCAAACATTCAAGCCTGTACTTGCTGTTAAACGTGTAAGCAATTCCACAGGCGCCACAGAACTACTTGCATGTTTGAAGCAAGTACAGCTTCTAAGTGCTTTGTCATGTCAGGCCATAACCCTTCAGTGTACCACTGGGGAGTGAGAGAGACTCCCCCTGCAGTGAAGTGATTCTGCTTAACCCTTTCCTTGGTTGTGGAACTTACATTTTCACGGAAGATAAGTGCAGCTTTCCAGGAAAATTCAAATTCCCAAGTGCCAGGAGCCAGATCTTCTGTCTTCTGATAATGGAATTGCTCCTTTGTGAAACACATTCGACAGCAGTAATACTGTGTGAAAGAAATGCAGAATATAACATGAACCCCCTCTCTGGTTGCACGCTTATGGCAGTTCCACACAATAGTTGGTGCCCAATGGGGGGTCCCCAAGACTTGCATGTAAAACTAGTATAGATGTCTTCTCTTTTGTAAGTTTTATTTTTGTAACCGTGCATGTAAAGCATCACTGAATCAATGGATCTGTTGAAGAAATCAGCTGCTGGAACCATGCAAAATGTTTTGAATTGCCCTTAAAATATGGAAGATGTTTTCTGAATGCTTTATATTCTTTCTGCTGTAAATTAAAAACAAAGAAAATTTCCCCATACAAAGTGTGTGCCTTTTTTAAACATGCCTCTTCCTAGTTTAAGAGTGATGTTGGCCTTTAGTCGCTGTAAGTAACCAGGAAAAAAAAGTGTTTCTTCTGCTATGTGATCTGCTTCTAAGTAGTATCTGGTTTCTTAGAGGTTATAATGGAAAGAGTCCAGAGCCCACCCATGACTGGGTATGTGGTGGGGTTCACTAAAGGCAGTAACACAGTCCCTGGATCTGCAGCCCTTTCTGCAGCTGTATTCCAGTGCATAACCTTCATCTGGCGTGTAAAGTGGCACGCTGAACTGTTCATTTCTCAGGCAGCCAGCTCTTCGGGGGTCTCCTGCTAAAGGGGGCCACTGCCCTGTGGTGCTCTGCAGCCCCACTGCACGGCACTGCCAGCCCGAGCCTTCTCCAGTTCAGAGGCCAGCCCAGGGCTCCATGACTGCCCTGTGCGGCCAGCTCAGACCCGAGGCCCTGAGCTGGTAGCCAATAGACAAAACCTGTACATGCTAGACATCTCATTTCTTCTCCTGAGGCCCTCACCCCAAGCAGAAACTTCTTTTGAGTGTTATCCACGCTCTTAGAGCAGAAAGGGAAACTTAAAACCACAGAGGCTGGGTACCCATCTACCCATAATATCCAAGCTTCGAATTACAACTTTTGCTAAGAGGAGTATAGCTACACAAAAGCGTTAAAAATCCTTTTGTCCTTAAAACACAAGTTCTGCTGCAGCTAGCAGCCTGTTTTGGTGGAAATTAAGTTTTCAGGGCACTGTGCTGTAGTTTTTCAAATTTGAAAATGTTCTGTGAAATTATCTAAGGTGACATGATACTAAATATTTGTAAATATTTCACCAGCCCTTAGATGACCCCAATTCTGGTCAGGCATTCTAACACAACTTGAAGCACTTCTATATTATAGTATAAGTGTGGTAGGTATGAGCTTATCTATGGACAACTGGCTTTTCTGAGATCAAATTATTTTCAGTTCCTCTTCAGCAGACAGTCACTTTCAGGGCAGGGTGTCTGTGCTTTTCATGAGAACCCATGCACGCCTCATAGTAAAATGTTAAATCCTACATTGTACACAAAGCAGAGGTGAATCTTCATAGAATTCAAGAGGCCTGCAGAAGCAGAAACCTACGGTGTCTCCCTTAATAACACAATAATACCAATAACTGAGACTTAATAACTATTGCACTGAACAAATATGTAAGTTACGTGAACCAACCCACAATAACACAACTTTTGTACCTGACTATCTGGCTAGCCTAGCGTGGAAAAACTGCTTTAATAAATTGATCAGCTGGTCTGTGAAAGACTATGCTAGTACTATTAAAAGTAAGTCCTTCCAAAATCCAGGACCACAACAGAAGATGAGATTTCATTAAGAGAGTTTCTTCTGGACTACAGAGAAACAAGATTAATTATGTTTCTCTTGAAGAATAAATCAGCAGTTATCTCCCTGATTTGCTCACAGACACTCCCCAAATTTTCTGATTTACATGCCTGTTAATTCCTGGGTCATCCTTTATCGTCGTGGTGGGTTGACCACCTACCGGCACCTACCAGCTGCTTACTCACTCCACAGGGAAATGGAATTGGAAAACACGAAGAAGAAATGCCCGAGGTGAGAAGGACAGTTTGATAAGTGATGGGAGAAAAAGGAAAATAACAAAAATAAGAACCAAGTGATGCAAAGGCAGTCACTCACTACTTCCCACCAGCTGCCTCATACCTTGGAAATTCCACCTTCCCACACACACACACTCCCCCACTTTACTGCTAAGGATGATGTTATCTGGCCTGGAGTCGTCCTTGGGTCTGTTTGGCACAGCTGCCCCAGCCGTGTCCCCTTCCAAGCCTCCCACCCACCCTCATCCTGCTCACTATGGGGGCAGTGTGAGAAACAGAGATGGCCTTGATGCCATGCAAGCACTGTTCAGCAACAGCCAAAACACCAGTGTGTTATCAACACTGTTTTGGTCACAAATGGAAAAGGTGGCACCATACAGGGTGCGATGAAAAACATTGGCTCCTTCATAACAAGGCCCAGTGCAGGTATAACCCCGGCAATGCACCCAGGTGTACTTCAGGGGTTTGGTCACACCAAGAGCCTGCAACAACCAGCAAGAGCGATGGGCCCAAACCTACCCGCTTTAGCTGGCCTTCACCATTCAGCATCTTTCCCTCGCCCTCGGGCAATGCAGGGCACACACCAATGGGATTTAAAAATAAATAAATAAATAAAAAGCATGCACGGTTCTCTCACTGTGTGAGCACAGCCCTGTCTCAAATCACCACACGGACCCAGCAGCTCAGACCAAGTGTTTTCTAGCGAGGCAGTGGCATCGCACCGCTCCTGAGGGCGGGGGGCGGTTTCACACCCGGGCAGCAGCCCTGAAATGTCCACCAAGACGCATTACCACACCAAGGATCGCCAGAGTGGCTGCGAGCGACGTGGGACGGGGAGCACCCGGGCACCGCACACGGCACCGCGACCCCCCGCCCTGCCCCCCCCCCGCACTGCCCCCCCCCGGCCGCGGCCCCCCGCGCATCGCTCCGGGGGTGGGCGTAGCTCAGGGCCCCACCCCCGGAAGCCTAGGCCCCGTCCAGGCTCCGCCCGGCTTCTGTCGCCACATCCTGGGCACTGCCCGCGCTTTGCGCAGTTCTCGCTGGGATCTCTCCGGACCGTTCTTCCTTGCAGCGATCCGACCGTCCCTGGCAGGATGTGAGTGCGAGCCGCGGAGCGACACCCGCCATCGGGGAAGCCGGGGAGCGGCGGCGGGCTCAGCCGAGGTGGCGGTGGGAGCAGGGGCGGGCCTACTGCACGGCGCGGCCGGCCCGGCCCGGCCCAGGTCGCCGGTGTGGCAGGCGCCTCTGGGCTGGCGCCGCCTGCGCGTGGGGCCTGCCGGGAGAGGCTGAGTGGCGAGTGGCGGGGCGCGGCGGGGGCTCAGCGGCCGTCGCTGGGTCGGGACTGTCCTGTCCCGGCGGCTCCGCGGTCATCTAGGCGGAGTTTCCCCAGCCCCGGGAGTCTCTCTGGCAGCACTGCCCGCGTAGCCCGAGCGCTTTCTGGTAACTCGCTTGTTGTGTTTGAAACTGCTGCCCTCAGGAAGAGGTTTCACTTCCGAGACTTCAGCTCGGAACCAGCAGTGAGAAGGTGATTTAAGCGTCAGAACAGAGGAGCGCTCCTATTGCACTATACGTGGACTGCTCTTGAGCATTTTCACAGGCTTCCTGCTTTTCTTACTATGACTGTATATGTTTGCTGTATTAAATGTAAATTAGAAGTTAACGCACAAATGTCTAAATACAGCCGATATTCAGATTTAGCGCTTTTGGTTATCAGGATGTGCTAAATACATGCTTCTGATACAGAAGAAGTGAAAACACGGTAATTCAAAGGGAGTACAGGTAGTTCTAGAGATATGCACCAAGGACTTGGTAAAGTAGTGAAAAGGGTACGAGAAATATGTACAGAGGCTCTTGCATTGAATGATGCCGGGCGCTGCAGCTGGTGAAAAGAACTAAACTGCATGAAGTTATGAATTAAATGCTGACCGGAAGTAAATTGTTGTATATGCTGAATGCTTTTTCTTTTCTTTTCTTTTTTTTTTTTTTTTTTTTCCCCTTCCTCCCCCCCTTCCTCACTTAAACTGTTTCAAAAGAACTGAGACAGAAGCACCCATTGGAAGGGAACATAATTAGAATAACCATTAAGTTTCTCTTGGGTTTTTCTGTTTGTTTGCTTGGGGTCTGTTTTTGGGTTTTGTGGAAACTACTGCAGCTTGAATTTTAGTATTACTGGGAAATAAGAACACTCCTGAGCTCAAAATCTTGACTGTTTGAGCCCTCTGAACCATTGTAAGAGTTGCCATATACATTCCTGTAAGCTATGGTATTAGGAAGGCACTGCTGCCTTTTAGCATGTCAAGCAATTCATTGGCAAGATGTTTGGGAGGCTGCATGACTTACACCTACTGTTAAAGCATTGCTTCTCCCATAGGAAGCTGCCCCAGATTTATTCCAGGGATGCAATTTCCCTTTTTTTTAGGAATGTCAGATAAATTCCATACTCTATGCGTAGCCACTTAAAATAAAACCACAGCCTATCAAAAGCTAAACAGAATAATGATGACTTTTTCTTTACGGCAGGTCAGCCAGTATCCCTGGAAGCTCAAATGTGGCTGCTGGCAGTAATCATCGTCTTCAGCAGACTCAACACCAAGTAGATGAGGTAAAAATCTAGTCTGATATCAATGTAAAATCATATTCCTTCAGGAAAACTATACAACTGGAAGGGATATGTTGGGCAGTTTCACCTTCATTATATGAAGTCTAGCATCATTCACTTTGTTTTATGACACTTGTGTCGCCTTAATTTGTGCAAAGGCTTTAAAATGAACAAAAAAAAAATACATTTAACTAGAGGGGGGAAGTAGAGAGGAGTTGCCAGTGTCCAAACATTAGCCGCCAGCCTGGTGCTTGAGGATTTGGCATAAATCAAGATAAAAAGATTTGTTCTTGCAGAGAACAAGCTTTTTTTCTCATCAATAGCAATGAAGGCTGACCGCCAAATATGATATGTCCAGATTTGTAGGCAGTCCAAAAGCCAGGCTGGCTGCTGACAGTATTTTTCACACGTGGTTAACTATCATGTTGATATGCCCCAACTGCTTCTGAAGCAAGTTGGGAACTATTTACCACGTTTAAGGGAGTGCCAGCACAACTGGCACTACTGACATTTTAAAGTAGGTATTAAGGGCTTCCAGCTGAAGATGAATTTCATGGTTTTGTTCTAAGATTGTGACTGGATATACTAAAAGGCAATAGCTCCTACTTGTGAGAAGAGAATATTGAATACCGTGTGTTGCAAACTGTTGGCTGCAATGAAATTCCACAGAGTGATACAACTGGTAACTTACTGTAAGCATTAAACTGATGTAGGTTGTTGACATCATGAGAGTGAATGTGGACAAGGTACTGGAACGTGATCAGAAGCTGTCAGAGTTGGATGACCGTGCTGATGCACTGCAAGCAGGAGCTTCTCAGTTTGAGACCAGTGCAGCCAAGCTGAAAAGAAAGTACTGGTGGAAAAACTGTAAGGTAATCATGGCTTGTATGCTTATGCTATGCAGTACTGCAGTTAATAGTATGACAAAAGGCAGAAGTAAAAGTGACTTTAGTCAACGTTACTTAAGTTACAGCATCTGTTTTTAAAATCCGGCATAGTGGCTGGGTGAAGTAACCAAAAGCTGGATTACCAGCTGTGCTGCATGATGCAAGACTGTGTCTAAAATGGTAATGGCCAGAGGAAAATGTCTCAGTCATCTGAGACTTTTCAGAACAGGATGAAAAAGGCCAAAATGCGTAGGTTGAGTTACTGTGCAGGAAATATGAAAGGCAGAGGGAAGCTCACTCAGGCTCCTGTAATTGTAGCTCTTGGCAAAGGTTGGAATCATCTTTGGTGAGCAGCTAAGACAGTAAAAGATCTGTAGGGTAAGAGTAGAAATTATGTTTAATAGTTCTTAACTCCTGCTTGTATAGTCACCTGACACAGGCTTTGCATAGAGGCACAATGGAAAACAAAACTTTTCCTCTGCTTCACTGCATGCACAGCCTACCATCTCTCGGTGCTAGTGGTGAATTGAGCTTGCTCTACTTGCTGTGTTAGATCTAGCACATGGTGCAAAAATATCTTGCAGGGGCTGCTTTCCTGTGCCTTAAAGGCCAGTTACTGCTGCTGCATGGTTTGTAGTAAGTGTTATATGACTTTTTTTTTCCACAGATGTGGGCAATATTGATAGCTGTTGTTGTCATTATCATCATCATCATCATTGGTAAGTTTCACCAAAATGGTAGTTTCTCATAGAGTTGGAATAGATGGTGTTAATTCATGACTGGTACAATTTAAATAGAGCCACGATACTCAAAGTACGTACAATATTAATCTGAAATAGCAGTGACTACTTTGATAACCGTTGCCTGCAATGTATAGTAAACCGTGGGAGCTCCAGTAGCTGAATTTCAGAACACCTGTGTAGTGAAACAGGTGGAAGTGCAAATGGCAAGGACTTGGAAACCAAGAAAAGCCTCTGTTTTTTACAGCTGTGTGTTGTCGAAGCACAAGGAAAAATACTGTGTGCCTCCCTTATCTGTGTACTTTTCACCTGTCCCAGCTTCTTGCCAGATAAATCCTTTTCAGAGCGGCAGTTGCAAGTGCTCTGTGGTAGTCAGCGCTTTTTTTTTCCCCCCCAAGTAGAGATACGGCTGCTGGGTGAAATGATGCTAGGGTTGGATCAGGATAGCCAACCAGGGAACATATAGTTCAATCTTTGGTTTGAATTCTCATGTAATCCCCAGATATTTCATGAGAGGACAAAGTTTAAGCTTGTACCACAATAGAGTAACAAGCACTGCAGTAACCATTTGCAACAGATGGATGGTAGTTCTGGGTGAGAACCGTGGGTGTGCAAGCGCAGAGGAAAATGAACCCTAGACAGGCCAACACGGAAAAAGCTTAAATCCCTCTTTACTGATCTCTGCTAACTTTAAGTGCAGGATTGTTACAGGGAGGGGCTGAAGGAGAGACTGTCCTTTGTCCAACTTTTTTCTCATTTTTTGTAGTCTCAAGTGTGTCTTCATGAGTTACAGGAAGAAGCTCAGACCAACTGAAAGTGCCTATCGTCAGCCTCTCCACTTCAAACCTGCCATATTTTCAGCCCATTTACTGCTGCTTAAAGCAAAGCTATTTTGATTACTGAAATGTTCACTAACTTCACCTGGTTGCCTTAAGACACTCCTGTCATAAATTACTAACAAGCACAGCCCGCCCCTCGCACGGTGCCTTGATAAGCAGGTGCTCGGAGCTGGCGAGCAGGATGTGGCTCGGGAGTTCCCACAGTCGGTGCTGTAACGGGTCGGGGGCTCTGTGCGCGGTTTTGGGCCTTAACCCCCTGCCGGCTCCGCGAGCCGCTGCCGGGTCGGCTCAGTGCTGGCACGTGCCTTGCGGGGAGCGCCGCCCCCTCTCCGCCGCTGGCAGCGGCAGAACCCGCCCAGTCCCGCGGCGCCGGGCTGCGCTCCGCCCGGGGGCGGGGCCGCACGTGGCGGCGGGGCAGCGCGCGCACGGGGGACGCGTGCGGCGGCGCGTGAGAGGAGGGGCGGTGGCCGCGCGTCCTGTCCAGCCGCGCGCCGTTCTTTCCAATAAAGCAGCTCCGACCCTGACTCCGCCTCCTCTCTGCGCGGGGCGGGGCGCTGCGCGGCGCACGTGGCCGCGGTGTCGGGGAGCGGGGTCGCCGCGTGCGCTGCCGTTACGTAACCGCGCGGGGCGGGGGCGCGGCTCCTTACGGCCGCCCGCTCGGCAGCCGGCGCGTCCCCCGCCCCCCCGGCCTGCTGCAGGTAGGGCCCGCGGGCGGAGAGACGGGCGCGCGCAGCGGAGGGCTCGGAGGGGCAGGAAGACGCAGCGGCGGCCGCGCGGATCAGCTGCCGCCTGCGGCTAGCTGGAGACGCTGCTCGACCGTCAGAAAAGGGGGAACGGCAACCAGCCCAGATGCCCGCTCGGCTTGGCGGCGAGGGGGGGCCTGCGCCTCCCACATTCCCTTGAGGCGGTGTTTGTCTTGCCCGCAGAAGAAGCCCCAGGTCCGACTCTGGTGCCGAGGGTCTGGACGGGCGGAGCCAGGCCGCGGCGGCCGATGTCCCTGCGTGGTCGCGTCCTGTGGATCAGAGATGGACGTGGACAAGCTCCGGGGGGGCAGTTCGGATCACGGCGCGAGTTCGTCACCGGCTGCCGCTGCCGGCGTTGGGGATGGGCAAGAGGCGGCGGTCCGCCCAGCCAGCCCGGGCAGGCAGGAGGGGGGGCGCAGGCGGGACGCGGGCTTGTGCCGCACGATCTGTGCGAGAACCAGCTCCGTCGAGAAACGGCTTAACGGGCCGAACTTCAGCGGAACGGATCTCTGCAGCCATGAGGCTAATGGCTGTTCACCTGGAAGTTTCGTGAGGCAGCGCGGAGTTGACAGGTAACTTCACAGCGTGTGGAACTGGTTGTTCTGTTGCTTATTGATGTGCTTAACTTAAGCAGAGCGCTAGAGTCCGAATCGAGGACCTGGTGTAGCTGTGATCCAGAGTTCAAGGGGCTTGCTTGCTTCAGTACACCAAAGAAGCTGCTTGAATTAGAGATCGTGATGTTTATAATAGTCTCACGTGTCGATGAGATTGCTGCTGCATGGTTCCTCGTAAGCTGTCCACCTAATTCTTGGATTGGCAGATCCGATATGTCACTGACCCTTTTGTTGCTTCTATATATACACTTAATAGAAGTACTGCATTTAGGGGCGATAAAGCAGACCTTACTTAAATAATATTTTCCCCAAAAATACATAAATTCGATGAGATGCTAATTTTTTTTTTTCCTTTTTCTTTTTTTTTTTCCTTTATTAACAAAAAGGCAGTTCAAGAGCTGGAATTCACGTTATGTTGAACTGGCATGTAAAGTTAACATGTGGTACTTCAACTTATTTAGTGATTTATATAGTGAGAGTAAACGCTAAATGGATAAAAGTTTCTTAAAATAAGTGTTCATGTCTCATTTATAGGATTAGAATCAATCTGCATTTTGAGGCTATTGACTGCTTATTTTTTAGTCAGTGAAATAAGAAGAAGTAAGAAAAGTGAGATTTTGCTTGTCAATAACCTTGCAGCTGTTGAGTCCAATGACTGTTAAAAGTATAATGAAGACTCCCAAATCACATGAGGAAAGCTTTTCATCACGTGTATTTTGAGGATCTCACTTTTCCCTGAAGTGCATATAATAAGATACAGACTTCAAGGCTAGAAAGACTGACACACATAAAGAATCAGAATAATGTTTTTAATACCAGTGAGATTTAGAAAATCTAGAGTAGATATCAGTTTACTTTTAATTGATAACAGAATGGTTATGATGGAATGGAGGAAGGTTGAGGAGTAAAGATTAATTAGCAAAGAAGTGAGAAAGATGCAACAGGAAATATAGTGAAAGAGCATTAGGATGTGTCCGGATATTCTGTGACTGCGGCCAAGCCCATAAAACGTTAATTTAGTGAATAATTTTAATTAGTTGATAGAAAAGAAGCTTCTGTACCAGAAGCCTCACGCAAAATTTAACGTGTTTTACAGTGAGCAGCTGAATTGGAACCAGTCTCATAGAGATTTGATGATGATGATCCAAGAAATGAAAAGGTGTTTGCCAGAGGAGAAAAGGAGTTCCAGCAAGCCCAGTACCATCAGTGCTCTCAACTATGCCTTACAGTGTGTCCAGCAGGTCCAAGGTATGTGTGGAAAAAATCTGGAAGTGTAGAGGCTATGCAGATGCTTGGTTTGAATAGACATGTCTCGCAACAAACAACGTTAAAACAAATGAAAGCATTCCAGTTATCCTGCAAACAGTTGACTTCCTGAAGCACTGTGGGTTTCTTTTGTTAAACAATCATGTTATCTTTTCTGTTGAAATGCCCACCTACTGCTTCTCTTTTCTTCAAAATCCTACAGTTAATAGGTGCCTACTATTAAATTTCTGTGCATGTTGAAAAACAGCATCCTGTCCCCAGTAACTGAAAAGTTTTGGATAATCCGTGTTTTCCAACAGAGCTAAATAACAGAAAGTGTTATTTTGCCACCATGTCCTTTCTACTTCCACATGCTCATTTCTGTAACATAAATAGGTCACTTCAGTAGGATAATCAGTATTCCTTTTTCCTTTGTCACTAAACAGACCTTCCTCATCTCACCTTGGACTCCACCAAAAAGATGACAAAAGTACAAGGGCTGTAAGAAATACTTTCAAAATAGTCTCCTTACTGACTTCCTTGTGTTTGTTTTGCTTTTCCTGTTTGTTTTTCTTCAATTAGCAAACAATGACTTTTTCCAGGCTCTGAATGACCGAAGAGTGTTTCAGACAGATGTGGTGACGTACAGCGTAGAAGAGTTGGTGACAGTTGCATCTGAACACACTCCAAAAAACACTGTAAGGAATTCAGGCACACTGATGGAGTTCATCACTTGCCATTTCAATCTCTATTTAGTCTTCTTACATCATTTTGTGGAAATAGAATGTGTAAAATTGAAAAGCATTTAAGTTTTAGACAGACAAGCCTTTATGTTTTTAAAGGTAGGTCAAGACAACTTTTTATCTATGCTGACTCAAGGTACCCAAGGTACACAATACCTGTAAGTGAAGAAACACCTCTCTTTTTTTTTTTAACCCAGAAGTAACTTGTATGTCTTTGAGAATCTTATTTGAGAATTCATTTGCAGCATAGTCATCTCTTGAGACAGACTTAAGCTGAAAGCTTTCAAAGATGATCAAATCCATAAATTGTGAGGAACTTTGATTTCTATTTGTACTCCTGGGTATTATTTTATTTTTTTCCTTGATTTGCAGTATGTTTCATGCTTTCTGTCTCAACTTCAAAGAGAAGAGTTTCTTGAAGTTCAGTACTGTTAGATGCCATATCAGAAATATGGCAAATGCTTTCTGCTTGAAAAGTTCTTACATTGTGGCGCGTATCTTGAAAGTTGTGGAGAAGTTTGTAGAGCGAAACCTAGTGATTCTGGACAATACCACATTATTTCAGTTTTGATAATTGCAGTCTTAGTAGCTTTTGTAAATCATGAGTAAGGTACTGTAGTATTGGAGACTGTAGTAGCTCATGCACAGCATTAACTGGACACTAACTTCACACAATTTTTTGAACCTCTTCAGTTACAGCGTGTGGTGGCTTAGGGTTGTTGAGAGTTTTTGTTTGTTTGTTTGAGGGTTGGTTTGGTTTTAGCTTTTTTATCCTTAATATATTGCTGCCATATGTTGGGGGGATTGTCTTTAGCAGTGTTTGTTTTCCAGGACACATTTGTGGTGGTGTTTTCTTTGCTTTCTGGACGCATAGTGCATATTTCTGAGCAGGCAGCATCCATTCTAAACTGTAAGAAGAAAATGTTGAACTCCTCCCGGTTTGTAGAGCTACTTGTCCCTCAGGATGTGAGTGTGTTCTACACGCACACTGATCAGTCCCACCTGCCGCTTTGGAACATGGAAAGTCAAACAGGTGAGATTCAGCAATGCTCTTAAATGCCTTATGTGTCTTTCTGTCTTTGCAGAATCCCAGATAGAATACTAGTTAATTTTAAATGCTTATGCTAGCAGTATACGTAGGCAACACTTTATTCCCTTTCCCCTTTGAAAACTCAAGTAGCTATTCAGCTAGTCCTCGCTAGTCTCCTAGGGGCTTAACTCTTACTGGGGTAAGTAAAAGGCATTGTCTTGCATACCATCTTACTCATTCCAAGTACTGCTGCTTTTAAAAAAGAAACTAAAGGTCTAATTGGGAGTTTAAAGTCATTTACATCTTACAGTTGCTTAGGTGCTCTGTCTTTATGGTCCTCTTGCAGCTTGCTGTAAGCATAGCTCACTGAATCCAAGTTTTAAGCTGACTTGCTATTTAGTACTGGTTGTGCCTAAGTGGTGTGAGAAATTAAAGCTTGCATGCTAAGTCTGTGTCTTTTGCCCAACTAGCTGTGGGGCTGTTCTGGCATCAGAGATGGGAGGTCCAAAATCCTTGCTACAAAAGAATGTTCCCATCCAGCAGAGCAAGAACACCCATATGGAGTTGTGATTTTTCTTGCTGTGAGCTATTACTGAGTTTTCCTCTCCCCATAAATATATATAGGTATATAGGCTTTGGTACATGGCTCACGTAGCCAGGAATGTTCACCTTTCCTTTCTGTAGTGATACACTGGGGAAAGAAGTTTTTTAGATCATATTTCCTCTGAATTTAGTTCCAGGTCAGCCATCTCTCCAACAATGAGTGGGCTGGAGAAGAGAGAGAACATTTGAGATGGGAGCAGACTGTTGAACAGTTGAACTCAGTAGCTACTATTGAAAAAGAGCAAGTGTGAGACTTCAGTTCTTCAACTCCAGAGAATGCAGAGTTTAAAATAGTTTTGATAGGTGTGACCTTTTTAAGGACATGAACTGATACTTTCAATGTGTGTTCTTTTTAGCTTCTCTGTATGAATATGCCCAGGTGAAATCCTTTTTCTGCAGGATCAGGCAAGTACATTATTACAGTTTTATGTTTGTGAAGGCTGGGCAAAGGGTACAGCAGAAACAGCGTTTTGTTGTTACAACTGACCCACATGAACTCATGGAACTCCATTACAGAATTAGCTTACTGTTTTTAATACTGGCATCCAGCAGGACATTTTTAATATCTTTCCTATATCAATGCTTAAACTTGAATGGGGATAGAAGAAAAAACTGTTCACACAGATTTCTTTTGGACCTAACAGTTTCCTTCAGTACTGTCATGCAGAAGGATGATCTTGTGAAAAATTGCTGCTCCCTCTTTCACAGCTTAAGAGTGGAGACAAACGGTGTTTTGTTTTAAGAGTGCTCGAGAGTTTGTGACAGAGGCAGTAACAGAAACTCAGTTACCTGAATCTCAGCACAGGACCTGAATCATGAGATACTACTTGCTGTCACTATGGATGCAGTTCGCTGCTTTGTGCCCGGCTAATGTAGTGCTAAAAGAATTAAAACCAATTGAATTGGCCTGTAATTTTCAGTGCAGTTCTGTTCCAAACTTGGGTGGTCTCTTGATTTCAGTTGGCTTCTGAGCAGGTGTAATAGTTATTCCATCATTCAGTCAATTACTGATTCATTCATAATAAGATGCATCAAAAACTTGAGCTCTAAAATCACCTTTGTTTCTTGAACACTTTGGCTCTTGGAATAAATATAGCAGGACAGATACTAGTTTTCTGTTGGGAGAACTATGTGTCAGGTACATAAACATTTTGCAATAGTTTTCTTCAGATTTTCATACAACATCTCTCCTTTTATATGATGGATCATTTTGATTACATGGGCTTCATGAGTAAAAATACATTTTTCACAAGCACACACTAGGCTTACGACAATGTTGGGTGATTTTTTGTGGGTTAAACTTCTGCTATATCTAATCTCCGTTTGTATCTTTTCTTTTTTTTTTTTTTTCCCAAAAGGGGGAGCTGTTAGTAGTGGTACGATACTAACTTCTCTCTAGAAGCATTTTGCAAAACAAAGTGAGGAATAAGAAAGTAACTTTTCACAAAAGTGATAATGTCCAAAACTTTTAATCTCAATTCTTTCTGTCAAAACTAGGTAAGACACTGCAAGTAGTTGTTACAAAGCCTTGGTTAAGATTTTGTCTAGAAAGTTGTGTGCTGTTACTGCTCACACATGTTTTAGGAAGACAAATCCTCATGGGAGGAAAACAGTCAAAGAACAATTATTTGTGCACCAAGGCTGGAGGAATCTTACTGATTGATGTAGGTCAGTGAAACAAAACTTAAGTCAGATTTATTTATGTATTTATTTACTAAAAATGGTACAGAATAAGCAACAAACAAAAAAATACATTTGGAGTACACTTGGACTGAGAATTAGAAGGTGATCTTTAACCTTTAGAGTAATGGCATTTCTAGAACAGCCTCTGAATGCAAATATCAGAGACAAAACACCTGTTTGTTTTTAAGGGGAATGAGATCAGTATTGCTGAATGTATTGGCCTTGGACCACAAGAGAGTGCACATAGGACTTTGGGAGATTCTGATTGTCTGGGTCTGTGTGTTCCACATAATTTCTTTGTTCAGGGTGCTCAGCCCTGCTGTAAAGTATCTGAGTCTTGAAATCAGTGCATTAAATCCATTTTACTTTTCCTCAGGGGTGGTAAAGATCAAGAACAAGAAATGCGTTGTTACCCCTTCCGAATCACCCCGTACTTGGTCCATGTGTGTACTTCTGTCCATGTGGATGCAGAATCCTGCTGCTTAGCTTTGGCTGAGAAGATTCACTCTGGATATGAAGGCAAGTTGGGAGACTTCAGCGAAAAAGCCAAGCCAGTAGGAAAATGCAGTATATGAAAGTCTGCTTCTTTGGTTTAGAACTTGTGCTTGGGTAATCTCACCTATGTAACTTCCAGTTTGTGTGTGTACGTGCATATGAATCCAAAGCATCTGTGCCTTTTTAGCCAGACCCTGAAGCATTTGACCTTGTCTCACTATATTTTTTTTTAATTTTGAGAGAGAGAGTGGTCTGTAGCACCTAAAACTTTGTAATATTTATGAGTTATTGGTCAGAATGCAGTGAACAATTAAAAAGTTCATGAGCTGGTAACTCTCTGTTATGAGCAGAAGTAGTGGTTAAGTTTTCTGCCTCGGTGCATGTTTTGTTTCAGTAAATATTTATTTTTCTATTAGCTCCTAGAATTCCTATGGATAAAAGAATCTTCACCACCACTCACACGCCTGGATGTGTTTTTCTTGACATAGACGACAGGTGAGATTTGAATCTTAAGACCTGTGAGGTGTATATCGAGAAATAGCAAAAAAAATCTATTAGTGATGCATCTGGAGACCCAAGTAAAGTAGTTGAACTGTGCAGTTGGCAACAGTTAGAGTAGTTTTGTGTTAGTTTGCTCAGTGGAAACATCTAGAACTCCATCCATGTATGTAATCTCCTTTGTTGGCTTAAAATGTGAATTACACAGAACTGCAGTCAGTTTTTGTTACGCAGGGCAATGAGTACTTGTGGTAGTACAGAAAATGGAAAACACACATGATGCAAAGCTCTGGGGCTCACAGTGTGGAGATACATCTTCCGCCGCCCCCCTCCTTGCATATAGAAAAGCACAAAACTGCCTGCAAATGTGAAAATCTGTAAGATCTCCAGGAACTTGAACATTTGTCGTTGGTATTTACACATCTGTGTTGCACTGGAGGATTATTAGATGGGCTGGAAAATGTTCTATAGCTTTAGTTCATGCCATTGGAGGTCATGCATGGGGACTTCTCTGACAAGCAAAGGGTTCAGGGTGTAGATACTCGAAACTTTTATAATCAGTGATAATATGTTTGGGTTTCAGAGCAGTGCCTTTGTTGGGTTACTTACCTCAAGATTTGATTGGAACATCCATACTGATGTATTTGCATCCCGAAGATCGTCCTTTGATGATTGCTGTTCACAGGAAAAGTGAGTACAGTGGCTTTAAGAATTTCTACTCATTTTAACATTCTTTCATTATCATATTGCTTGACGTGTGACTGATCTGTAGTCTAGACAAAAATAGATGAATTAAAGAATTAAAGCAAGCAGCTTGAAATCAAAGCAAATTCAAACCAAAAGTTTTAAGTGGCCCCCATCAATAGTATTTGTGTTCATACTGCTGTGTCATAAGGTAAGCTAAACGTTGTTTCTTTATTGTTTTGGATTTTTTTTTTTGTTGGTTTATTGTTTGTTTGTTTTTCAGTTCTGAAATTTGCTGGACAACCCCCTTTTGAGCATTTACCTATTAGATTTTGTACTCAAAATGGAGACTATGTCATACTAGATACTAGCTGGTCCAGTTTTGTGAATCCTTGGAGCAGGAAAGTTGTGTTCATCATTGGTCGACACAAAGTCCGGACGTAAGTCAGTTGTAGAATTGATCTGTTAAAGTGGTTTTCCTTTAATGTTCTGCAAAACAAAAGTCTCAGGACTGAACTAGAGATGTAATGTTGCTCCTTCAGTCTGTGACAGCTACCTAGCATCTGTCTTGCAGCCCATTGCTTCAGAACAGCATTAGTCTTGTTTATTAAGTGTGAAAATGAGTAAATTACTTAAAAGTTAAAGGTAAAGCCAACTATTTTTTGGTAGCATATGTTTTTGTATATGCTTGGTGTTCAAATACTGTGACAATGGATATATCTAAATGAAAATATCAGTGTTAGAAAAGCTGAGTAAAAGATAAAAAGAAATGTAAAAAGTAGATCACTTAAACATTCGTTCATGCTTGGCTCACAAAATAAAACATTAATTGACAGATGTGTAGCCAAAATCAGCTTCTGGCTTCTTTTCTTCTGGAACATTGACTTGATACAAAATCTAAATATTTACCAGGGTAACCTCTTTTAAAAATGCAACTAGTATTGAATGTGCAAGTTAATTTTTCAGATAGTTGTCCTTCATCTCAAAGAGATATCTTTTTCTTAATCAAAATTAAAAATGTGAAATGTTGTTGTCTCTCTCCAGAAGCCCTCTGAATGAAGATGTCTTTGCTGCAAGAAGTAAAGAAACAAGCAGTGTTGAGAAAGATATAAGAGAATTACAAGGACAAATTTACAAGCTGCTTCTTCAGGTAAAGAACGTGAGAGAATTTCAAATCTCTGTCTGGCCTTCTGATTGAGAGGCTAAAGAAACGTGTCTGTTTAGCAGACTATGTTGGTCATAATCTTTTTAAAGGTCTGAAAGGAAAGGTCTAAATGGAGAGAGGCTTGGGTGACAGCATTAAAAATATGTCTCTGAGTAGCCCACCTCATTATAAAAAAATACTTTGACATATTTGCCCAGTGTTTGTGTTGAAAGATTAATCTGTATCCTGAAACACTACTAAGCATGGTAGAAAATTTTTCCCAAGCAAGGGATAGAGCATAGAGCAATACTGATTTTTCATGCAAATTTGTTCGTTTGCTTGAAGTACTGTGTTGTGCGGTATGTTGTTCCCTCTTAGTTTTGATTTTTTAATTTTTTTTTTTAATTACTACTTTTTTCCCCTCATACAGCCAGTTCACAGCAATGTTTCCAGTGGTTATGGAAGCCTTGGAAGCAATGGTTCTTATGAGCACTATATCAGCATAGCATCTTCAAGTGACTCCAATGGCAATTGTGCAGAGGAAATACAGGAACCAGTAAGTCTATGGATGTGTCACTGCCTGCTCAAAGTTTTTTACTGTGTTAAAATGCACTGTTCCTGAATTTTACTCAAGTGCAAGGATACAGCTGTATTCAAGCTAATTGTACTTAAATTGGTCAATTAGCAAATGCTGGCTTCTGTTTTTTCCTCTCAAATTTGATCATTAAAATGAGCAGACAACTAGTACAGTAAATTGAAGACTTGCTTAAGATCAGCCTTCTCAAAGAAGCAGTGGACTTCGAGAGGAAAAAAAAGTGGAAGAACCTTGCAATCAGAGAACTGATGCATGTGGACAGATTTTCTGTTTTGTTTTAAAAAGGGCACTAGAGGTACAGTGTAGATTGCTGTAGAAGAGAGGGGAAGCAGTGCTGTCCTAAAACAAGCACTGCAATTACCTGATTTCCTTGTGAGGCTCCTGAATAAGCCATCAGCTTATTCCCCCTTTCAAGGCTTTCATCCGTGTTAAAACTCTCAAAATGCTGAGGCTGTTTGAACTTTATCATAGTTAATTTAATTAAATTAAAAGTTATAATTAGATTAAATTTACAAATGACAATAGATGCCAACTTAGGCTGACAGTCTGCTCCCTTTTACTTTGAAGAACACAAGAACCCAAGTCCATCTTAATGGTCTCCTATGGTCTCTTTTTATTAATTTTATTCTGATTTGACATTTTCACATATCAAGATGACATTGCAACAAGTTTGTGCAGATGTCAACCGAATAAAGAATCTGGGACAGCAGCTATATATTGCATCAAGGAGCAAGCCACAGAATGTAAATGAAGGTGATGTGAGTTCAGAAATGCTGGGAGGTAAGTTAATGTAATTATGTAATTGTGATTATGATCCTTAAGGTAATGTGAACTCCTGTGGATCTATAGCCATGAGTTTGGCTAGCTGGTGTTATGGTGAAGAACTTAACATAGCATTTTAGCATGGTTTAGATGTGGGAAGTGTTTGGGGTTTGTTGTTTGTTTTAATTGTTATTAAAAACAAAACAAAAAACCAAACCAAAACAAAAAAAAAACCACCAAAAAAAACCCCAAAAATGTAAAAAAAATTAATAAAAAACCCAACCAAAAAAACACCAAATACAACCGAAAAAGCTCAGCCAAACAAGCAAGCAAAAATAACCCCTAAAACCCACCACCGAAAAAAAAACAAAACAAAACTCAGGAGATGCAAGAACTTTTTAACTTCTCCCTGTGACATATGGAGGAACATACCTGTCTCTTTCTAGGTTAATACTTTTGATTTTAACATTTTCTAGTGCAAATGCAGACTTGCTTGTACCAAGTGTAAGTCTACTGTGGAAGCTTCCCTTAGTTACTTTATGTGGATTCTCGGAAACAATCCATAGGTTGGAAAACACTGAAGTAGTGGTCTGGTTATTGTGTGCTTAATATTGTGCTAATGAACATTATTTGCAGTTAGTATCTAGCACAAATGTATGGAGAAAACTGAATACTTCCTGCAATATCATAGAAATCTGTACTAAAACATTGCACATTGTGATGTTCTACAAAAGTTATAATTAACTTCTAATGTTGTTGACAACAGGACTGCACTGTGAATATTGAAACTAGTCTGACCAGCCTATTTATGTTATAAAAGTCTAGAAATTACTGTTAAATAACAGGTTGGATTCTGTGATGTATAAATTGAGAGAACAGTAATATTATTTGCAGTTTCGTTTACAATCTAAACACAATTTTTTTTCTGTGCTATTTTATTTGTGTTTGCTAGTTGTTCTGAGTAGATGTTTCAAGTGTTGTGTGTGGTTTTGTGTTTTTAGATATTCTGTCGCCTTCTCCCTTCCTCACCTTGAAACATGAATTGAGATGAAAATGCAAAATAACTTAGTAATAAGAGCAGTGCTGTCCTAGGTCTTACATCCCTGCATAATAATGTATCCAGCCTGAGTGTGTGTATATATGTATATGTGTGTGTTTTTCTTGGGGGATAGTGTTTAGATGCCTTTGAGAGGAGTCTTTCTCAGATTTCTTCTTTTCTAGGAAAGAGGCACACTGCTTCTTGTTTTCTTCAGACGCTGAGAAGTGATTGCACAGATGAACCAGGCAGCACACTTTATGGTGATTCAAAGATGACTCCACATGTTCCTTCCTATCAGCAGATCAGTTGTGTTGATAGTATCATCAGGTAATAAACTATGAAGTGATTTTAGTGCTACAAGTTTAAGGTAAATTGGTGAAAGGTAAATATCCAAGCAGTTTGCATTGCTCTAAACTGTCTGGGATTTGAGATAAATTTGGGATTGTTTGTAAAGTTTTCCTGCCTCTGTGGGCAAACTATCCCAATACTCAGTCAATCTGAATTATACAGTAATGAAGAATTTAGGGCTTCAGTTCTGTTTGCAGTTATTGACATTTGGCTGCTGCTAGTTTCACCATTGCTTCAATAGGAGTTTAAGAGAATGTTGATGGGCATAAGATGTCAGTATCTTCTCATTATACACTTTGAGACCATTCATGTAGAACAGAAAGTTAATGTAACTTAACAAATATTAGTATTTTTAACCCATTGGATAACATCTTTTTTTAAGATTAATTGCTAGAGTTTCTTTAAAATACTCCTTGGAAAGCAGGTATGTGTCCTGATCTTCCTGCAGTGAATTTAAAATGCTAGTTAACAACCTCTGGATCTCCAGTTTGGACTATTCAAATGTTGATGTCTTCAAATGGAGAAAAAAACATAAAGTAGGGAGAGCTTCCTGTGATATGCATTTATTTCAGATATCTAGAGAGCTGTACTATTCCAGCATTGAAAAGGAAATGTAAATCTTCCGCAAATACCTCATCATCCTCTTCAGAAGATGATAAGCAAGTCCACCAAAGTCAGCAGGAAGTCAAGGCATTGGAAGGTAACACAAAGTATACTGACATCGCAATAGAGCCACAACTGATTTTTTTTTTTTTTTTTTTTTTAAATACGCCACTGTTGTATGTTCTGAGGTTCATGTCTGCTTTTTAAATTGTTGTCACACTAACAGCACAACTGTTTTGGTTATGTGGTAAATACTTGCTTACCTTGTCTAAATAAGCTACAGTATTAAGTCTTGGAATGTAGAATGTATCAGAACTGTTGGTTGTTGCTCAATGAACTTTCTGTTGCTTGCTCATTTTATGGCATGTTTACTATGTGCTGACATTGCACTGGCATAAAAATATTAACATTTCTTTTAAATCTGACTATTTTATTTAATAGTTTGTGTAGTTACTGGTTCTTTCTGAACCAGTCAGACTTGAATTGGGAGCGTAGTACTTGGAATGAAATTCCACATAGAAACTTTTGTTATTTACCAATAGATGCTGACATGCTTTCAGCAGTTGATTCTCAAACTTCCATATCTGCTGATGGGGAAGAGATGCTGAAAGACCAGACACTTGCAGGCACGGCAAGAGCTCCTCTAGCAGACCTGACCCTGTCCAATAAGGCTCTGAGTGTGGTGTCGGTCACCAGCCAATGCAGTTACAGCAGCACTATAGTGCATGTCCCACACCCTGAATCAGGTACTGTGTTCACACTTGCAAAACACTGACTTGACTCAATGATTCTTAAATTTACACTGTGTTTCCAGACCGAAATATACTGTGAGAAAGTTTTGTCCGTTTGAGATATGCTCTTATGAAAATGAACTCTGAAATATAATTAAGTTACTTCTAGGGACACTGAAGAAAAATTGAGCCAAGAAATTGTTGCAGTATTTTAAATAAAACTTAGTTTTAAGAGTGCACTATCTTCTTTCTCCTTTAACTTCATCACATATATCTTAAACATAACAATGTACTTTTGGACATTGAGGATTAAACCAAAAATGACTAATAGTGGGCCAGTGTTAGTTCATTTTAATGCAGAAATAGGCATAATTGCTATTGTACTAATAAAGTATGAATAAAGAAGTGCCTCTGTAATGTCAAAGTGAATTTGAAATTTTCCAGACCACACAAAGTAATGTGTTCAGTTGATGTTAGTGTAACTATATTTGAGTGTAAAGGGTGTGTTTACACCCTGCCTCTGCAACTTGAATCTGCTCAGTAGCTCAGACAAAACTGCTTTCTGTGTAACTCTCTGGGTGTTGTGTGCATTGATACCAGAAGGTCAGAGAAAAGAGTGATTTATTTTCTCCCCTCTTGAAAGAAGTGACTACAATGGAGGATACTCCTGCTGGAAGTGAACAAATTGAGCTGCCTCCTGTGAATGTTCAGAGTCTCACAATCGTGCCTGAGGACTTAAAGCCAGTTGGGCTAACAAAAGAGACGTTGTCAGCCCATGCTCAAAAGGAGGAGCAGAACTATGTTGACAAGTTCCGCCAGAGGATCTTGCTTTCTCCTTTTAGGACTTACCTTCAACAGGGAAGCAGAAGTAACAATGGACATTCCTGTGGCCAAGGTAGGCAGCAGCTTTGAGAGGTTAAGAGTTGCTAGATGACTTACAAAGACCAACCTAGCAGTGGATCCTGGTTCTCCAGGCTTGTGGGCAAGTCTTAACAAGAGCATTGCTCACACAGAAGCTCTGCTGTGTCTTAGATGTTGATATCTTAGACTTTTCACAAAGCAGATAATTATTGCAGTAAAGCCTGCATGTCACAGTAGTTTATTGCCTCCCCTTGAAGGAATGCAAAAGATCTGATTGAGATAAGCCAAAATGATCAATAAGAAAATTGAGGACATGATGGAAAATACTGTAGGTATGTTAGCAAATCCATCACTGTAGTTCAGGGAAGAATTAACCCAGAGGAAAGTCAGGTCTCCAAATAAGTCACATTCAATTATCAGGATGTTTTTCTTTCCCCTGCCCTTTTTTTTTCTTCCCCTCCCCCCCTTCATCCTTGTTGGTTTTGGGGTTTTTTTTTCTCCTCCCTAGGTCTGTCATTTTGGTGAATGTGTCTGTTTTTCTTCCTCAGGAAATTCCCCTTCAAAGCAGATGAGCTCAGCTAGCTGTAAAAAAGGCAAACATGGAAAATACAAGCGGCAGAAACCTCAGAGACAGTCCTCAGATAGTCATTCATCTAGTAAAAATAGAAATAGTCTTCCATGTGAGAAGAGAACAATTCAGAAACAGTCATTGTCATCTCCAGAAGTGTCCTACCTGAGCTCCTCCAGTATGAATGTCCTTCGTCCTATGGGATTTCCTGTCTATTCGGATCCACTGTCTAGTTTTCCAGCATCTCCTGTAGGAGAGGAGCTTGCCCTTCACTCGCTAAAACCCGAGTCCATGTCATCGTCACAACTATGCTGTGAAGAACAGTCATGCCCAGCACTTTATCCCCCAAACATAGGCACATTTATGGCTGTCTTTTTCCAGAGCTTCCCCATGTATGCTCAAATGCCTCACTATGTCTTTCTTCCTAGCCCTCCGTATGTTTATCCACCCTCTTCATATCCATTCACTACACTATCACCAGCCCCCCCACCTTCAGCTCCATCGCCAATAGCACCGTATTCTGTGGATCAGCCCTTTCCAGCCTCTTCTGCCACATCCTTGGAGGACCAGCAAGAGGGCCAGCATCACCAGGCCCTACTGCTGAGTAGCTCACGGAGCAGCTCCCCACTTCAGCTGAATTTGCTTCAAGAAGAGCTGCCAAAACCTATGGAGCTTTCCATTACTACTGATGCTAAAGCACATGCAGAAGCTAAATGTGTAAGTAACAGGATTTTTTTAATATATCAGAGAAACTGACTTTTGTGGTGTTCAGTCACCAAAACCAGTGGTGGGTGATATGTGTTTCATGGTCACCGGATTTCGTTAGCTGCCTTTTCCGGTGGCTGTGCTAAGTAGGCTGCAGGGCGCAAATATCACAGGAGGTAGAGAAAGCTGTTTATACTCGCACCCATGGGAACTTGTAGCAGTACAGTGTTGGCACTTGGCAAGTGACAGAAATGTGAGATCTTTAGGTCTAGGCTGCCACAAGCTGCTTTTGCTCAGCATTTTGGCAGCAGCTTTCTCAATTAAATTGTCAGCCGGAATTTTGGGTTTGGGGCTTTTATGCATGTGGAACTTGGTTAGTGCTGCGCAATTCGCATCCATTTTCACCCAGTCCCACAGTCTCTGTGGAGAACCAAAACAAAGGGAAGATACACTTCTAATTACTCCCTCTGTCTCCCAGGGATGCAGCTAATGAACGAAGAACAGGGATCCGTGTGGGTCGGTTTCCATACATGGGCATAGAAAAGGCCTCTCCATCTTCCGCGGTAATCTCAGAGGCAGGAATCTGAGCTCTGCAGGCAAGGAAAAAATGTTGGCTCCTGAATCCAGATTGGCCTGGAAAGGCTGGATCAGCTGAAACTGCAGGGTAGGGTCGTGAAAGGGGAGTCGGTGTACCTGTAGCTGCTGAAGCAGTGAACTTTGCACAGTGAATCAGGGGACAGCTCTCATTTTCCCTGTAGTGCACCACTGTTTGATGTGTGTGGCTGCTTCCTGCCATCTAACAGGACGTGAAAGTAACTGACTCCTGCCCTTGTGTCAGCAGAAGACATTAAGTTAATGCAGCAGTACAATGTCTTGACCCAGTGGGGAAGGATCTACAACAGAAACCAGTAAAGCAGCATCCAGATGCTTGTTGATTTCACCCATGAAGAATGTTATTCTGAGTTCTAGACAGCCATTCATTTTCCAAGCTAGAAACTCCAAATCTAGTGAACTTAGTAAACGTGTCAAACTCAGTAAATACATGAACTTCCTTTTTCAAACTTAAATGTAACTTCCATGGATGTGTTTCTTTTGATTTTTTTGTCTCCAGGACAGTCCAGAAGATAGTGGTAACAGTGCTAGCAATTGTGCTTCTAGTGACTTTACTGGCCACTCGCTGTATGAGGACTCCCAGTCGGGTACAGGTTCCACAGCATCAGGCAGTGTATCTGAATTATCTGCTTCTTTAGGCACTGGCTCCAATGAGACATCAAGTTGTAGCACAGGTAGGGAAGTTCGAGATTTGAATGTTTGGTGCTAAGATGGCTTGCCAATATGTTGGTGATTCATAAAAAATAATATTGTAATGGAGATGGAAGTCCCAGTAAGAGGATAAGCAGTCTTCTCATGAGCTTTCAGTGTTTGAAGCCAAGTTTGTTTTGTAGTTAGGAATGGGAATCTAAGAAGCTATTAAATTAACTTGTAAGTCACACTTTCATTTTGTTCATTACCACTGTTTTCTGCATTAGATACTGGCTTACATCTTACCTGAGTAGACATAAATCTGCCTAGAGCAGGACCTCTTGAAACAGAAGCAAAGAAGTTGAGACAATCAATTTTGAGAAGAGCAAATAGAACTTCAGAGTTCTTGAGTAACTTAATACATTGCACTTTATCTTTGAATTCTAAATAGGTAGTAATCACTTGCTAGAGCAATCTGGGAGTACCTGCATTTGTATTAGAGACCTAGCTTGCAGGAATGTTCTTTAATTTTTTGTGCTGAATTATTAGGATTTCTCTCATTCTTTTTTTTTGTCATGGTAATTCTCAGCAGGTAGTGGGAAAAGCAGCACGTATTTTGCCAGTAATGATTCTTCTGAAGCTTCCAAAGAAGAGAAGAATCAGGAAGTAGAAGAAAAAGGGAAAGCTCATAAATCCAAAGATGAGTCAGCCTGGGTGATGATGGATCATACACCTGAGCAAGTCCTAATGACTTACCAAATGCCAAACAGGTTGGAAAATATGAACGATTGCTGATGTGTTGTTTGGAATTGTGCATAGAATTGCAGAATTAAAAAGGAGACCATAGAAACAGTACACATACCAGTGAAGCCCCAAGAAGGTGTATTGTTAATATATGTGCACTTGAAGCCCTCGTTATTTTATTTTGTCGATTTTCCCCCAACTTCCCCATCAGTTAAAATACAGTAACGTGTAACCTTTTTGCTGAAGTGTTAAGGGAATTGGTTATTGTCCTGTTCTTTGAATGCGTAAAGGGGTAAAAATACTTGGTCTTATTTGTAAGTTTCTTGCAATTAGCTTACAACTTGTAATGAGATTCCACAATAAAAAAACAAAACAAAAAAAACCCATACAAAGCAATAAACCAAAACAAAGAAAAACCAACCAAACAATAAATAAATAAAAACAACACAACCAAAAAAAACGCCTTACAGTTAGACCAGTGTTGAAAGAAGCCTTATAAAACAAATAAGGTCTCATAAAGTATAGTTACTGCTCAATGGCTGATGCTGTCTGGTGCTCAGCCACAGATACTGATGAAGAGCCTCTCCTGGTGTGATTATAGTCAGTGCCTGCCTTGCTCCATCTAGTGCAGCTGTGTTCACAGGTGTCTGTTATCTGCAGAATTAAAGAAGAGGTTTTAAAGGAGGATCTGGAGAAGCTGACAGTCATGCAAAAGCAGCAGCCTTGGTTCACGGATGGGCAAAAGAAGGAGCTCGCAGAGGTGCATACATGGATCCGGACCCAGACTGTCCCACTGCAAATCAGCACCCAAGTAAGATGTTGTGAAAGGAATTTGCAGCTTATTCCTGTGTTTGCTAGCTAAAGACAGTAACATATTTAACCAGTGCAGTCTTATAATGCTGGGGTCACTGATGTTTATTACTTATGAATAAGAAATGAGCTCGTGTATGCTAGTGAGATGAGAAATACCAAAATACAGGTCTTTCTGTTGTATTTTTTGCAAGATACGCAAGTGCTGTGTAGGAACCACCTGTAGCAAAGTTCCTTCAGTCACACTGTTGGACGAATGGGGATAGTGTCATGCTCTCACATAATATCTTGTGATGTTTTTTCTGTTGGTGTTAGGTCTTTTGCTCTTTTTCTTACAAAGTTGATTGTTGCTGTGATTCAATAGCATGTAACAATGCTGTGTTATTGAAGATGAAAGCAAGGGTGTTCAGCAAGCTGAAAAACTCATAATCACAAAGGAGGTTCAGGCATATGGTAAGAAACACAAAAATAGGTGGATTCATTCTTTAAGAGTTTTGGTATCTTATGGCTGATTATTTTATCTAACTCTTGGGCACTGTGATAAACTACTTCTGATTTATATTAGTATGTGCAGGAGAATGTTCTGATGTGCTCCCAGGTGCTGTGGAGAAGGAAAGAGCAAGACAAATCTATTTCTGCAAAGACCTAGAGCTCCAATGATGAGTTGTAGAGGAAGGTTCCAAGGCAAAGTGGGCTGTGTTCATGTACTCATGCAGCAGAAAAATCTCGTGTCTGTTACAGCACTGCGTGCACTCTGTGCTAGGATTTTTTAAATGTGTCATTCTGATCTACAGTATTTATTGTTTGAGCAGTGAAATTGAGACATCTACATCTGGAACAAGACCGGAAACGTAGTCTTTGTTTTCCTAATATCTTGTGTGTCCTATTATGGTTAGGATCATGCTGTTTGATTCAAATAGCAAAATGATGTCCAGCGGTCTTGCAGAAAATTGTGTTGAATACTTACGTCTCAAATATCATATTTATTGCTGTGCAAATATAAATATGTGATAACTGAGGTTCTAAAACTGTTCCTAAGCAGTAGGTCATGTTTCCAATATAATTACCGTTTTGCAAATGCAACTAGGCTTCTGACAGTGGAAACATGGGATTTCTATTTTAATACTTTATTTCAATACTATACAATTTCTCAAGAGCAAGAAAAACCTGGTCTGTCAATACACTTGAGCATTTCAGCACTTTTTTGTTGGTTGGTATTGTTGCTGTTCAGTCTGCAGTCCAAATCCTTAATGATCTTGCTTATAAAGATGAAATATAAGGCCTTCACATTAAAGAAAGACATGTGCCTTTTTATTTCAAAGCTAAACCTGTATGTTCCACTAACCAAAAAACTCATTTCTGAGACAATATATATTGGAGGTGTGACTACCTGCTTCTGAAATAAGATTCCTGTATGATCTCTGCTTTTGGAGAGACTTAGCCCACTGGCGAGAGGTTTCGAGAGACTGCAACAGATCATGCTATCAGGATTTGACTCTCTGAAATATACTCATAAAAAGGACAATTTTAATTACGGTATTCTTGTTCCTTTTTAAAGGGCTGTGTTACATGTGACATCAGGGAAGCAAGTTGTGAGGCTGCAGTACCTGATGACAATATGGAAAACAAGGGAAAATCACCTCCACTCCTGCAACTCTGAAGACATCAGCACTTGTCAGTAAAACTGCTTGATGTAATTCACATTTTCTGTTCCTCTGGTTTTGGTACATACTAGCAGTGAATCTATCTGCCTGTCTCTTCCCAACATGAGCAGTTGCATATGTGAAACTATCTTTCTTCCTTACCCCTGCACTCCTGGCATGACTTGGAAGACAGTCTTTCAGTGGGAAGCTGTTTCCCTTCCTGACCTCACAGACTTGATGCAGAGTGGGTTATGTTTTGCACTTTGATTGCTCAGTGATGAGCAAAATGCAAAGGTGTTTTGGGTTTTGTCTGTTTTAATTGTGCAAGTAAGAATCTGAAATGATGCAGTGATGAACCTAACGGAGCAGAGCATGTTTGCTCTCCAAGTGTTGAAACTAGCTATAATAGAGTGCTCTTCCTGTTTGTTTGTTCAATATTTAAAGGTCTAAACTGAAGATCCTAATAGTCTGAGGCTCTAAAATCACTGTAGCTGGTTCAAGAATCCAGTAGGGTTTTTAATGAGCAGTTGAAAACGGGCCGAGTTATTCTGCATCAAAATGCCATTCACTAGCTCACGCCCATCAAAAAAATAAACAGAAGCAAAAAGAAGCAAAGCTATTTCCTATGTTTTTCATACGTGATTTGGAACCAAGTTGGTTTACAGCTTTTGCTTTTAAACCTGTGTTTCTCAAGGTGGGTGTTTAATTGAGGGTAACTGGTTTGCAGATAGGCTAGAGATAAAATTATAAAGCACAATCAAAAAAAAAAAGTAAAAGAAACAATTCGGGAGTTAATTGCCTTATACAGGGCCTGTTTTTAAATAAAAGACATATGGAAAACCTCTATCGAGGCATTATAGCCTAATTATCAACTCAAGTAGCTACGTGCAATCTTTTATGTTGCTAGCACTCTGGAAGGTGGATTTGTATCTTAATGTTTTTGTTATTGTATTGGGCGAGTTGAATCCAGACATTGTGAATAGGAAATTTTGAGCAGTTCCCTTATTTTTGTTATGGTGATGCAAAAAAGGAAGAGACATTCAACTTCGTTTCTTCTGCTTTCTTGAACAGTCACATGTTGTGGAGCCAGACTTGAACATCAAACCACATACTGGTTATTTCTTATCACTGCTGACTTACTGTACAAGTTTTAACCTCTCTCTTCATAATGGAGTGTCTGAGTGTTGAAATCCATGGACGATAAATGAATTTCTGCACGGTGTGAGTTTGTTGTTCAGAAAGTGGTAACCACTTTCTCTTTAAGTATGTAAAAGGACTTGTTCTCATGTTAATACTTCTGAATGTCTCAAAGTGCTCTTCAAACAGGACACGCTTCACTAAAACCTAGCAAATTTTGTTTGATTTACCCTTTGTTTATGAACAGCTGGATGTAATCATATTTTTTCTTGCAGCGTTATTGATCACGTTAGCCTTCCCAACAAAGCATTTTAGAATGTAACACATTATTCACCCTTTTGTTCAGTGCAACTCACCTGCTACGTGAAGGATTTTTCACTTTTTCAGTTTCATTTACCAGTAAGTTTCCAATGTTGAGTAAGTTAAAAATACTGTGATCTGCAGATCATTGAAGGAAAACTATATTTAAGGGGTTTTGTTACTTTTTGAAATCAATTCAGTGACATTCTTTGTCATTGAAGCTTATTTCAAGGAAAGTTATTTTTACAGAATTCTAAGTTTTCAAGGCTAATTTGACTCGGGCAGTGTTCTGGTTTTGGTTTTTTGGATGGGTTTTTTTTTTTGGTTGGTTTGTTTTGTTTTTGCAGGATGCTTGCATTCCCTGTTTATACCTATTGCTTTTATACCTGTTCTTAAGATGCACTTCTTTATTTGTCTGTCTTTTTTTTTCGGCTTGAACTTGTTTTTTCTTGTGTTGTAACTCAGCAGAGGTCCACACATCCTCAGTATGTTTTGCATTCAAACTTGAATTTCTTAAAATGAGAGACGTCGGTAGGTGTTTACATATAGCAAGTTATATACTTAAGTAGGAAAATGTGGGCAACGCTTTATACTATTTGTAGTCTTTTTCCATCACTTTCTCAATATGGTATTCTGCTTTATAACCACACTGCCTAAAATACTTACTCTAAAACATGTAATAAGATGCTTTGTGTATAGATTCTTTTCTTCATTGGAAGCCAAATTAAACTGATGCATTAGAATCCATTCCAGTTAGCTGTGCTTAAATTAAAATGACTGCTTTAATGTATTTTGAGACCTAGTGAAATAGAGTAATTTGAATATTCCAGGTAAGGACAGCTGTCTCCTTCAGAATAGTTTAAAGGTGTAAGCCAGAAGGAATCATCAACTCTTTTGCTGTACGTTATTTGGATATTAGGAAAAATTTATTCACTGAAAGGGTTATCAAGCACTGGAACAGGCTGCCCAGGGAAGTGGTTGAAAATTGCTCTTCCTGGACATGTTTAAAAGTCAGATAGATAAGGTGCTTAGGGATATGGTTTAGCAGTGGACTTTGTAGAGTTAGCTTGATGTTGGAGTGGGTGATTTTAAAGGTCTTTTCCAACCTAAACGATTCTTTTGATTTCTGCTGTTTATTTCCTGAGTATGAAAATGATACGGCTTGTGATGCCATAGCAGGCATACATGTCATCTATTTATAAAACAGTGGGATTTAGCTTAGGAGAATAGTAATGTGTACCTAACACTTGAATAATACTTTTCATCCATAGGTCTGGAGACATGTCAAAAAGATGACTGTCAGTTGTGTAAAAAGAGGCAGACGCCAAGGACTTGCACAGATGCGTACCCCCAGTTCATACCAAATCCAGGCGTATAATCTGGGGATCTTCCCTCACTGTCCTGTGCTGTATTGGCTACAAGCGGTCAAGACTTGTACATAGAACCTTGATCGTATTAAATGTATTCCTGGTTTGGAAATGTTAACCCTTTTTATGCCACATAGTACTATGACTTTGTGCCCGGTGGGATCATATAGTGACAGAAATTCTAGACAGTTTTCATAGTGATGTGAACACCATAACCTCAGGCCATATATAATGAAGGTGCGTGTGCCTAGGAGTTGGTATGCAAAGTTTGTAGTCCTGGCTAAATCCGAGGTGCAAGATTCCTTGTCTGGGGCAACACTAGTCCTGGGTTACATAAAAAAGACATGGTATGAGAGAAGAATATAAGGGGAATTAGTTCCCTGTGTGACAACAAAACTAAATTATTTTGCCCAAAAACTCAAACAGTCTTGGCTGCGAGACCAGGTTTAGGACAATAAAAGTTTCCCAAGCTACTCTACCCAACTAGAACTACAACATCTTGTAATCAAATGCCTTATCAACCCTTTTGGGAAGGACCTTGTTTCCATAAGTTTTCAGGAAGTGGTTTTTACTTCACCTTTTATTAATCTTTCAATCTTTATAGCTTGTTGGAGAAGTCAAAGTGAGATCCAGTTCTGATCTGAAAGACCAACAGAGTAAATATTGCAGCTAAATTTGCACATACTACCTTATGTGACTCTGTTTTGCCTGGTATAATTAGTGTTGCAGGCAGTTGAGATCTGCTTGGAAGGTCACTTTTTTGGTGATGAAAGGGAAAACATGCAAGTACAATAATGAGGCAGTTACTGCCCCCTGTGGGGGCTGTGGCAGTTTGGAAACCCTTGGCAATATTTTCTGTTGTTGTATTCATAAATACAGAATTACGTTTTTAAAGTAAGAGTTGATGTGCAAATACTTTCATGGCATTGCTATGAACAGGAGGGACCCTAGTGTATTTTTAGACTGCAGTAAATATTCACTGAATGAGTAATGTTACTGGTAAGTTTATCTTCCAGCTGAGTAAGAATTTTAAATCACAGTCAATTTTTACATCAGTTAATAGAAATGTTTTATTGAAATAATATTTAGCTGTGGTTGAATATACAGTTCTGATTTTAACTGTACACTTTAAAGGAACTTCTGTTTTTATAAATAAAACTGAAAAGTATATTGCAAAGAACTGTTTAAGGTGTGTGTTTACTTTTGTTGTTGGTAGTTTCTAGAACATAGCCTTTTAAGAAAACACTCATTTTGTTTTTCTGATTGTACATAGGTGGCGAGATTGTGGGTACAGTGAAAATGTTCACGTAGGGGGGTTTTGTGGGTGTTTTGGTTTTTTTTATCTCACTCTACTTTGCCCACTTCAGGCCATGATATTTCCTTTCTTAATTGCATCCCATGAATGTAAAGTATTGTATTTGGATGTGTAAACTGTTGGGGTTTGGCATGCAGGATTTAAAGCTTCTGTCTGTGCTGACTTTCTTAGAAAAGGTAAATAAAACACCCTAGGAGCACTTTGGTCCCACCATGCTAAAATTTGTGTACAAGTACAAAGAAACAATTCATAGGCCAGGGCTGGAAGGGACCTCCAAAGGTCATCTAGTCCAGCCCCCCTGCAAGGAGCAGGGATACCCTCAACTGGACCAGGCTGCTCAGAACCTTGTCCAACCTCACCTTGAATATCTCCAGGGATGGGGCCTCAACCACCTCCCTGGGTAGCCTATTCCACTGTTCTACCACCCTCAGTGTAAAGAACTTCTTCCTCATACCCAATCTAAATCTACTCTAATTTAAACCCATTACCCTCGTCCTTTCACTACAGGCCCTGTAACCAGCCCCTCTCCACCCTTCCTGTAGCCCCCTTCAGGTACTGGAAAGCCCACTAGTAGGTCTCCCCAGAGCCTTCTCTTCTCCAGGCTGAACAACCCCAGCTCCCTCAGCCTGTCCTCATTTTTGTGGCCTCCTCTGGACCCACTCCATCAGGTCCATGTCTTTCCTGTGCTGAGGGCTCCAGAGCTGGACGCAGCACTCCAGGTGAGGTCTCACCAGAGCAGAGCAGAGGGGCAGAATCGCCTCCCTCCATCTGCTGGCCGCACTTCGCTTGATGCAGCCCAGGATGTGATTGGCCTTCTGGGCTGCAAGCGCACACTGTTGGCTCATGTCCAGCTTCTCATCCACCAACACCCCCAAGGCCATTTCTGCAGAAGAGCTCCTTTCCAGCACCTCATCTCCCAGCCTGGATTGATAGTGAGGGTTGTTCTGGCCCAAGTGCAGGACCCTGTACTTAGTCTCGTTGAACCTCATGAGGTTCACCTGGGCCCACCTCTGCAGCTTATCCAGGTCACTCTGGATGACATCCCATCCCTCCAGCCTGTCAACAGCACCACTCAGCTTGGTCTCTTCTGAGAACTTGCTGATGGTGCACTCGATCCTGCTGTCAGTATCATTGATGAAAGTATTGAACAGTACAGGTCCCAGTACAACCTCTGAGAGACGCCACTTGTCCCTAATCTCCATCTGGGCATTGAGCCATTGAACATCACCTTCTGGATGCCACCATCCAGCCAATTCGTTATCCAGTGAACAGTCCACCCATCACATCTGTATCTGTCCAACTTCATGAGTAGGATGTTGTGGGGGACCATGTCAAAAGCCTTGCAGAAGTCCAGATAGATGACATCTATAGGTCATCCCTCGTCCACGGAGGTAGTCACCTTATCATAGAAAGCCACTAGATTCATCAGGCAGGACCTGCCCTTGATGAAGCCATGTTGTCTGTCCTTCATCACCCCATTGTCCTCTGTGTCCGCTGTGTAGATGGCTAGTGAACTTCTTAACACTTGCAATTTTTGGTTTTTTTACAATACTCATTGTGGTTTTATTTGTTTTGCTTTACGTTTGCAATTTTTTGAAGAGGGATTGAACGGATTTCCCCAGCCCAGTCTTTGTAGGCTCTATCCCTTTCCTTGTCTATGAAATAAATAAATCTATCTTACGTGGTTAGTCATTTAGATATATTTGAAGTCTTTTACAGGTTTTAATTGACTGATGAGATGTCAGGAAAGGAGTAATTTCCAGAAAGACACTGACTTGCTCCTTTGTGTAAGAGAAGGATGAATGCCCAGAAGTTTTCAAATAGCTGCACAGTGCGTCCAGGTGCTCTGCATTTGTAAGGACATTTTTCTTTGTTACATCAGGCTTCATCTGTCTTAAAATGCATGTGAAGTGACCAAGCTGTATCGAGCCTGTAGGCCTTGTTTAAACAGCACAGTCGGAGATTTATGATGTGTATTATTGAGATAAATGTGGCATACCTATCACTGTTAGCTGAAGTTTGCTTCTAGCTTTCCATGAGCCTTGATTAGTGGAAGATTTATGCGAAGTATGTATTGAACAAGGTAGAGCTTCATAGCTCAGACTGTGTCTATTATCAAAATCGCCACCCCCCAGAGATGGTTTCTGACTCGTTTAGCTCTGTTCATTGCAGGTATTATCAGGAAGTACCTGGGGTTGAGAAACTGTGCTGATACTCCACAAATGCTCTTGCAACTGTTCTTATGTCTTATTCCTCATTTACTTTAGATGCCAAGATACAACAATAACATTATAAAAACAGTGTGGAGGCTCAGGGGATCAAATCTCACTTCCCTTCAGTGCCCAAGCAGGAGGTGGCTTGCCCTGGTAACATGAGTGATCTAAGTCCGAATATCACCTTCCCACATTTGAGTGTGCGGCCGCATAAGTGCAGGTCACAGTCATAGAATCTTTTATGTCCTGTCATCTCTGTCTGCCACCGCTGTCTGCAATCTGAGTGTAAAGCCTTGACATTGACAACCATAGCGTTTACTTTCTGTGCTGTGCTTAATGATAATCAGATATATTTCTTAAAGCCCGTGCTATGCACAGGCAGTGTGCTGTTGCCATGGGCTGCTGGAGACTAGGTAAGGTGCTGCAAAGAAGTTCATTTGTGGGCCTTTCTTTACAAGTGAACAAGAGAAACAGTTATCTCTCTCCCGCTGTAGTGGGAGCAGATGCTTGATCCTGACATGTACTTATTACTTTTGTGATGACTTGGGGGTGACACAAGGGGACTGGGTACTGTTAAGCTGACATTCCTCACAGGCACAGCATCGTCAGGGAATGAAGCAATGACCCTGTCTTCCTGGCACTCCAATCTACATCAAGTGACAAAGTGACAAAGGATAAAGTCTTCTTGTCTCTGGACTTAGATGCAGTTGAGGTATTGGTCTTCTGGGAGGTTTCACAGGACCCCATAGGAATCTTGCTTCCCCTGCCTGAGTTCATGTTGCGTATTTATTGCTTTGTCCCATTACTTTCTTCCTGTTGTGCGGAACTTTAAGAAAATACTACACTGTTCACAGCATAATTGCAAAACATCAAGAATTTATTAATTGCCAAGTAGCACAGAGTCTAAAGTTACAACCTGTCCTCATATTTCCTCATTCTTACTTTACATCAAGCAAATCTATACACGTTTTCAGACATCTCTATAAATTATGCAACCAAAGTCAGGAAGTTTCTGCACCTGTTTACACACAGTATTTCCAGAAGCACTCGGAAAGATTCCCACGTTTCTTGTACTGTTTCCTATCCTTGGTCAAGAAGCGGCCCAGCAAAGCAATTCGAGGATGATTTCCATAGAAAGTCTGAAGTCAAAAAGCATTAGAGAGGTTACTGTTGGATGATAAATTGTCCTAGCAGGAAAGCATACTCTTCGCTGCCCCAGCTGACCACCCAGCCCTGTGTTCTTACTAGGGGAAGGAAAGGTGAGTGCCCAGTGTGCCTTCTGATTTAAATGATGCAAAAAAACCCCCTAGTTCCTATCTTTTGCCTTTGTACTTAATTCAGCAGGCAAGTGAACAGGAATGATGATCTTCATTTTCCTAATGACTTGCAACAAATCTGATAATACTGTGTAACCTATGTTATAGTGGAGAGAAAAAAATTACATGCAGCTAATACTGGTTAATGTACTGGCCTAGCCTGGCAAAGCTGGAAATTTGGCTTTATTTAGAAAGCTGGTTTCTTTTCTGGGGGGGCAGGGAGGTGGGGGATTTCGAAAGAAATGCACTGATTTACTTGCTCTCCACCCCACCCCCCCCCCCCCCCCCCCCACCCCACCCCCCCCACCCTGCCATTTAACTAACTGAAATGATAACAATTTCAAGAACACTGTGGCATACTTCAGTCTATATTGTTTGTGAAGTTTGGATCATACTGATAACTTGGTAACAATTACATGTGGTTTGAAATATGGAGGGTTTTTTTTTTTTTCCCCTTTATTTTATTTTCAGTGACAGTTATTTACTTACCTCTTTGATATTTCCCCTTGGGCTATAGCTGCTGAGGCTAAGACCTGGTAGAAAGAAGATATAATTTACCCTTTAGAAATCATGAATCCACACAAGTCATTCTTGTGTGCTATAATGCTATAGCTGTCAGAAGTCTTGAACTGGAATGTTCAAAAGACTAAATAGAAAATCCTTTGGCGACAGCACAGCCTGTTCTTGTGGCTCACAGTTCCAGCAGGATCTGAGACTCTGCAGATGGAAACTGTGCTGTCCTCTTCAGCACTCATCTGTTACGTTTTGATGGGTTTTTTAAGAGACTGTGTTGTTTTGTTTTGTCTGCTAGCTCCTTCTAGGCTAGTTTTTGCCTTGCCTGGTTTTGCTATGTGGAGGTCTTGCTAAACTAATTTGGAGACTAATTTCCAGCTAGTATTGAGCTGCAAGCATTGGCTGCTCAGCAGGTTTCCTCGAGGTCCCGCTTAACTAAATGACATCTGTCTTTTGCCTGCACATAATGCTGTATTTCAATAAATAGCCAGGAGTTGGGGCACAATATCTGTAGAAGCTGGACATGCAAACCATGGGCATTCTACTGTAGATTGCTGTGATAAGTTCTCACCTTCTTTGTTGTCTTCAGTCAGTGTGCCCAAGAGCTCTGGCAGAAAGTGAAGCAGGGAAGTGCTTCCTAGGCTGCCCAGCTGCTCCATATTTAATCTTGAGTTGTCATCTGCTGCAAATGGAAGATGAAAGAAATAGGTATATGATAAGTCTTTTGCTTTGAATCCCTGTTTCAATCTCTTTCAGATTATTTCAGATCAGGTCTGTTGGCCCCACCTGTTGAAGACTTATATGACTGATTAATCATCCATCCTCATTTAAGGAATTGCAATAGAGGCTAGTTGGTTTGGGGTTATTTTTGGTGGTTTGTTTGCTTTTTTCCTTCCAAATCGTTGAGAAAGGATACCTTCCTGATAGTAATCTCAGATTCTAATTTCTCTGTCAGATCTTTCTTAAAGTTTCTTGACTAAGAGCAGTCCCTCATATTGCTTGAGGAACTCACAACCTAATCCTCCTGGTATTCAGCTGTAGACAACCCAGACTTGTATATAATTTTTTTTTTTAAGTTCATTTATTTATCACTAGTTCTTATGCTGGAACTTTCCTATGAATAAAGACAAAGTTGCCTATTAACCTGATCAGTTTCCCAACTTTTAAGTGCAATTAAATGGGCAGAAGGGCACGAAAAAATGTAGGTAATGTTAAAACATATATTTGGCTGCTGTGCTTCTCAGCGCATTTCGATCACCTCTTTCATGTAATGTGCATATCAGTAGTCATATTATTACTTTTTCTGAAACAACATATTGCCGATACATGTTGAAATTGCTTTGTATGTTCGCAGAGAATTTAGAATTCCATAACTAGCCTGTGCCCCAAGGCAGATTGCCTACGGGAGCCCTTAGCAGTGTTATACTTGGATAAATAAGGCTTTTGTAATCTGAGCAGTAAATGTCATCTTTGCTAATATATGGCAGAGACTCAAAACTGGACAATGAGAGGGTGCTGTTATCAAACTCCAGTTCTGTAGATTAATATCATTTTTGTAGTTGCACTTTTAGATTATACTATTGAGTTTTAGTTGCTCTTACCCGCAAGGATGGATGAGACCATATAGCTTCTCACTAGGGAATACATAAGAAAATAAGCTACTGAAAATGATCCCCCAACATCTCAAACTTGGACCAAGATCAAGAACTTCAAAACCTTGGGCATCCACACTGTTATTTGCTCATTACAAAAGGACAATTGCAAAGTACACCGGGGATGTCAGTGTAAGACTCTAAGTAAGACTACTGTATCTTCCCTGTGCTGTGTGGGCACAATTAATATCTCTTGGGCTTTTTTTTCTTTTTTTTTTTTTTTTTAATTCAGAGCAGTGTTAGTAGGTAAACTTGCTTTGAGATTTAAAAGCAAACAAACCAACTATCTTTTATACAGAGTTCTACTTCTATCTTACCCAGCCTAGAGACTCTTTATATTAGCAATGAAGATTTAATAAGCCTAATGGATGTCTTCAAACAAACACAGTAATTGTTAGAGCCAGCTTGTTCACCTTGTGATGTGGTAGATGTTATCCACACTTGAGTCATGGTTGCCTGTAAATGCAAGTTACATAGTGGAAGGGTTGAGAAGATTCTGGCTTAGAGGGTCCAAGATTTTCAAAGCAAAGTAGGGACTATTGATACCTATACCAGCACCACAGCCGCTGCACCTGCAAAGCACTTAAGAACAGCCACTTTTTAATAGTTTTATGCAGTAACTTTGGGTTTGATTTGTTTGTTTTTTCAAAACTCCTTTCAGAAACTCTTCCAGCATAGGTCAGGTCTGATGACAGTAACCTTCCAGTCTCTGTTGTTCATTTTTACTGAGACATTTTCAGTCTTGACTTATACTATAATTTCAAACTTTGAGGACAGCTTTTTCAAGCAAAGATTTATTCTTTCACTGGACTGGATGGAATCTGCATTAACACAAACAAATAGCACACTCAAATACATTGCTATTTTTGTAGTCTGAGACAGATTTTCCTGTTCCTGATCTAAGTATGACTGTATTAACCAGGGGGAAACCTACTGTAAAGATTAAATACAACTTCAGTTAAACATAGCTCACTTTAAAGGGTAGCAAGAGGAGAGACCATACAGCCAAATTTCATTAAATTAAACCCAATGCCTACTAATGCTGTTTCAAAGATGGACACTAAATGTGCCAGCTCACATTCAGTGCTCAAAGGCGCAGATTCCTTTGTCTCCTGGATCTCGAAGCAGCAGAAGAAACATTTAGGGCACTCAATCTCCCTTACAAGACCAGGATGCACTGATGTCACGTGTTCTGAAGGCATTCCTACTTTTTCTACAGATAATCCACACAGATAAAGGCCCCTTGGAAAGCATACCTGTTACTCATATGGTTTTATCACTCCACCCTGTACTTCATGACCATTAAAATCAAAAGACTCTTACCTGAAAGTTGATAAGATATCTCACTGGTGTTGATGATGGGAAGAGATGAGAGAGGACAGGAGAAGCTGATGATGAGACAGCAGAATACCAGCTTATGCATCGTTGCTCTGTTGAATATTATTTGTGTTTTTCTACCCCTGTAATGCAGAACTCCTGTCTGACTGTTGCCTCTGCTTCCAGGTTCACCCATTATATAGCCGCTCATGACCTCATAAATATCATCATGTTCTCTCCCCCTTCAAAAAAAACCAAAAAAAAAAACCAAAAAAAAAAAAAAAAAAAAAACCACCAAAAAAAACACCAATGAATTTATTGCCCATTGATTCTAAATGGAAACCACTTTGCATTGATGTAATTTTTCAAGGTAACAGTTCATAGACAATAAATTTCCTGTCTTACAGCTTGGTGTACGAAATGGATATTATATCAAACCAAGCACAGTAAAGTTTATAAATCTGGCATTAAAAAAAAAAGTAACTTCCAGTTATAAATCATGAGTTAACAAAAGGGTCAGACTTTGGTTGAAATGACCAGGGCAATAAGACAGCTGATTTATGAGCCCTAGCAGCCTTGACGCAAAGCATCTGATATGAAATGCACTTTTTTCTTTTCCCTTTCGTGAGATGGATGGATGTGTTGTGCTGTCTTTGGGGTTCTTGTGCCAAAAAAAGTAAAAGAGAAGGGCAGTTAAAATATCTAGTTAATTTACAAGAAAACGTTAGAGGAGTTCGATTATTACTTTTTTTTACTTGTAGCATTTCACATCTATTTATTTCAGAAGACCTCATCCAGGGTTGCCCTAGAGAACTGTCTTGGCAGGGAAAGTACATCTTCCATCTGGAGATTTGCTTGGTATGTATAAACTACTTTGGTTGATATTAAACACAGGTTCCTCACTAGACTGGGAGACCCCTTTCCATTTTGTCTGTCTTCTCTTCAGATTTGTAATAAATTGAGGTTCAGTAATTTTCTTTCTTGCCTCTCTAATCAAATGTTTGTGCCTTCAAATGCTCTTCAAAATGTGATAAAATCTAATTAAAGTTAGTGAAGTTCTATCCCTATGCTGAATTGCACGATAATTCAAGGTGCAAAAGAAGTGAATTTGCCTGCTTCCTTTTTCTTCACCAAGAAATGTGAATTTTCAAATTATAAATTCTGTGGTTCCTAGTACTAATTTCAAATGAGATAGATGGTTATATAGAACAGATGTATTTCTGCTGCAGGTCTAATTCAAAGAGAGCTTACTCTACGTGTGCGTGGTTAACAGGTTGTCCAGAAAACCTGTGGTCTCTGTGAATCACAAAATGGTTGAAATTGGAAGGCATCTCTGGAAATCATCTAGTCTAACCCAACCTTCTAATGCAGGGTCAGCCAGAGCAGTTTGTCCATGAGTGTGTCCACTCAGGTTTGAATAGCATCAAGGGTGGAATTGGACAGAATTTCAAAACTAAGCTTGACGAGGTCTTGAGCATCCCATTATATGTTCAAATGTTCTGCTTTAAATGCAGAAGTGGGGAGCAGGAGAAATGAGAGAGATCCTTCCAGCCATTCTATGATCCTGTGTGTACAGAGAGGTCTAGTATTGACTTGCAGAACACATGCCACAGATTTCTGAACTACAAATCCTATTTCTCTGGACTTCTCTTTGCTGAAGGGAGTGGATATGACAAAAGATTACAGGATTAACCTAATGCATTTTATATGCCTCTTTCCCTGTGTTTCCCTACAAGAGAAATAAGTAGGTATAGAGGAATTCTCTTCTCTCTCCTTATCTGAGTCATGCAACTCTTTTTTACAAAACTGCAGACAGTAATTAGGTCTGATTTGATGCATGATCTCACTGTTGGTGCTGGATGCTCTGTACAAATGCTTCTCCTTCAGTGAATTATCAATGACAAAGGTATTATCAATATTCGCTCTGAGCATCCTCCAAGGAAAGCTAATGAAGCACTCTTCACAAGCAACTTATGTCCTTTGTCTTATCTCAAGGAAGACTCAGCCTCTTAAAGCCATCATGAAGTGCGTCATGTGGAAGTTGGGCAACTTGCCCACAGCTTATTGCCTTTACTCAGATGTGAAGCTGTCACTTGGACACTCTTTCCTCTATCAAAATGTCAAAGGCATTTTCCTCAGGGGACAGTGCACACGTCATGATCTAAACCAAAGAAACAGCTCATCCTAACAAAGGTACAAACCCCTGAAGACACGGGTGAGGGAAGTAAATGTGAACTGCACATTGAAAACGTGGAAATTGGTTTGCCAGAAACTTTTCATTTTAATCAAAACTATTTTGTGTGGATCTTTTTTTAAAGTTCTTCTTTGTGCTAATAGAATTTCTTTCAAGTGTTTCAGTTTAAAGTAACAGCTGCAGTATTGAATTACTGAGCAAACTGTGAATAGTAACTACATGTTACCCTATCATAAAAGGCTACCCTTAAATATCAGAAGAAATAACTACTCTTGGTTTAAAGTGATGGCTTGTGAAGAATAAGTTGATAACGATGTCAAGAAAACTTGAAAAAAATAAATACACAACACCAACAACTAAAAACACCCCCCAAAGTTATACACCTTCTGAGTAAAATAGTAATGGTGAAGTCTAATCTATAACACAAAAGGTCTTCCCCTATTCTAAAGTGTTTTATGATCAGTAAGCACAAGTTGTTCTAGTCAAGTAATGCAACAAATGGCAAAAACAAGCATTTCAGAGATTATGTGATTTAGCAGTAGCATTTGTATCAATTTTTGTGAGGATATAATTTTTAGTTTAACTTTTTAGCTTGAATTTAGTTTGCATGAAGAAAGGCATGCATTGTAGAGTGTACTGAAAACAGCCTGTTGGGACACTCAGTGGATCAAAGGAAAAAACTAACCATAACTTGAGCACTTGCTGTTAACTTCCTTTTTTGAAGACGTTTCTTCTGACCACTGTATGCAAACTAATGTAGTGCATGTGCTGTGTGTTCTGTATAACGAAATAGTACTATATGATTTATCTGGGTATGGACAGTAGTATTTCTGTCTTCTGAATTTCTCTCAAACAACATCTCTGGGAAAATCTGACCTAGGTTTTCTTCTGTGATGGGCTGAAGGTGCATAGGTGAGTATGTGTGTTTAAATAAATACATGCTTCTGCATAAATGAAGATGGCAAGTCCATAGGCCTTTCTGAAGATACTTTATTTTGCTACAGAATTGGCATGTGGTCTAAAAATTCGCTAGTATGGGATCACAGCTGCCAAAACATTATTCCTTTGTAGTATATTTTCCACCATTTATATATTTTTTTATATATATTTTTGGAGGAAAAAAACCCTCTTGGTTTTTGGCTCTGCTGGGCTAGCACACTGTAGACTGGGTATATTCTCCAAGTGAAGCTTGACAAACTGGTCCTTAACTCCCCTGTCTTCTTAGCACTACAGAATTAGCAAAGTGAGGTTGTACACTGTTTGACATGAAGGAAAATAAGTCTGGCATGACTGGAGCTTGGAAATACAGCACATCGATATCTTATGGGAATCAGATTCTGGATAATGCAGCCACAAATAGAGGAGCAGAGACCAGATCCTGAAAGAAGTTTTCTTCCACAAAAGAAAAAAACCAATGGAACTAACTATGCAATTACATTTTTAAAAATAAATGGAAATTATGATGGACAGTATAATTGTGGAAAGAGAGGAATGCTTCTGCAGCAAGAATGGAACTTTACCTTTCTGCAGCTCTCCCAAGGTATCCCAAATAATCTGTTCAACTCTAATAAGAAATTATGATCTGGACAAAAGCAGAATAAAAATTTTATCTCATTTTTATGGTTGTCACACTTCACAGAATGGAGTATAAAGCAGCCTTGCTGAAAGGCTGTTACTCAGTTACTGCTCATACTTACACTGTCATTTAATCAGTCTCAGCTATAGAGCAAGCTGGAGACTTGGTCTCATTCTCTTTCGAGGTGCCATGTCTGCTTCTGCAACACTGCCGCACTTGGAGCCAGTGGAAGTTTCCAATTTGGGATTCTTTGTTGCAGAGAAGTCTGTTGTGAGGCTTTTTCAAGGCAAAGTACTGGATTTTTAGAGACCTTCTGTTAAAACAGATAGCCAGTGTGCCTCTATGAGTGACAGGCACCTCTTTTTTCAGACTATATTTCAAAGAAAAGAAACCTCCTGTCTCTGCTCAGGCTGGCTTTGTCCCTCAGTGGGTTCAGGAGACTGGTGCTGATATTGCTGCCCCAGGATGTGATGCTGAGGAACCTTCTCAGTGAGGACAGAGGGCCCATTGTGTGGGTGCTGGGGCTGAGCCCCTGTAACAGGCAGTAGAATATAAACCTAAAACTTACAAAAGATAACTAAATTGGGGAAAAGTAACTGTGTGGTGTTTGGTTGGTTTATTTTTTTTAACCGTTTTTCTCTCTACTTCTACTTGCATACATATACCTTTCTCAGATTAAGAACTCTTACTTTTTCTTTTTTTTTTTTTAAAGAATTATTAAATAAGGTCAAGAGACTTTTACTCTGGAGAAAGTATCTATACAACATAGACCTTAGACATTATTTTTTCTTGAGTAGCTTCACTGATAGGAGTTGGCATCACTGCAGGTTTTGGAATTTATCAGAAGCTCAGTCTGCTGAAGACCACCACAACAATTATGTGGATCAAGGTAAAGCAGACAACTGGGTCAGAACAGTCTTCACTCTTGAATGATTCTTGCATGACAAGTGGTATGATCTGCTCTGCTTTCTCATTTAGTATGACCATCTTTTTCCTTCTCCTAATGCTTTTGCTGTCTTGGCATTTCTACTTCTTCTCATGTTAAGCTGGGAAGCCTGCTTTTGTTACCTAGCTTAACTCTCTGAAACCACAACTAAAGCATTTTGTGCAGGATTTTGACCTATAGCGTTGCTATATTTGTTCTCAGGATGATTAGCTAGGATGATTCCTATCAGCTACATTCCTTTGTAACTGAAAATATAGCACTTTTTTTTTTTTCCCTGAAAAAGTTTAACTGGTAGAAACCAAGTAATACTTTCTGTGTATTTTGTAATAGCATTATTCAGAAATCAGTTTTAATTTGTATGAGCACTGAAACAGAACCCTCCTAACTGGAGAGCTGAAGAGCATGAAGGCAAAGCCCTGTGCTCTGAGAACAAGATAATAAAAACTATGGATTAATATATATCCTGATATTGCAGAGGGTTCATATAAAAGTGCTAGATTGTTTTTTCTACTGCTGTCCATTATGATACTATCTCAGCACAGATCACACAACTTCTATTTTACTATGATTTAATTAAATCAATTTTTGTCTGTCTGCCAGAGCAAAAGCACAGGCTGGAGGCTTTGAGCATAGCATGAAGATACATATGTGGTCTAGGGGATATACCAAGGAGCAATACTTGCTGAGATAGTTCTGGGGATTTTCTTGGAGAGAAGGAATTTAATTTTGTGCCTGCTCTATGTCTATAGCAGTTTTTGCTGCAAATGGGGGGAACTGTCATGTTTGAATCTTCTGTCAGAGATTATAGATATGCTACAAAACAAAGCTCACAAATACACAAGATCATGTTCACTGTGGATGATGAGGTAGCATGATCCTTTAGAAAAACAGCCAGACACAATGTCGGCTTAACAGTACCCTTTTATCTGTATATTACAGTACAGCCATACAGACTCTACTAAACACAATTGAATTATTATCTTTGGTTTTGTTTATAGTACTATATAATAACCTGCCTTTTTCTGCAGCTGGATCACATGTACCTTGTATTCCTGTATATTCACAACAGTTTTTCTATGCTAGGGTATCTTTGTACCTTTGAACTTCTGTGTAAGTTCTGTTGTTACATGTATATTCTTTTTATCAGAACCAGATAAATTTCTCTTTTTAAAGCAATAGCATGGCCTTCCTGCTGTTTAGGTTGTAATAAGAAATTATCAAGCTAGTCCTGCTGCAGTGATAGATGATTGCTGCATACTGTGACACTTCCACTCCTGTTCTTAAACTTCAACCATTTTTTATATTTTAAGTAGATTATTGAGGGGTTTTCCATACAAATTTTTGTCCTGCAACCTAATTAAAGAAATGAATTTCAGACTTAATATTTCTGTCTCCTAAGGCTTCAAATGCAGCTTTTAAAAAGATGGTACTACTAATGTCAAAAAGAAAAGCAGCAATACCCTTCTGATTCTTGTCTTTGTAGTTTGGTGGGCAGGCCAGGCTGTTGTGCTTTTTCTGCCTCAAAGTGAAGAAGAGACAAAGTGCTAAAGCAGAAAATTGCAAAAGATGGATGAGCTGTAAGAGTTGTCTTCCAGATTTCTTTGCTTGGGACTGCTTCATACTATCTTAATTGCGTGGTACTCTGCCACATGAGTTTCTTGTTACAAACTGTTTTATAGAAAACTTATTAAGGCTTTGCTGTGCTTGAAGGTGGTGCTCTCTTTTATTATCTAAAACAGAAGAGGATGAGGGCTTGCATCTGCAGTGAGAACGGAACAAAAGCGATTTTAGCAGAGGTGTTCTTATGCTTTTTTTTCATTTTTCTGTCCAGATTTTCACATTTGATGTACACGTGTTCTTTCTGGTTTTACCACAGAGGCTTAGGATCAGTTATCACTCTAATATCCACAACTGATATTAGAGGACAGATTTTTAGGTAGTTCTGTGGAAGTTCAGTGTGTGGGCAGGAACTACTGACTAATTGAAGAGATATTCTAATAATCATTGGCCTAGTTAGTGTAGGAACTTTTACTTTGAGCAGTAAAAGAATGGCTCACAAAAGCAAAATTTAATTCTTTTTACTTTGCTTTCCAAGTGCAGAATCACTTTAATCCTTCACTACTTGGAGATTTTGTTAATTAAATGGGATCTCTTAAGGCTCAGTGTTTCACATTTCAGGACAAATAGGTGTAGTTAACAGGGGGAAAGTTGGCATAGGTTTCTCTGGGCAGCCTCAGGTTTAAAGCAGTTCTCTCAAGGTTATTTTGTAAATGAATGTGTGTTTCTTGACAGTCAGCCATGTATAATAAGCCTTGACTGTTTAAGAGATTGATTTCAGTTTATCAAATAATTCCTGCTACAAGCATTAACTGTTTTTCTCTGTGATGACTGACTCTCTGACTGATCTTGACTAGAGTGGAAAGCTCTCCTTGGGGATGGGAGTGATTAACAGGAGTAGGAATTAACAAAGGTGAAGGAAGCAGATACCAGGCCTCTGCCTTCTGATTGGACAAGTTCAATGTTTCTTGCTTCACTGGAACTAAATAGTGGGAGCAAAATCCTCTTGTGCAAGAATTCCCAAAGTAGATTTATGATGTAAGAGAGTTCTGAAGAGCACTCACTATCTAGCTTGTTACTCTTATTCCTTTGTTACATGTATAATTTTTTTTATGAATAAGGCTTGTTACAGAACAAGTGTTTACTGCTGAGAAGCATCTACGGCAGAGATATGGAAATAAGAAAAATCCACGTGTGCATGGAAGCATTTAGTTTCTGTGCTTGAAAGAGGGGGATTATGACCTGTATCACAGGGAAATGGTGTATATATATATATATGATGTGCTCATTCTATCACAGTTCTGTCTTTTTATGTTCATGCTGTGAGCTGTGTAGCTCCTTTCTTCTAATGTGCAGAAGAATCACCTGGTTAGAACAAGTTGCCTATAGAAGGAGGTGAAAGATATCTAAGACCAAGAGAGGAAATGCTGCAGACCTTTGCAAAGAGCAACACTAGAACTGGCTTTTGTAAGTTAATTATGATGATCTTAAAAGTATTATCCAACTTAAACAATTCTATGATTACTGCTCTCATTCCATCCATTTCTCACTAGTCCTGTGACAATCCTCCCTAAGCTGGAGAGAATGATGGGGACATACTTCTATCTGTTTGTAACTGTTCAGCTGTATTCTTGGCCTTTTCAGCTAAGGAAGCGGGTTGCTTTAAAAAGCATGGAGTATGCATATAGTATTCCATCCCAGCACCCATGCAGCTTTTCTAAAAATCCTCCACAAGACAAGCGGGATTTATGCTTAGAAAAAAATAATCTATTGCCAACCACCATCTGTGGCAATAGGATAGTGTGAGATGCTGCCAAAACTTTCTTCATTTACTATTAATTTCTGACACCATAATAATAATATTTTATTTACATGATTATCTCTTTCTGTGTGATTAGGGGTAACTAGAAGAAAGTGCAGAAACAGTTGTATAAGGTAGGATAATTAGTACTGCCATTTAATCCCTTTCTTTTTCTGTGATTTCCAGAGGCATATTTACTCACTCTTGAAAAGTACATAAATGTTATGTGTTACAGCCTCGCTGTTCCTTGTGAGAAGTATTTTGGTCATAGCCGACCTTATTGATGAGTGCAGACATAGTGAGATGCAGTGACAAGAGAATGTATTACTGTTGTGTCTTCTGGCTTCCAGAGTGCCTGTTCAGATTTTGAAATCTTTTAACTCTTAAGTTAAAGAAGAGAACAGCAGCTGCCTTTTCTCTCTTTAGGACTCATAAGTTTGAAGGAAGCATCAAGCATTTTCTGTGGTTACACCTCTACTTCTGTAAGGTAATACACTTACTGAGGTGTAATACAAGTCAAAAAGATGCATTATTAAGGGTGGCTGTAACAGTGATGCTGTAAATTGTGTGTGTGTGTAATCTCTTTGGCCTTCTGAAGAGATTGTAGCTTGATAAGAAAACTGTGGTGCTGAACTGAAATGTTGCAGCTCCTCTGGAATCAATAATCTTTCCTCCCACCACTCCTTTCATATACCTGTTCACTCTATTTTCCATTCTAGTTTAAGAAAAATGTATTATGGTTTAGATACTTCACTAAATTTTGCTTTAGGCATGCATGCAATTTTTCTTCAGAATTGTTCTACTCTTTTAAAGTTGCTATAAAATTTCTCTAAAGCTGCACTGAGTCAAACTGGTGTGATACCTGTGTGTCAAACTGGTGTGATACCTGTCTTTTTCACTTTGTTGCCTGTTTACAGGCCCGTATAGTGTTCCCTTCAGGCTAAAAGTTTTATACTTGTTCTAAATGGAGAGTGTAGAAGTATCAAGGCTGTGAATATTAGAACGATTTTTAATTTTTTTTTTAAATATCAAGATCTCTCAAGTCTGTAGTGTTGTAGCTAAAGGCAAATTGCCTCTTTCACCTCCTCAGCCACTACCTTCTTCTTTTTCCAGAATTGCTTTTGTTCTAAACCTGACAAAATGCTTGTATACAGGAGCAAAGTGAGCTAACGTAACCTAAGATTTGGTTTAAAACTGACTTAAACAGGTAACTTGGACATATTATTTCAGTTTTGAAATGGCTTGTTGTGGTTTGGATTATGTAAACTGAGAGTAGATTTAACAGGTTTAAGATACACTATAAGTCATCCTGAAATTGAAGTACTTGTCTTTGCAGGAGGTTTTTGCACTTGGTAAATCAAATAAAACCTGATTTATTTTCTTAATGCAAACAGGAGAGATTTCCCCTGATTTCAATGGGTGTTCAGATGGCAATTTTTCACTACGCACACAAATCAGTAAAATACAATCCAGTTTGCTTCAGAGTATTACAGGAATAGGCTGCTGCTTTAACTGGCAGGCACCCAAGATCTAGAAGGTGAAAGGAAACATAGTAGGTGATATCATAACAAACTCTTGCCAAACTGAGGTTAGAAGGAATTTCCATTTTCTTTGTAGATGGTATTAAAGTTCTTATTTACAATGAGGGCAATGACTGTATCCAACAGCCTTTTTTGTTCCAGTTCCAGGGATAGAAGGATACTTAGCCATCTGTTCCTGATGCACAACTAATGCAAAACCTGTGGGATAGAGACCCAACTTTGACAGATTCTGAAGAAAGCACTGTGTCAGGGAAGGTCTGTTTGTAGCTGAGAGAGGAACTGAAGTTGGTGATAGAATAAGAATTTTAGTTTAATTTTACTGTTGAAATTTACCTTGACTTTTTCTCACCTCTTTAAAATTGCAAGTGATAGAAGTTGCCCATTTAATACTATTTCCTATTTGTTAAGTCTTTTCAGAGTGGACCATCTCCTGTGGAGGTTTTCACATCATTATTATTAGTATCAGAACTATTGTCATAAAAGACTATGCTTCTATCCCATGAAGGATCTGATAGAAAGACTGAAAGTAAGAAATAATATTCTGCTTTTAAAAAATAAAATGTTTATAAGTTTGAGAAAGTTTCAGTCTCTATAATCCAGAGGTGAAAAACAGAAAACCTTTTGCTATGAAATTTTTGCTTTCCTTAGCAACAGAACTCTTGCAAGAAATTCTGAATCCAAGACATGTGACAAACACAGTTTTAATTGCTAATGCCAGGAAATGGTTCTGGTTCTGGAAGCAATAAAAAAGCAGCAGACTGCCCTGCTTAAACTTATCTTTGAAAGAGGATTAGTCTCCTTTTTCCATGTCTTCAGAACTCCACCTGACATCACCCAGGCCTCTGCTCACATTCTAGCTTAGAGGACACTTTCTGATTTCCAACAAAAACAAATGGAAATGCAGAAAGCTTGCATCTGTCCTGTTACCTCATCCTCAGCCACCTGGGCTGCTAAAGAGTTGTCATGATATTCCCAGTTCCTTTTTTGCTTGTTACATAATAATTTAAAGAGACTGTTGAGAAAGACACATTCACAGAAAACAGACAACATTTACTGCTCAAAGAGAAGGACTGATATGCATTATTTCTACGTGAACTGGTAAGTTTCTTCAGGTCTTAAAGAATCTGTATGTTCAATAAAAGCTTCCTGTCAAGCCAAGATGCATATGATCTATCAGTTATTTGTCATCATCAAAAAATACTACTTTTCCACAGCTCTGGTTCTGAATTATGTCAGGCTTTACTCATTCCTTCCGCCTTAATTACCAATAATCAAAGATGTGTAGTGCAGTTTCTTCCCCTTCACCCTTGCTGGGTGAAGGGTTTTACAGAGCTCGACAGGCAAACAGGAAGGTGTCATCCTCTGTATTAAGAAACAGACAATTCTGTTCAGGAAAGCTAGTAGAAGCTACTTCTGATGACAAAGTTTCTTTTAATGTAGACCTTGATGATCTCTAAATCTTACTGTGCAACATTTTTACACAAACTTGAGAGAACAAAGCATTAAAAAACTGCATGTAGAATCATGAATAATTTAGATCAGATGCTTACATCTCTGCTTCTGTGGCTTATATGGTAGCCACTTGTGAACAACTGATCTGCACATTAGCTTTGACCAAAGTTTTATTAGCTGCTTTGCGCAGGCTTTCACACTCAAATAACAGAAGTCACAGGTAGAATTATCCCCATAATCCCTTGGCTGAAAGGAAGATTGCTCTGACATTTTGTTAAAAATGTATTTTCTTTCTGGGAATTAACTATTCCTTGAAGCAGTCCAGAAAGCCAATTTTAGTGTAAATGTGTCCCATTTTCTCAGAAATCAGTTTGTATTTATTTAGGATTTAATTTTTTTTCCTTCCACTTTTGACTCATGGGAATTTTATGCCACTCCTGAAGCTTCAAGTATGAAACATCGAAATCAAACTGCCTGGGGAAAAAGTATTGTAAGGAGCACCATACTGTTCAGCGAGTAGATTTACTTCTCCTTCAGGTACAGAAAGGGAAAATAATGGTTTTTACACTATCTTATGAGCATTTCAAAGTATATGCAGAATGCACTAACAAAATGTAACATTCTAACTGCCATCTCTTTTTTCCAAGGAGAAAACACCATATGTTTTGACTTTTTACAAGACATGTATATTAATTCTTATGCCTTATGTGTGGATTAGAAAGTAATCACAAGCAGAAGTATTTTATCCTGTTGTAGGATCTTGTCCACTGGTGCGAAGGTTGCTCTTTGCTTTATAAATAGATTGGTGACTTTTCAAGTGTTGTGTTCATATCTTCAAGTTTATGTACTTGATGTAATGGTCAGTTCTCGTGGTTGAAAGTACCAATAGAGAGAAGACTTGGGCTAGAGATGAGATGTATTTAAATGTATTTAACTTCACAGTTCAGGCTTTGGTATGACATTTATTTTTACATAGTTTTTTATTGTATACAAATTCATCAAAATGTGTGTTTTGGTGAAAATCTGCTATCAGTCTTTTGCTGAATGGAGAGATGGGCTGTCATTCTTGAAATACAAGAGTAGTGTTCTCTAAGTTGAAATCACATGGAGGGGAAAATCATGCTTTACATAACATATTGGTAGGTTTTCATTCTATTTTTGAAAAACATTTACTGAAGAAATAAAACATTTGGTTTTGTAAAAGGTTAAAAATGATGTTGCAAATGCCATGACTCAAACATGTATTTTCTTTTTAAGACCAAGGTAACAGCAATTGATCAAAGAGGCAGATAGTGTCTGATGTTAAAATATTTCCAACCTCAGTTACAAAAATAGTACCAGAAATGTATCACACCTACATCTACCACATCTGCAATGTACATAATGTTTACATCACCTCAAAGATGAAAGTTGAATGATGTAGGACTGAAGGTGGTGCAGTCCAGCTGCACAATAACATCTATTTCTAAGATCAAGTCAACCACAGCTTTTCTCAGTCTTTCCACTACCTCTTTTAAGCCAATCGGTGTAATACAACAGCATTGCAAGGTATTATGAAACACTCTCCAGGTCTAGATTTTTAGATTTTTATGGCTCACTCTCTCCAATGCATAAGAAGGTGTGCAGTGTTCAGGCCAGGTATCTATTTCTAGGGCTGATGGGATCTAAAAGGAGATCTATTCTGTATTTGCACACAAAATCCAAGACTGTTGTGTTTAAGCCAAAATGTAGGAGCTGCAGCTCAGGACTCAAGATAACATCTGGTAATCGTACAAAGAGATCATGAGTGTCACAGGTGGCTCTACTATATGCTACAGATCTTTTTATGGTCAAATGCTTTCAAACTGCATGTAAATTACAGCTCAGGCACCATTTATAAGAGGGAGCAGAAAGGCATTCGGCCCTTCTGCTACTGCTTTTAAAAGCAGTACTTCTTCGTACACGCAGATCAGCTACCACTTCTTAAAAATACGACTCCTAATCCAGAGGAAGAAAGTCAGCGAGCTAGACCCAGTTATTTGGTTTTTGGTTTGGGTTTTTTTTAAAGAGAGGAGAAAAAATGCACTTTTTCTTTGTGGATGGCCCTCTCTGTTTGTATGAACAGGTTCTAGAAAATTCAAATCTGTTTAACCTGGACAGTCCCATTCTTAGTTTGACAGAAGATCACTGAATTCTGTAGCTTTGCCATGGTCCTGATATTCACCTTGTTCTTCCTGAGGAAAGCGGCAGCTGCAGGCATCTTCTTCCTGAATTGACTGTTCAGGTGTGGTATACACTAAAGGAAAAAAGACCAAATGTTCACTTTCTGTTGTATTTATTCAGCCATCTTACTTCACCCTTTCTCCATCACAAGTGCAGGAAGTTGTCAAGAAAATTTCTTCCAAATGATTCAATAATCTGAAATTGTTTCTCTACAACACATATTTCTGATAAATTCATCATACCTTACTTTCCTTAATGCAACAGGGCCTGCCCATAGGAATGAAAGGAAAACCAACAGGGAGCTGTTACGATTTTTGGAGTAATGCTATTGTCTCCCATATTCAGAATTACACTAGAAGATAAAGCCCTTATCACTAGGAAAGGGGAGAGTAAGAGAGAGAGAAAAGCCCAAACAAACACAAAACCCCAACTACAAACTATGCCGAATGCAATTCCACCTCATCTTTGTGCTGAACTCTTGAGCTTCCCTAGGGGCTTAATAGCTCTCAGAGGGCAGTGCTGGATTCAGGCTGACTCTGCATCTGTTTAACAGTATGTCCAGACTGATCTCCCCTCTTCCACCACAGCCAGAGTTCGAGAATGCCCACTCAAGGCCATGCATTGTTTCCAAGCAGACAGAACTGGAAAGTGCTATTGCCATGCATGCCAAGGATGATACTTGAAAGTAATAAACTGAACTGATCCTTAACCACATCAGGAAGGCTCAGCTGAGCATTTTCACCTCCCATGAACACTTCACTTCTGTAGATATTCATGTAGTTAACCCACAATACTGATAGCACACCCACAGGTAATTAAGTGCTTTATGAAATAAAAATTCAAAAATAGTTTTTCTTTCAGTTGCTGTTTCTGACTTAGAAGGCCAAAAAATAAAGCTATCTCCAAGTATCTTTATACTTGAAAATCTGGATTCCTGATTTCTGTATAGTTTCCAATAGGAAATTAAAGAGTGTACCTATCTTATTGAAGACAGCATGTAGTTTCTTTTCCTGCCAGATACTGAAGCATATGCATGAAGGTAGCAGAAGCAATATGCACAACAGCCCAGCTACAGTAAGAGAAATTCTGATAATGTCCATCTGGAGGTCCTTTCCTAGGAAGCAAACAACATTCTCTAAGAAGCGTTACAGAACAAAACTCTACTGCCCTTGAATTAGCTGACAACTTTGTCTCCAACTCTGCTTCTGAGTAAGTCTGCAACACTGGAAAGGGATAGAAGAAAGAACTCTTGCTTTAAGTGGGGAATGAGCTATAGTATACTTTAAAATACATCATAATTATTTAGCTCTACAAGCAATATTATATAATGACTCACCTGGCACAGTGACAGAAAATGCAATTGCAGGAGTTGTGGTAGGTAGTATAGTGACTAAAGTGGTATTATCTGAAGTATGTTTGCAAATTACATCTTTTGCTGCAGTTCCAGGCTCCAGGACCTGGTTTTCAGAGCACCTGAAATATATTTAAAGCAAAAGAGGGGAGGAAAAAAAAAGGGGGGGGGGGGAACCCCCCCAAAAAAGCAAAAAAAATCTAGTAAACTGTAATAGCTGTAGCATTTATTTTTAGATTACTTACTTTGTCCAGTTTTTACAGGATCCATTGGGCTGATCATTAAAAGTTCCATAGGGGCAAGTCTGGCAACCTTTAACAGATAAGGACAAGTAAGTTTGTACAAGAGGAGCATTTAAAACTTGTGAAACCTTATTTTTTCATGCTTGTACAATGAGTATGATCCACATTCATAGAATTACTATTTCATAACACGCTATAAGTATGCAAGGCAAGTCTTTCCTTCTGAGCTATGGCCAAGTACAGTATTCAGCTACAAAGACAGTTCATTTGGCAGAAGAAGCCAAAGTTCCTATCTCAGTTTCTCACACTGACATCAAGAGTTGCTGTGCAAAGAGAACTAAGTGGTCTAAGATTCGAGCTGCAGTACAGCTGAGAGATCAGCGGGTTTATTGTCTGCTGTGCTCACTTCACAGACCGTGCAAACTGTTTAGCAGTGGTTGCAGCTTTTATCTTGCGAGGTCCTTGCACAGCGTGAAAACAACTGGAGTAAGAGGTAGCGGCGAATCCGGTGCAGTGAAGGTTGGAGGTGTAAGCCGGCGGGAAAGGTGATCTTACCGCTCCTGCTGTTCTCCTGGCCCACGCCACAGCTCCTGTCGCAACGGGAGCAGCCATCGCCGCTGCACCGATACCCCTCCTTGCACGTGCATTCAGCATCGCTTTTTGAGGAACACTTTTTTAAATACTTGAATCTTCCTGGAAGGTAGAAACAAGTGGTGGGTTACCCCAGCACGGCGCAGCAAAGGCTCGGGACCTCTGCTCTTCCGAAAATTAAGCTGGTGGCTTCAGCGAGAAGCCCCGCAGACGAATCGCGTTATTGTGCCAGTGCCGTTTTCACTCCCAGCACCGTGACAAGCTAACGGAGATAAGAAGGGGACTGTGAGGAGCCGCCGTCGCGCGGTACCTTCGCACTTCCGGCAGAGAGTGCAGCCTCTAAGTCCCGCCGCGCTGGAGAAGGTGTCGGGCGGGCACTGCCGGCAGTCCGCGCTCCGCCCGCAGCCCGCGCTCACTACGAAGGTACCTGCGGGCCGAGACAGAGTGGCTGTAGCTGGGCCGCGGTCTGCGCGCCGCGCAGCGCGCTGGCCCGGCCCTTACCCGCTGGACAGTCGGCGCCGCACGGCAGGGCAATCGTGGGCCCCGGGCCCAGCGCCAGCGCCAGCAGCGCCGCCGGCAAGAGCGCCCGGCCCGCCCGCGCTGCCGCCGGTCCCATGGGGTCGGTGTGTGGCGGAGCGGCCCGCTGGAGTGCGCGCGAGGAGACGGGCGCCGGCCCTTAGAGGCCGCCCCCGGAGGGCCTGACTGCGTCAGCTGCGGGGGCGATGGGGAAACCCCGGCCCGACGGTGCTTTCCGCCCCCCTCGGCGCGACCCCCGGCTCTGCCGGGCAGCGCCCCGCAGCCCTTTCAAAGCTGCCGGGTAGGGCTCGCCGCTCCCCACCGGGGCTTCCCGGCGCGTCCCGCGCGGAATGCCCGCGGTGGCTTAGCGGTCCGTTCTGGCCTGTCCAAACTGCGGGCCGCTCCCTGGCCGCGCCCCCGAAAGGTGAGGGGGGAGTCCGGGTGGCGAGGCCGGTGCGGACCTTGAGGGTAGAGGAGGCGGACGACAGCGACACGTCTGCGGACGCCTCCGCAGTGTGCAGACATAATTGTGTCTGAAAGCACCTCGGCGCGAGGTGGACCCGCAGCGCAAGGGTAATTGAGGGCTGCAGCGGGGCGGCGGCTCCCCCGGAGCCAGACGGGGTGACTGAAGCGGGCGGGAGGGGAAACGGGGCGATCCTGGCGAGGGAAGCGTATGACTCTCCCTACTGGCGTGTGCCTGGCGCTCCCGGCGGAGTCCAGCAGAACAGACCCGCCTTCTGCGGCCCCCAGCGGCCAATCTTCGCCGCTCTTGCACGAGTGCGTGGCCGCGAGCGGTGTCAGCGTGAGAGCGCGGCTGGGGGGGGGGAGCCCTGTGGGTGAGGCGGCTGCGCGTGGAGCCCGGTGGGAACGGGAGGGGCGCCGTGGAGGGCGGGAGTTTTCCGGAGCGTGCTGCAGCAGATACGAGCGCAGCCTGTGCCGGTGCGCGCCCAGCTCACAGTCCCTGCGTTCAGAGACCAGCCTGGCGAGGGTTTTGAGTGCGGTATGGTGTGGGTGGGTAGCACACAAAACCTTCCCGTGATGGGAGCTGGAGCCCGCACCAGTGCCAGGGAGGTCCCCAGCAGAGTTCTTCCCAGGGACTTGCTCTCCTTTTACATGACCTGGACTTGGGGTGCTCACCGGGAAACCGGTGACGTGCGGAAACAAACTTTACAAACCGTGAAAGGTTATAAAGCAGGTGTGTTTATTGTGGTGCTGGGTGCAAGGGGGATCGCTCCTCCTAGCTTGCACACCGAAGTGTCAAGCGACCAGGTATTTATTACACTAAATCATACATATTCAACAGAGTTAACTACATATAACTACATATTAATTACATGGAGCTGGATTCTTCTAATCGGTTCCGGGAACTCATTATCATAGGTCTCCCATTGGCGCTTGTGCACTGCTGTCTGGTGGTCGTGGGCCACGGTGCTCCGGAGGAAGGCCCACAGTCTTCCTCGCAGTGTACTTTTTACCTTTGGTTCAAAATGTTGACGTTTCACAGGTTGCTAGCCTGTACAGTCTGGCTTATCTCTGGTAGCTCTTCTTTGTTAACAATGAATTCCTGCTTGGTTAGAGTTATTTTCTCTCGTCTACAAGGACCAAGGCCCTACAAGACAAGCTAAGGCCTATAAAGCTGTCAAGCCATAATACGAAACAGATACCAGTCAGTTTTATCATTTATGCACACAGCACCTCATTTCTCAGGGAGCTGGGTCTGGCTGCTGTAGAAACCCTGGGAGATGTTCCTTGTTTGAAATTCTGTAGCACTGGGCAGCTGGGGAAGCAGAGACAGGCAGGGACCTGGTCCCTTCCCTGTGGTCTCAGCACCGAGCCCAGGCACCAAATGCCTTCTAGTTTTATCACCAGCCCATGACTGCCAGCACGGCAACCAACAGTTTTATACAACAGGAATATCTGCAGTCCCTTTAACAGCTCTGTCTTTCAGATATACTGAAATGGCTCTTCAAAACCGGGGAAGCTCAGTCCTTGAGCTGTGGGCGCGCTCTGTGTATCTGTAAGTGAGCCTCGGGAAGGAGGGATGGGGAAGAAAATGTTTTGGGCAGAGCAGTGACTCGGTTCAGCGCTCTCGGTAGGTGTGGGGGCTGCCTGAAGCGGCTCGTGCCTTGCGATTGCGCTGCTTTAGGAGGATGACGTCATAGTGGTGGGCTCCGGAGCGTGCTCTGAGTCTGAGTGAACGTGAGAAAAACGGGGCGTTTTGCAAACGGAAAAGAGGACAGACGGGCGCGCGGTGCGCGCTGAGCGGGGCGGCGGCCTCAACGCGGCGCGAGGGCGGGGCCGGGCCTTGGCGGGGGCGGGGCTTCCCAGAGTCGCCCGCGCCGCGGTTGAGGTGAGTCGTCGTCGCTGCTCTGGAGGCCTACGCCGCGCCCCAGCTTGGCGGGTTCGACCGGAGAAGCGCTCCCGGGGGTTGCGGGCGGGGGCTGTCCGGGGCGGGTCGCCGCTTGCCGAGGACGCGGGTCCAGCAGAGCCGCGCGGCGGGGGCGGGCGACCCGGAGGCCTGCTGGGGCTGCACCGCCGGAGCAGTGGCGGCGGCGGCTCTGCGCAGCGCTCAGCGGCGGCCTCGGGAGGGACTTTTGCCGTCTGGGAACAGAGAGCCCCGCGCGATTGCGGACTGCGCAGCCTTGCCGTGAGCAACTGTGCTCTGATATCCTGGCTGCTTGGAATGGCGCCGTGTCCTAAAATAGCCGCACGAGTATGTAGGGACGTGTCCTTTCATCCGGACTGCCTGAGCTCATGACCCTCAAAACTTCCCTTGACTCTGGGGTCAGGGCATTGAAGGGCATGATTTTTAATTTTTAGGTTTTTTTTTTTAAAGTCAGCCTTTGTAAGAGTTCCTAATTGAGCTGTCTGCCAGAAGTCACCATCTCGAGAAACGTGCATGTACCTACCGTGCAGGGGAGTATGTTTAGCTTAAAGGTTTGAGGCAGCCTGTGCGTATGCTCCCACTGAGAAACAAATGGAAGTCTTTGCTTTACTATGCATAGCTATCTTGTTAAATTCAGCGGCTGTTACATCTGTATAACTTGGTTTTGCCTTTTTTGGAAAACAGTCTTGCCCTGGTAGCGTTTTCAGGGTGACAGCTATTTACGTATACACCCACATAAAAAAGCAGTGCTAACGCATAAGAGTTTGTCCGTGTATTACAATAAATGTCAACAATAGGGAGATTCTGTATTTTGCTAGATGAGGGAAAAGAGAAAAGCTTTCATGATCTAGTGCCTCTTTGCATCTAAAGAACTAATGAGAGCAACACAAACTATCATCTAGAGTATTTTTCTATAATAAGAAGCAAATGCAGTGTTTCTGCATTGTGGCTATTCAGGTAGCGTGTTGCTAGTTAGTCAAATTCATGCGAAAATTAGTTTTGTGGAATCAGTGTATACCTTCAACACAAGTTATTAAGAAGCTCCAGGTTGTCCTGAAATTATTGGCAATACCTATGATTTGAGTGTACTTGTGCAGTTGGCCTTGTGTTGACCATATATAAAGCTACCCTAAAAGTTAGGATTTGACACGTTCAGTCTGCTTGGGCTGTTTGTGTATGCTGCAGGATGTTTTACTACGTATTACTTCATTCTAGAAATAGCCACTTTCTAAATGTGGCTAACAGAAAGGAGTCAACCTGAAAATAGGTAAGTTGAAGCAGAATGAGGGGTTGGTTTTCATTTCTGTAGACAACTAAACATGGATTTTATATTATGAAAAGCTCCCAGGTGCTACGTGCATTTCTGGATGGAAAGTCCCTACACAGGAAAAAAATCCCTGTCTGATGGAGTGGATGACCTGTGAAGTGCTTTCTCGCACCACAGATGCTTTCATAGACTGCTGTCAGACCAGTATGAGTTAGTGTGTGTTTTACATGATGTAGTTAAAGTTACTTTCACGTAACCTTCAAATGGAAATTTGGCCATTGACCTCAACTTGAATTTTAGAGCCAAAAAAAAAAGTCTTAAGCCTCATTTGTTCCATTTGCTGGATTTTGTGGTCTACTCCCCCATCACATATGTGCACACATGTTTCCTTCCCCCCAGAACTGTGAAATACGCAGAAAATCTTTTGCTGAGGTTTTGCAGGAGCACCGGTCGAGTCATTATAAGTCACAGGAAACTCTTCATGAAACATGCCGTGTGGAAACTAAATATCAGACATGAGGTCAAAACTCATGCAAGCCCTTTTTATAAATGCTGACCTGGGTTGGTGTCAGTAGTCTGGGTATGAGTGAGGGTGTACAAATTGAAAACAACTCTGCCACCCACCTTGAACCCTTCTCTCTGTCAGACTCAAGTCATGTAAAATCTTGATTAGGCCAAGCTGCTTCCACTTCTGATGCTGGTGTGCTGTGCCTCACACTGCACAAATGTCTTAATCCCTTGGTATCATATTGCATTTTTTGTAAAAAGCTCTTCAGTTGAATGGGATTGCTGTGAATATTAAAGCTAGTGAATGATTTTGAGGTGGGTTAAAGGAAAGGTAACTCCAACCCACAGATTACTCACAGACTTCACTGTTAGGAAGGGCATTTGCCTTCTAACCATATTGCCTCTTTGTTTCCCCCCTCAGCCCGTCCCTTTGCAACCATCTCACCTAATAGCAACCCCTCAAGATATGGCTTCAAAAAGAGCATTGGTAATTCTAGCAAAAGGAGCAGAGGAAATGGAAACGGTAATTCCCACTGATGTTATGAGAAGAGCTGGGGTGAGTACTTGGTGAAAAATCTTTTTGTGAGTGCTTGGTCAAAGGAAAATGTTTGCTTTAAGTTCACGTTCATTGCCAGGAGTTCAGGGTGTAGTCTGTTGTAAGAGTTGAAGATTTACTTGTCCCTTCTTACGGGTTTGCAGATAATTGTGCCATGCCCCCAGTAAGCATGCATGACAACTGACATTTGTGCAAAGGATAACCTTTTAAAATGTAAGCGTAACGTAGACTAGAGTGGATGTTTCAAGTAAATCTTACCCTGTCAGAAAACATGGCTGCTCCCATGCATAGTAACAGGAAGTGCTTTTTTTGTAGGGGTCTGAACAGCTCAGTATGTTGCAGCTCATGACGTTATGTAGCTTTCCTCGAGCTACTTTTAAAATTCTGTTACTAACTAGAATTGTGTCTGGTGGTATTCCTCATGCTGTTTGTTACTTTTGCAGCTGTAGTGGTACAGTTTTATCATCTGATTAGATATGAAAATAAGATTTAAAATAAATACACCAACCTCAGGTGATAGAAATGACTAGAATAAAAATTACCTTCTGCCACCACCTTTGTTATTCCATTGACGTATTCCCCATTTGACTGCCATAAGAAGCACAAGCTTGTGCCGTGCACATCTATGATACTATGACCAGGCATCTGAAGTCAATGAACATGCTGTAAATGTGTTTGAGAATGTCTTGAGCCTGCAGAGACATTAATTAATTGTTTGATCTACTTAGTCTGTCTCTCTTGGGTTGTATTGCTTTGTTTACAATCTGTGGGATCAGATATTCCTTAAATGTCCTGTTTGAAAAGTTAAACTATTAAGAGATATTTGTTAATCTCTAGGTGAGTATCACTGTTTACCTTGTGCATTTAGACTTAATCATGGTTTGGAAAGTTTAAGTGTTGCCATGTTCTTGACAGCTTTCAGTAGTGCTTTGCGTATTCTGTGTGTAACTTAAGAACTAATATCTAAGAAAAAAAGCCCTAAATTCTTGAACTCTAATGATATACATATTCTTCTGTCAGATCAAGGTGACTGTTGCAGGCCTAACAGGAAAGGAACCAGTGCAGTGCAGTCGAGATGTCTTCATTTGTCCTGATGCTAGTCTTGAAGATGCTAGAAAAGAGGTAGGTCTGATATAATGGCACAGAGCTATCCACACCATTTCAAAAGTGAGTTCGGAAAGCTTATGCATTACTTTTAGAAATATGTTGTATGTTATGTTAGCTATATGCACTAATGAATCACAGAACTGCATGTCCCACAGTGCTTCTCTTCAGTGTTGTCTTGCTTCATTGCCTGTTAGGATCAGACACATTTCTTAATTCTTCACAGGTATTTGTTTTTTGCAAAGCATCAAATGTAGAGCTTTATTTTGCATGTTAGTCAGCCCAACAAAATACCATGATTTGGACAACTGAAAAGTTCTGATAGGAAGCTAAACAATCCTATAGTTAGACCTGTACAGGAAGGTTGAAGCAAAACCACTTGGCTTTGCAATGCAAGATCTGTCATTTGCCTGCTGAAGCTCTTAAATGCACTAGGCTTAAAAGCTCTGTGACAGACTATCAATAGTAGGCGGCTCATCCTGGAACAGGAAACAGGTTTGGTTTTTTCCATAATGGGAACTGGTTCTCTGATTGTAAAATGTTGTTCACTGGAAGAAAGGATAGATCCCTTTGCTTCTCACTTGACTCAGCTGTAGTGGCCTTAAAACAGGGTAAGGTATGTGCCGGCCCCCCTTCAACAGAACACTTTATCTTTTGTTTGTTTAGGGGCCTTATGATGTTGTGGTCCTGCCTGGGGGTAACCTTGGAGCTCAGAACTTGTCAGAGGTAAAGTTCTGGTATCTTGAAAGATTTATGGGCATCCTCATGAGTTTGGGGTTGTCTACACTTGTTTAGCAATCCTGCAAATTTACTTCAGCATTTGAAAATTCTCTTCGGAATGATTTAGTAAAGTATTTGCTAATTGTCTTAAGTCTTTCCTGTGAATATATAGGTGGGACAACTGGGTAGATTCTTGGACTTAAGTACCTGGTTAAGCAGAATGAAAATGGAAGGGTGATTTTTATTGTGCAGAAAATCTCTGTTCATAATCATAAGAAGATGACACAGTTGCAAATGAAGATATAATTCCATTAAATATAAACCAGGCCAGACTCACAGGAATATGTTCCTTTGCTCAAAAATTCTGTCTTTGGTGCAAAACAGTTGTGGTGATATAAATACCTTGTGGAAGGCCTATAGACAAAAAAGTCAACCTATCAGATATGCTGTAGATGGTATCACACAGTTTGTAAGCCTTGGAATATGAGACAAATATCCCATATAAATCTTAGGAATGGTACACACTGTCTGGGGGTATCTGGTGAATACTCTTTCCTCTTTGTCTGGTGAAGTTTTCAAACAACAACTTTCTATGACTGTGGATTAATCAGCTTTTACGCAGGCCGAGTACTTCCTTGCAGTTCCTTCTGATTTCGTTGCTCTTTTCTTGTTGGGCAAATATTTATTGGTTTCAGTTTTTCTCCTTCTTAGTGTTTTCATTGTCGTCTGTCCTGAGGCAGGATGGAGAGTTGTCAGCTGGTTTTCTTTGTGGAACTTGATTATGAATTTGCAGTGGGAAATAATTGAACTGTCCTTCAAATAATTAATGTCAAACAGTGACTTGTAATATTGTTTCTTCATGCAGTCTCCTGCTGTGAAGGACATTTTGAAGGACCAGGAAAGCAGAAAAGGCCTGATTGCTGCTATATGTGCAGGTGGGTTAACAAGGTGTCTTGCTTTGTAAAGCATTTGGATATTTTAAAGGGGCATGCAGATAGTATCCTGACTTAGAAATCTGTATTCCTGTAGTTTAGTAACAGGGATTGGTACTACACATACACCTATCAGCATTTGAGTGTTTGTAAATTTAATAGCAGAGGAATCTCTAAAATGTTATAAACACCCTGCAAGTTCTGCTCCTTACACAGTTCTTTCCAATCAGTTGCATTAATGTCTTTGAAAAATATCCTACGACAATACATTTCACTTTTAATTTTAAAGTATTTGCTTATTCTGGTCATCGTTCTGCAAGGACACAGTGCTAGCAGAACATAATTACTATAAATTTATCTTACATCTCTTCTGCTGCCTTTTAACTTCAGAAGGAAGAGTGTAAATATAGAATACAGGCTCATCCTTCATCATCTGAGTAGCAGCAAAAGATGGAATTAGTCTGAGGAGAAGGTTGTCTGCTTACATCGTCTGCACATCTAGATATCCAGTGCATTCTGTGTAAGATTTGCATGTAAAGGAGCAAGGTGAACAACTGCCAGTACTCCAAGATGAACTGAGAGTCTGGCCTAGGTATGCATAGCTGAGGATGAGGAGAGTGGCAATAAGCATGTAAAAAAGAGTCTTAACAAAGTGTGTAATGTAGAGTGTATTTTCACTTTTGTTTTCTGGTATGTTGCTGGGTTGGTTTGGTTTATTTCTGCTTTCATTCTTCAGTTAGGTGATATGCATACAGAGTTGTGAACATTCTTGAACTTGGCCTTGGGAGTCTTCTACTTCTCTATCTGTATCTCTTGCAGAACAATCACAAATTCACAGTTGCCCAATGAAGGCGTTTGCTTGTAATCAGGACAGTTCATTTATTTAGGTATAATGATTCTTAGAGCAGATTCCAACTGAACACAAAGAAGATTATTTCCTGGACTTAGATCTGAAATTAATTGAATGTACAGAAATGAAACTCACATTAGGCAAGTCCTGCCTACAGTTTCTTTTGGAATTCCCATGAGGATTTTCTGTTAGATGACCTAAGACTTCTTGACACAAACTCCTTCTGCAATTCAGGCCAAGGAGGAAGTTTGAAAAGAGAAAGACTGTTAAGACCAAAAAACTTAGCAGTTAGCCCATGATCTGTCGAAAATACTGCTTGGCATAAAAATACAACATGTAAATCTTGCTCAGATGAAATTTTATCTGTTAAGTCTCTAAAATCAAGGCTTAACAAGGTCGTAAAGTAATTGTACCTAGTTAATATTCAGATCGGAATGCAGACTTTTTCTTGTGTAGTTTGAAGCAGTTTAAAATATATTATCTGGAAGTGAAATGACTATTGCTCTCAACTCCTTCAAAGGCAGCACAATCATTAGTAGGATAGCCGAGTGAACTGGGTGTTCTCTAAACTTTCTATTTTCTTCATCTGTTTCTCTTCACAGGGTGTTTTACATAATAGAATGGGAGAGATTATACAGCTGTGTTCTTCTTGAAGCTTTTTGCTTCAGAGACAGGGTGGCCATCAGTTTTACAAAAATAGTCTGTTCCCAGTGAGCTTTGGCCCCTTCCGGGCCTAATGCCTGAATGTGTGTTCTTACCTGTTTGTAGCAGAAAACAGTTCCTCAGTAGTGCAACTTTGTGTCCTTACAGGTCCTACTGCCCTTCTGGCACATGGGATAGGGTTTGGAAGCAAAGTCACAACACACCCTTTGGCCAAAGATAAAATGATGAATGGAGGTATGTAATGACTTTCGTAAGATTGTCTTTAAATCCTTATCTGAATTTTTTTTATATATTTTTTAATTTTTCTTTTGCTGAACCCTTGATTTAAAGAAAGGAAAACCGCTTTTGTATCTTAATTTGTATCTCTGCATTTCCTTAATGCTTTCCTGAACATAATCAAATTTCAACTGAATATGCTATGACTGTATTTCAAAGTCTGTTTATAACCTGAAAATAAAATACACTGCTGCTGTCATACTAGGAGCATATTTTCCCTTACCCTCTTGAGGCTGAGCCATCTCTTGCCATCTTGGTTCTTTGTCTCAGTGGTCCCAACAGCAAAACCCATCAGCACTTTTCCTGCTCTCCCATGAGTAGTGCTTTGGTGCTATGAGTAACTGATGACTCCACACTTCTTTCTCATACCTAAAGGAAGTAGTGGTAAAGCACTATTTAAGAAGTTATTCCGTGAACATTAATGAGTCTGAAGGTGAGCAGGAGATGGCAGGGCTCCTCCAGTTTCCTCTGCATGCATTTGGAAAAAAGAAAGTTGTGAACAGCTACAGAAAAGCGGTCTGACTTGCTAAAGTAACTTCATGGGAACTGACAGGCACAGCGAGAGCTTCTTGATGAGCTTGTAGAATCAGAGGTACATTCCCATACCATGTGTATGTCAGAGCTCCCTGCAGGCCCTTTTCCTCCCTGAGGACTACAGGCAGTGATGAGCTGCTTGGTTCTGGAGGGGCAGGGGTACAGAGCCTGAGGCAGGCCAGGCCCACACAGGTGGCTGAGGTGCCTTCTGCAGAGCATGATGCTGTCATCTTGGCTGGGAGACGCTGCTTCTCAGCTGCTGTAGCCTGCAGGCAGTGGACGGCCAGCAGTGCCTTGTGGTAGGCAGGTCTGTGTTCTGTGTCAGCTGTGGGCACTGTGCTGGAGACTGACCCTCTTCCTGTTGTGTGTCCCCTCAAGCACACTACTCCTACTCTGAGAGCCGCGTGGAGAAAGATGGGAACATCCTCACCAGCCGCGGCCCTGGTACCAGCTTTGAATTTGGGTTGGCCATTGTTGAAACACTGATGGGGAAGGAAGTGGCCGAACAGGTGAAGACACCCCTAATATTGTAAGAGTGAAATCCTGGTGTGGGACAGGGAATAGGACAATTTTGGATGGAGAGTCTCGTCCTTTGTAGAATAACTGTAAGATGTACTGTTGTAAATACAATTTAATTGTGGGTGAAATTAGCAACTGTAGTTACCTAAACTGTGGGATACTGTAACAAACTAATGGTCCTTATTTCTGGAAAAAAGATCCTGTTAGCAAAAAGCTTCGTCATGAAGAACAACGAGCATCTAATAATCTTAGTTAGCTCTTATATGACACTGAAAAATCACATGGGAATATGTTTGCTGAATAAATAAAAAATTAAGCAGCTCTGGTTGTGTCTTGTTTCTTTGTGTGTTTTCTCACAGCCTAGAATTATGAAACCTTTTTACCACTATGACTAGCAATGTACTATTCCAAAGAACTTCTGTCTACAGTCTCACACAGTTCTTCTGAAGCATGAACTGAAATGAGAAGGTAGTCACACACTGCAACAAGCTCCCTAGGGAAGTGGTCATGGCCCCAAGCCTGCTTGTGTTCAAGAAGCCTTTGAATAACACTCTTAGATACATCGTTTAACTTCTAGGTTGCCCTGGGTGGAGTCACGGATTGGACTTGATGACCCCCGTGGGTCTCTTCCAACTCAGGATATTCTATTACATACATTATTCGGTTGTAACGTAGAATTTGTTAAAATAGTACTTAGCTTCCTGTATACAAAGAAGGCCATTAATCTATTAATTCTAAGACAGCATGGAACTAAATTGAAAGTGAGAATATTCCTACCTCATCAAGCATGCTAGAGTTCCTACAGTTAGCAGGTTGTCTGTGATAATGTCGGAATTTGTCTTCTATGTTAAACAATTGCAGATCCACTGAGCTATTTAGGCAGCTAATAATCAGCACAAAGCAGGAGGTTTGGACTTAGTATCTTGCCACCAGTATCAGTGCTTGTTTCTGCTCACGATAAATCATAACTTGCTACAAGCCTGCCTTAAGAGAGCATATTTCAGTTTAAAAGAATTACTGGACAGGTCTCTGAAGGAAGTAGTGGAGCTGTATCCCCACACGCACTAAGAATTTGGGATTATTTTTGTCTTTGATACCCATCTTTTACCAAATAACTGCTGTTATCTGGCTCTGTCAGACTGCTATTATCTGTCTCAGCAGTCACACTTACAAGATTGCACCTCACTGGATTCTGAAGTTACCACAGCATGTGGAGACCTGGTTCTGCATATATCTGAAGTTTACAGTCTGAACTTAAGAAAATGACTGCATAGGTGCTTTAATGATTGCTTATTTTAATGGGAAACAAGTTCATTCTCAATTACTGCATTTTGGCAATGAAGTACATAGGTACTTTTGCAAATGTAGAATTAAAAAATGTCTCTGTGTTGTTAGTGTCTACTGGAAGAACTGCTTTAGCTGTATGCTCTGCCTCTGATTTGTTTAGGAAATCTTTCATATGTTTCTCTAGCTTTGAAATATGGTCAAGATATGCAAAAGGTTGTAATCTATGTAAGATTGGACATGTTTGTTCATTAAATCTGCACGTCTAACTGGTATTGCTATGCATATGTAAGCCAAATGATGGAAAGATTGTTTGTCCTAGAATCTGGAATAATCACTTGGTTTGTAAATGAGCATGATTAAGAATACAGGAAAAGCTGTGCGTTCCTGGACTGCCATACTGCTTTATAGCATCAGAAGAAAAATATTTCCATGCTTGTATTATATTTAGTCTTCAAAAAATCTTTTAATATAAGACATTAACAAAGTGGCCAGAAATTTGATTATACATTTTTATTTTTTATTCTAAGACTGAGAGAGTTCAGTTTACAGAAATGAGATTTTCAGTGTGTACATTTGGGCTTTCCCACTCCTGTTGAAGTAGTAATAGGAAGAAACACTCTGTAAAACAAGCTTAGAGTCCATTAATGTGTGTGTTTAATTTGCAGATACTTTAACTGTCTTCAGCAAATATGACTTGGTTAATGAAATGTGGTAATGCTGCTTGCATCACAGTTTCCTTCATAAAGCTGACCCTGTTCTCAACCTTTTACATTGCAGGTGTCCAGCAAGCCTGAATTTACATGAGTTCTATGTTTCTGCCAAGGTGTCATTAATTCAGTCTTTAAGTTAGGGGAGGTGTATGAACTTATTTTCCACTTAGGAAAAGTGTTAAGAAGGAATTTGATGATTTAAGAAAGAAAAAAAAAAATTAAAAAGCACCTTCTGATTTGTGAAATGCTTTTTTCATCTCTCCTTATCCATTTCATACAGAGATTCCCTAGCTGTTATGTATCTCTTTTCCCAAAATCTCCTTTTTCTGCTGCTGAAAGATGAGATACTTTTCTGCTCAGTGTTACATGAACACCAGAAGCCTCATGTCTTTTCATTATTGGCAAGCTTTAGTTTTAGAGCCTATGGTAATTGGATATTTACTGCCACAGAATTTGGATTAAAATTAAGAGGGTGCATCCATTCTTCTCTAGCTAGCACTTACAGTTTTGTTCCCTGACACTTGGAGAATTTTGGGGATTGTTTTGTTTCTTTTCTTGCTGAGAAGGTAGTCAGCATCTGCTGTACATCTTGTATCATCTCTCAAGTATAGCCTGTTTTTTTTCTCTTGATGCTGGCTGTTTTGTAGGCTTGAATACCATAATTGAGTGAGCTTTTTTATTAGTGCCAGCAATGGATACTTACAATGCTGAAAAAATATTTTCCTTCAGAAAGAGCAAGCTTATAGATGAGGATGCAGCTCTGAACCAGAAGCAAAGAACATGAAGAGAGTGAGCAGTCTGGTTTTGCCACAGTTCTTTGACAAGTTTATTTCCAAAAAGGGAAAGCAAAGTACACAGCACTGTACTGTGAGCAGGTGCAAGTCCTAACCCAGGAATACATCCCTCTGAGCAACAGAGAAAGGATGCTGTTCTATAGAGAAAGGCATTACTTTTAAAGTAGGTGGAGACAAACACAACTATAATGGATGCAAAACAATCTGCACACCAGTACTGTGTAAAAGTAGACAAGAAAATACGCTTCATCCAGCAATTACAGGCCTCGGACAGCTTGCTAGCCTTTTTTGGAATATACATACTATTTGGTATGACCCAACTACAAGGCATGGAACCCACAGTAATTGTCAGAGCAAGGAATTATTACTTATCAGATTATTTTGTTTGTTCTTTCAACAAAAACATGGATTGTGATGCAAGATAGAAGCAATGATCCCAAAATGATAAAAGACAGCTGTCTTCCAGCAACCTGGATGACACATGACTTAGTTGGAATAATAAACATGTAACAGAGAAGTAGGAAGGTGCCAAGTACAGAAATAATTATGAGCACTGCATCCATATGTCATTTGTGTTCACATACTGTAACTCTGGGAAAAAAGTATGCTTTGCTGTTTTATGGAGACTACGTTTTAGTAGGACAGGGGGTGCAGTGTTTGAAGTTTGAAAAATAAGCGACTGAGTGAATGAATAAATTGTTGCCCAAAATTTTAAATAGTACTTTAGGTTGTGGTACCTCTGTGTGAAGTGCAGTATGGAAAGCCAGCAAAGTACATAAAATGAGAGCCAATCAGGCCCTAGCACAGAAGTGCCTACCTGCTGCCCTGATTTCTGTCTGAATGGCTGACTCCGCTAACACCTCCTAGATCTGAACTTTAATAGCAATTATGTAGTTCTTTCAGCATTATCACATGGCAGGAAGTAAAAAGGTTTCTGGGAAGAACAACAGAAAAGGGACAGGCTGTCCCTGCTGGAACAATTTCTCTGGCCTTCAGCTTCCTTCCTGCCATCTCTTGAGAACCATTCAAAGAGGGGAAAGGGCTAGGGGCAGGTTTTGTGAATTACTGTAGTACATGCTGCCTTAGACACTGGCCCAGCTCCTTCAGTTAGTGGGGTAGGCATCCCAAGGCAGACCTTACCCTTCCAGAACTGCCAGACCTCATGTAGATGAATCTTCTGTGTCTAGGAGCATCCTTTCTGCATACATGGCCACTCATCAGAGCGCTGTGTGCAGAGCAGGCCCAGCCAGAGGGAATTGAGTACAGGTCTCCTGTATCCTGAGTACTCTATAAAGAGCAGATTACTGGTTAGGGAATAGGCAGCATTGCTGGTTTGTCTTTCTCTGGCCACACTTTGGGACAGAGGGCTGACATACGTCATAGGCTCCAGAAGCAGGCAGAGACTTATAAACCCCATTATCCTATTTTTTAGGTAACTTAATTCCTCTGTATTGTCTAGGTGCATTAAGGACTCTGCTGGGTGGCACAGCAATTGGGTATTGTAGTGCTTTGTGTTGTGGCTCTCCTCAGTAGGCTCTCTCCTCTTCAGTGTCTGTAGAACGTTTGTGCTTTCTACAGAGCTGTTCTGTGTGCTAGAAGGCATCGCTGACTGAGAGGCAAGCTTTTATGCTCAGACTTGTTCTTTTGCTTAACTCCATTTGACAGCTTCTAATTATACCCTATGTACAACCTTAAATAATTCCTCCTACGTTAGGTTTATGTCCCTTCAAGTCTTGTACATAGTGTTGTACCTTTAAGAATTTAATTCAAGGCCATGCCGCTAATGGTAGAGGTAGAGGGAGGAAGAAGTAAAGTTGTCCAAGGATCTTGTGGAAGCATTCATATTATAAAGAGCAGGCTTATGTCTAAAGAGACTTGTGTAACAATGGTGACACTGAAGTCTTCCCCAGCTGCTGAAGTTTCCCAGCAGGACTGGGGATATAATGATTTTCTGAGCAAATCTTTCTGATTTCTATATTTCAATGCTCTAACTAGTTTTAGAGTTTACACTGGCCACAACTCTGAGCCACAGACAGAACTTGCCTGAAGTTCAGGTGCGTAGTCAGTTCAGTGACATCTCTAAAGCCTGTAACCATCCTCTCCTCATTAGTGCCTATAGTAGTGTATCTGTTGGGATTCTCAGTGTTCCTTGCAGTCTTGTAGAGCTGCTGTTGTGAATCAAGGGAACCCCCTGAATGCAAACTATAGTGTTTCTGCAGGTGCTTCTCCAGTGAAAATTTCATCTGCTGTGTGTTAAAAAGAGGATTTCTTCCACTATTAAGTGTGTAGTTTGACCCTGACTATAGCCCCAGGTATTTAAAGATATTTTTCAGCAGAGTATATATTTAAAGTGTAATTTTGTGACTTAATCCTTCCAGTATAGTAACAAATTGAATTTTCCTTTGTTGAGGTTTTGGGGAGTTATTCTGTTTTCCTTCTTGTCTTAAAGAATTTTTCCATACTTGGTTGTCAGGGAGGTAAATGGCCGTACTTAAGAGAGACAAAAGGACCTGGCCACAGGGGGAGGGGTCCAGCCAGCCGAATAAAGGGGGTTGGGTGGAGCCCCTGGGGCTCTCACTTGGTTTGCTCCCTGCATTCGAGGAGGAGAAGCTGCCCTCATGGTGCAGAGACCTCATCCCCACTGCGTCTCCTGCTCTCCCTGCTGCCTACCGAGGATCCGCGGGACACCGGGATCAGCTTGGAGAGAGGTTGTCCCTGCTTTCGTCTCCTGCTTTTCTCCTTCTACCCCTGCTGTCTCCCGAGGATCCTGCTGGGCAGCGGGATCGGCTGCCCAGGGGGTTTGTGAAGTGGGGTTTGTGAAGTGGGCTTTCCGTCGGCCATTGCCCCGTGGGGACTGAGCTGGCTCCTGGGCAGCAGGGAGACCATCTTGCCCTCCCTGCTCCCCAGGAGCCCCCGCGAGGTTGGGACTGGGTTCCCTGTGCTGTTTTCTGTTACTGCCGTAGTTATTGTTGTTTGATTGCCTTGTTATATAGATATCTAGTAAAGAACTGTTATTCCTATTCCTCATATCTTTGCCTGAAAGCCCCTTAATTTAAAATTACAAGCATTCGGAGGGGAGGGGGTTGCATTTCCATCCCAAGGGGGGCTCCTGCCTCCCTTGGCAGACACCTGTCTTTCAAACCAAGACATCCTTAAATGTCTATTTCTGTTTGATGTTCAAGGCTTAGTGAAAAGATAACTAATTCCTTCGTAAAGCATTGGTGAAATTCCTCACTGCTAGCTATCCAAATCAATCTGTTTCCTGTATTCTGACAGGCTCTGTCTGTTGTGAAGAAGCTACTGCTATTGCTCCTTGATAGTAGGTATCACTGTGTTTGCTCTTTGCAACTGGTAACAAGGATACTTACTCTTTTGTAACTTAGTTGCTTTAGTTCTTAAAGACTCTGTGGACTTTTGCTTCTAGAATTTAGTAATTTCTGAATTGCTGTACTCTTTAAGAGGCATCTTTTTATTGAGTCTTCTGCAGTTACAACTCTTTAAGCTAGGTGTTTGGTTTCTCTATGATGTTAAGTTTTAATGAATTATTTTGGGACACTAGTCCCTGTGTAGTTTCAGAACCACTTTTTAAATTGCACACGTTGTGCTTTAAGTTCTGTAAACTCAGGGAGCTGCCTACTTTTGTACATTGAAACATTTCCAAGTTATAATGAGTTCTCCTAAGAAAGCATTGTTTACTAGAGCATTGCATAGCTCTAGCCTCAGACTTTCTCCTGTATTACTTTGTATATGAAATGGAAAAAAGCTTTCTCATGCAAAATCACCAGCCAGGCAAGACAGTGACTGTCAGATAGGAAGTAAGCTGCCTTGAATTTGACCACTGATGGGCACAGCACCATCATGTGCTTTGTTTTTTTTTAATAGGAAATTTGCTGTTGGGTGAGGAATTGCAGTCTCTAAGAGAAATGGCAACAGAAGATGCATTTATCTATGCTAACTTCTCTCCGTGCCACATCTGACGTGTTAACCAGTTGCTCTTCTACTGTGTTTGGCAAAGGAGTACTTTCCCTTCCTTTTGATGTGCAAAAGGGAAACGAATGCTTGTATTGAGAAACTCTAGGAATAATGCAGTTCTAGGATGCTGTATGGGCTTACAAAGACATGGGCTTACAAGGACATAGGCTTTGCCATCAGCTTTCAAATAAATCCCTTTCTCCTCAGAGAACTACAGAGAATTAATACTCTTAATATTTTTATTCTTTTTGTAAAAAAGGAAAGGTGGAAGTGTTACTGCCAAGCCTCACGGGTGACATACCGGGGCAGGTTGGCACCAGTAGCAGATCTGTTCCGGCGGCCTGTAGTGAGAAAAGGCTCTGGAGTGGAGCTGGCTGATGGTGCTAGCACACCCCTGCTGCCCACCTACCGTCCCAGAGCTTGTGTGACAGGAGTTTCTGCTGGTCACTGGAAGGAGCTGGTGGGCTTTAGCCTCTCTGTCTGTGGGTGGGAAGGTCATGGCCACCTGTGTGTTCCTTGGGTAGTTTAGGATAGTTCTCAGCCTCAACGAATTCCCTGGGGCTTTAACCAGCAAGGCTGTGCATCTTGTCGTGCGTCTTGAGAATGATGGAGTTCTGTGCGTGTGTTGCGCTGGTCACTCCATTGTGCATGACTGAATGTTCCAAAGTAAAGCTAAGGCATTAAATTATGAACTGAACTGCTTGTAAATCAGTCTCCCTACTCATTGTACTGCTTCAAGGCATGCAATAGCATCCTGTGTTACGGTGGAGACTGTGTCTGATCAAGTTGGTCTGATTTAAGCTCAGGTGACAGTAGGAGAGGAAGTATGTCCAGAGCATCCTGCAATGGCATGTTTGGTTATTAGTAGCCTGAGAGGCTGAGCAACCTTGAGTTAACTCTTGTGTATGTTGCTGTGTTACCTAAAGCTAGGATTGGACTGTGACCTGTACCTGCTTTCTCTGTCTCAACAGAGCATTAGCCTGCTCCTCCAGTGGAAGTGTTTTGTGGGAGGTGATGGGACCTTGGCTATTCCCACAGAACAATACTACTGTGTATTTTATCCAGCACAGAGCATCATACAACTGATAAAACCGATAGAAGAAAATGGCCTATCATGGCCTCCTCACCCCTGAAACCATGTATGTTTAGACTGTCAGTCTTTAACAGAACACCAACATTAAACCATTTGACTTGAAGCTAGGAGCTAAACAGTTCATCCTTCCTTCAGACTAGCCCTTCATCTTCAGAGCCCCATTCCAGTTCTCCATCAGCCTCTGTATAAGGCAGGCGCTCACTGCCACCTGCCTCACTGCCATCCATTTTTTAAGTATGTCTCAGACAGGGCTGTCTGTCCCTGTGGCTTTTAATGAGGTGACCATTTCAGTTCATTGGGTTTTTTTCAACATGATGTGAAGATACTCTATGGAAAGACAGCCTTCTCTCCCACCAGCAAAAGCAGTTCAGTTTATTTTAATCCTATGAGCATCAGAATGTGTCAGGCTGTGCACTGTAATCTCATTTCTGCCTTGAGTTGTTAGAGGCCTCTGCATTGCCACGTGCCTATTGCTGTGCTGGAGCAACATAAATTCTGCATCATAAAGTCACAATCCCAGTTCAAATTGCTTAAGCTCTAAATGCAGGGGTGTGCAATCAGGATGCAGGAAAACCTTTCTTGAATAACTTGTCAACGTCATAGATGATAAATTAAGTCACCAAGTGCAATAGAGTGAGGTTGGAGTCTTGGGTTTCCTCTGGACCTTGCTTAACAGCCAGTAAATGACAACACAGAGATTGCAAGGCAGTGAGTATACCTTGCAAAGGGACACCTGCTGTTCACTTGTGTTTCCCTTGCACCTTGCCATGCAGTAATTGGACTCGTGGCATAAGATGACACAGTCCTTAGTGTGAACTTCCCCTGATGAGTTCAGAGAGCTTTTTGCCTAAAGATTAAGTGTATAGGGCTAGTTAAGTGTTCCAGTTGCCTTCTAGAAGGGCACACAGTAGTGCTGACCCTGCCCAGGAAGTTGCTGTGAGCATAATAAGCACATTAACAAAGATAAAATAAATACTTTAGGTAATAGGAACATGCCTTTCTGTCACCTGGGTAGGTGGTGAGCAGAAGATTATTCTGGGTCAGGCCTATGCTTGATCCAGAGACTGTGCATGGAGGGCCTCTTAGTGCTTTATCACAATGGCTCAGTGTGTAATGAGTTAGCATCCTTAAGCAGATTCAGGATGGTGATAGTGCCAGCTGGTAATCTGGCATGGCTTTCTCCCTTCCTTGTTTCATGGCAGTATATTTGTACTCTTCCTTTGCAGCTTTCACATGCTAACAAGTTGTGGGTGACAGTTTTAATCTTCATCAAGAAGCTGCAAGTTTTAAACATAGAAGCATCTCTTCCTGTGAATCACTTTGTAAAGAAATTAATAACAGTAATGGTTCCCATGTTTCAGTGGCTTGCCACTTAAAATTTGGAATACCTAATACCTTTTCCAAAATTAACCGCAATGGGGATCAAGGTGCACACCAACATACAAATAATATAGCAACAGTCTATGAGCAATCACAGGTGTGGCTTCCATATATGATTCAGAAAAAATAATGAGCTGTGTGGATGAAAATAGGTATTTGGGCGGGGATTATGCAAGGCCTGAATTACAGCGCAGGATGGGTGGGGGTGACACCTCTTTCAGCTTACAAATTCTAATCACAGGCTCAGCAGCCAGGAATCTGCAGTGCTATTTAACAAATACTAATAAGTATAATTAAACTTTGTGTGCTAGATTTTCAGTGCTAAGGAGCTATGAGAAACAGATAAATCACTCTATGTTTTCAATTATTGCTGTAGAAAGCGAGCTATCAAGAAAATAAAAAGATTAGGCTATTTAAAAAAAAAGTTTATCCCAGTAACACTCAGGCAACCTGATGCTTTTTTTGTGTTTCATTAAGTGCAGAGACCCTATAAGCAGGTAAAATTGATGCATGTTGTTACCCCGACCTCAGATTTCCTTCTTGACAGTAAACTAGAGAGTATGTGTTTAACATACAGCTTGTCATATTTTTTAAAGTATTTATAAAGGCCACAGTCTCCAATCATAAATTTGAAGGATTGGAATTCCACCATGACTCATCTGGTCATCATGAATTCCTGACCAGACTTGGTTTGAACACCATCCGTAGCTACTCCCTGCTGTAATAACTGCCCTTGCAAAATTGGTGTCTTTGTCCTAGACTAGATGGATGCTTTCCTTTATCATGTCAAACCTGCCATTTCACTGTTTAAAAACAAAAGCAAGGCTGCAAAAGGAGGAAACGCAATCTCAGTGAGAGCTCTTCTGCAGTTTCAGTACAGTAGCAGTTGTGCCTGTTGCAGTCTGACAGTGAATGGAAAATGAATAGTGAGAGCAACAAGAGTGATCAGTAATTTTAAATGACTGCAGAACTTAATTATGTTGTCAATCAGCATGCTTCCAAATCAGGTTGATTTTCTGTTTTGATTTCTGCTATGATGCAAGAGAAACTGATGATCGAGAGGTTTTTAAATGGCCTCCCACTAAAGCTGTGTGGTATTTCCTGACATTATCTGTTAACATGGCGGAGAAATTAAGCTAATGGATTTTTCCAAGTCACCAGGTACTAACACAGCCTCTTCCTTTCTGGAAAATGTATATTGAGGCAACCATTCCTTAGTTACCAGTTGGACTTGGCTCTTCTGGGTTGATTTGCTAGTCTGAAACCCACCAAGTGGTGGATGTTTCACCAATGTTGGAGCAGCCAAGCAGCACTAGGCAACTCTCACCCTCATACAGAGTAGATAGGACAGATGCTTCTTGCTGCCAGTGGTTACTTAGAGTGTGCTTTTGCTTATGGTATCGACAGTTTTGAGCCTAGGGGAGAGGTTGCGCGCACATACTCCTCACTAACTTTGCTGTCAGCTACGTGATTATTGACATCGGCTCAGTGATCATGGGTTCATTGTAGGGCTACTCTAATACAGCCCTCTGTAGTTTCTTGCAGTACAACTCCTCTTGCCCCAGCACACCTGCCTCCTGGAACCCATGGGTCCTTACTAATATGGCTGGGCAGTCACAATAGTGCTGATGAGGCAAGAGAGACTGCTGGGTTGTGGCAGAGTGGGTGAGCAGCGTTCAAAGCTCATTTCTTGAATCAGGAGGCTGTGGGAACCATTGCCTTTCCTTAGATGAACATCTTTCTTCCCTGCTTTAACACAGACTTCTTGATTCTTCAGACTTTGGTGTATCAGCTCATAAGTGCTTTGAAAAGTGATTATTCCAGTCAAATCTATCTGGCAAAAGGCTTCCTCCTCAGAGGCAGGCTGTCGGGCTTTGCCCAGTTGAGACCAAGCTCTAAATATTCAAATGTGCGATCAGGTTGTTGCAAAAGCATGTTTTGTCCTGACAAGTCTTATCATGTACCAGAGGATGAGTACAGAAACATCTTCCAGACAGAACTTGCAAGGCTTCCCCCACAGCTCTACAGCTTAATTACTCACTTGGAAAACAGAATACAATTTTTGGATGATGCAGACTTTGTCCCCCAAAGCACAGGAATCTTGTGTCTGAGAATACAAAAGTGAGGCTTTCGTCTGCTTTTGTCGCTGACCCCCTCACCATCAGAGACAACCACTAAACTGTGGATAAATCCTCAATGAAACCTTATTGCTTTGGATTTTTAAAGGGAAAATGGACAAGTTACTTAAATTCTTTAAGACCTGCCTATAAATTACTTTCTTCCTATTGTAAAAGCACACGAGCTCTGTAACCTGCTTGAATGTCTTGCTTGTAGACAAGCAGTCACTCCTTTCAGTTCAAGTTACGTCTGTTTTACTTCAGTTATGGTTGCATTAAACTTAAGTTCATCATTTCACTCCTGGAATGATACTTAATGATATGCTGTTATTCGGCTAACACGCATTAGGAAAGATAGCATCACTTTACCAATATTTTCAGGAAAGGAGTATGCAATTCTCATTTCTTTTTTCTAGGAGAGAAAAATATAATGGAGGTTAGGTTGAAAGTGTTACACTTTTTAGGAATTTCAGAAAGGGTTATGCAAGACCATTCAAAAGCACAAGTTTCATAAGGTTCTTAAGCTCAGCACTATAAATATGAAAATATTTTGTACTCAGAAGTAGATCTTATTCTGAGGAAGTGAAAAATGTCTTGTTGCTACATAGCAGAAAAGGTTTTAGCCCAATGACAAGGAAACTTCCACTGCTAACAAGCAAAAATAAGTGCTGGAATGTGGTGCAGGGGAAATGGTAACAAATACCTCCATTTTATACCCAAGATACGTTCAGCTGTTGGTCATCTTCTCCTTGGCATGCTTTGTACAAATACTAAGCAAGAGCATCAGGCTGGTGTGAGTGAAGTGCAATGAGTTAGGACAAACCTTACCCCATCACTATTCTCAAAGAGAACAGTGAATGAGACCTGGCAAGTGTGAGCCTTTTTACTTCATCCAAATGCAATGCCTTATACACCCAGTAATACAGAACTGGGCTGGCCTTCCTGTCAAAAGGAGTAGATTTCTCAGTGTGTATAGTAGCCTTGTGGTATTCCCCCAAATCCTTTAAGCAAAACCAATCTCACTGAAAGCAGGGAAGATGCTTGCTGTAGGGTATCTGGATGGGGAAGCTTTCTTTTTACCCATCCCAGAGTGGCCTTGCTACAAATTTGAGAATAAATGCAGAAGGACAGAACTGAAACTTGAGGCCTTTGGGAATTCAAGTGCTTCCAGATAAGAGCAAAAGAGCAGTCTGTTCCAGCTAAAAGGAGGCTAAAAATGGGGGTTACAAGTACCAGGAATGGAGTTGGAATCCAGACGCAAAAGCTAGAAGAGATTTGCAGGGCAGTTGGTTGGGTTTAGACTGAGTTCTACTGAAATAACTACTGAGTCTGTGACAACTCTCACAATTGACAAGGAACAAGCTGCAGCATAGCAACATTGATCTGTTTGCTGTGGCAGTGATTGTGTAACTGAGAAGGTATGTTATTTTGAGGTCCTAGAGCTAAAGCTGTTTAGGTTTAAGGGGAAGGTTGCAGGTAAGAATTGGATTTTTTCCACCTTAGACAAATCCAGGGGTTGGAGAGGAAGCAGAGCTTTCAGTAGGATCAATATTATAGGCAACAGCCTTGCATAGGATTAGATAACTTTGTTTACAGTTTGGAGGCCACTCTATGTAGGTTCTTGGTGTTATGGCACAGCGTTCAATTTTTAAGTACCTACATAAATGAATCTCATCAGTCTCCCCAGCTATGAAAACCAAGTAATTGGGCATCATGGAAAAACTACATCTGACATTTTTTTTCATCAAGTATAATTGGTAACCTGCTTTTTTTCTGAAATAAGCTTATTTGTAGACAATATGAAGACTTCAGACTGCCAGATCAAGGCAGGTATTCACCTGCATACACAGCTAAAAGATCAAAGTTTTTGTGATGCTTCATATCTTCAATAACCTCATCCATGGCTCATATACTACAGTTAAATATACTTGCTTTGTGATGAGTATTTGCAATTTTTTTTTCCTCTGGAGAAAAAAAACCAAAAATTACCATGCTCTGCTCAAGCTTTATTTCATCCTCGGAATACGAGTAATTTTACTCTTCGTGTACAATTTAGTTCTTTAACAGGAGAGAAAGTGAAGACAGGAACACCACTGCCCTTTTTTCTGTATGATGATGACTCTAGAAATAACAAAGGTTATTAATGATAGGCCTAGTAACTTTTATCTTGCAGAGTGTACTATTGCCAGCACAAAGCTAAACACCATGCTACCGGGTAGTAAGGAGGAATTATAATTAAGTGTGCAATGTGAGTTGTTGAACACTTCTGCAGAAATATTAATTTTAGTTTAATGCAAGCCAAATTAAACATCTGTTGCGTATTTAACGTTATTCACTTTGAACTTTCCAGTAAACACAGAACTCAAATGCACAATTGCATATGCTGTTCAATAAATCAAAACCCAAAATGTATCATAAATATTTTATAACTTTATTAAACTCAAGACATGACAATATTCAAAATACAAAGTAAATTCTTTTTTATTCAATACTGTACACGCAGAAATATCAGTGCATTTCTATAGCATGTATTTCACCTTCATTTAGTTTTTACTAAAACAAATAAAAAGTAAGCTTTAAAATAGCTCAAACATCTCATTCAGCAGTTTAAACTGTAAACAGCTTGTTTATTTCTGTTAGGAGGAACACATTCATCTTCTATACCTCCGTTAATGAGCACCCTTTCTCTTGTGCTTATCTATAAGAGGACAAATGTAATCAAAATGAGCATGAGAAACGGCTAATGAACAAATGTGGCACCTCAATGAACTTTAGTGGATTGCTGAGGCACGAGGAAAAATTAAACAGCAAGAAGCAGCATTTGAAGCAGCAAGAGATGACACTGACACTGCTCATATATGGAATCCATGGTTTTTCCTCATACAGTCCTCCTCCCCTAAAATACTGAACAGAAACTAAACCACAAGACCAGCTTGTGCTGTGTTTCTGTATTTAATACAGTTGAATTTCAGACTCAAGGTGAGCATGTAGTTGTTACTGCCTACCTAAATAACAACTGTACAGCTGCTCACGTCCTCTGCCACTTCCAGGACACTTTCACACATTACTAGGATCCAGCAGGGAAAGAGCAGCTTAGCAATAGCTGGTCCAAGTCTCTCATAGGAAAAACTGCAAAACTGAGCCAGGTGTGTCTAGCAACTGAAAGAATCCACAAACCTACCTCGCTTAAAGTCCGTTAGTGTCAAATTAAGTTGTAAAATAGATTCATATTTCAAAATGCACTTCCAATATGCTTGCCAAGTCTTGAAGTGGATATCAGATTTTGCAGTTACCTTTTTACTGGGTTGTCACATCCTAGCCGAAGATGATAGTCTGTTCTCAGCAGAGTTACTGCGTGAAAGAAATTTTGGAAATGTCTCGTGCAAAAACTGTACTGTAGTATCTGCTTTATCAGCTTTAAAAGTGACACTCAAGCATAGCTAGGTTGATTTTTGTTACTGTTAACATGGCTACAAAATATGTTCCTCTAGGTAGCATATAACTGGCCAACTGTAACTACTATCCCTCCATATGTTTCTATGGAATCTTTGTAGGTTTTCAGCTATATGTATCAAGACAAAAAAAACCAGTCTTAAGAAACATATCAGAGATATGCAGCATAAGAGGACTTAACCATCCACTTTCCAGTTCTCAGAGGTCAAACCAGTCCTACTTCATTTTTCTGAGAACCTTAACTTTGTAACACGATAAAGTTCAGCTCCATCCTGAAAACTGAGCTGAGACTGTCCTCCCAAAGACTATGGGGAAACCACGTAAGACAGGTGTTTTCTTTTCAGATGACCAGCTATGTCCATTTTAGGTTTTGAGTCCAGTTTTGCTGGGGCTGAAGTGGCTGTGCAGTCACCAGACCAGGACTGAACCTCTGTGTTAGAGCTACTTTCTTCTGCTTCTCTGAAGAATTTTTCATACTTGTCCAAATATGGAGGCCTTTCAGGCAGCAGATAGTAGTGCGTTGAACTGGCCTTCTTACCATTTTCAATAATTGGAAGAATACAAGGGACCCTGTTAGAAGATCCTTCACTATTTTGTCTTTGTAGAGCTTTGCTGCTGACATACTTAGGATCAGGTGCAAAACTCTGAGTCGGGGGCATAACCCCATTGAGGTATGATGGCAGGCTTTTGGGACTTGGTGTACGGGAATTGCTGCGTGACAAAGGTTCTCTTGGGGGCACTTTTGGAGGCCTGTCTTCATCACTGTATGCACTAGAAGCAACTTCTGCTGACCACCTTCTGTAATCTGGTTTGAGAGCCCTTGGAGGTATGGGAACCCTTGGTGGAATCTCTGGTTTATCTTCATCAGAATTTGGAGAAGACCTGTTTAAGTGTCCAGATAGTCTTACTACTGGTTTATTAAGAGATCCAGCTGGCCCAGAATGGGACCTTCGCAAACGTCGATGCAGCTGCTGTGGAGGAGGATAAATACTGGATATGTATCCATTTAGGCTGTGTGTAGGGTTGGCATCTTCTGGTTTTGGTCCTGTTGTATCAAAGTATGCATAGTTGATTTGTCCACAGCCCCTGAAGCTCCGCCGGCTTGGAGCACTGGATTTAAAAGGTGGAAGTTCATAATCTTCTAATAAAAAGTCAGTATCTGAGCTAGTCAGGAACTCCACCTCTTTGTCAACCTCATCTGGAGTAAGGTCTTCAGAAATAGGCAATGGGGGTAGTGGCCTGGAGCTACGGTCATTGGAAGATGCAGACAGAAACTGAGTTGGCCCATTTTTTATTGGCACATGAGGAGGTGTTTCTTCAGAAACGCAGCCCATGGTTAATGACAGTTTACTAAAGCTGGGAACAAGGTGGTCTTCATATCTTGAAATTGGATGCTCATTTTTGGGACTTACAGGAGGTGGACTGGATTTCTGAGATGGGACTTGGATACAACTTTCAGCAAAGCTGTGGTGGTTTGTGGAAGCATGGTTGGAAGTGTGTCCTAAAAAGGTGAGAGAGCCTTAGAAACGCTTTACTAAGTAACAGTCTAGCACATGAATTTACCACTGTATTTTTAACCATTTAATTCCTTCTAATGCAACAATAGGTAATGTCTGCTTAATAACTCCAGTAGCTAAATGTAGCTATTTTAGGACTTTTCTGGTCATGGATTTATGCATTTAGTTAAGAGAGCAGTCAAATACCTTATTGTTTTAGGCCAGTGCTCCAGTTAAATGAGGTTGTAAAAAAAGACCCCAAGCATAAGCAACAGAGATCTACAGCTACTAAGGTCGCAGCAAAGGACTACGATGGAGCAAGGGCTATTTTACTAAACACCGTTTCTCTCAGAAGCATGATGGCAACTCGGAGGCCTCCAAGTACAAGCAAAAGGGTTTTGGTTTTTGTGTGGTTTTTTGTGTATTTGGTTTAGTGTGTTATTTTAAAAGTTTTTTTTAATTCACCTTAAATAGTAGCATTTTCTTGAAACCTTTGCATTCCATCACCAGAGGGCAGCCTTCTCTCCAAAATCAGAAAGCATTTGGTTGTCTTAGTGAAGACTTGAGGATTTTTTTTTTTTCCCCAAGACAAATCCACTACACTACCTAAATATGTGTTAGTCTTTATACTTACCAATGGATGGTAAATGTTGCTCTGTTGATGGATTCAAATTATATGTCACAGCTATAGGGTCCACATTAAAGAAAGCACTGAGAAAAAAAAAACAAAAGCAACCAAGCCTTTGCTGTAAATAAACCATAGTTTGGTAATGGTACAAGTATTCTTAATGCTCATCTCATACTTGAAGATACAATAGATCAAATTTTAGCCTCACTCACTTTTCAAATCCACTGTGGCTACTCCAGCAAGTCTTCAGACTCCCCATGCCTTGACTGGTGTGAAGAAACCCATTTTTCAGTGGAACTCTCATCTCCTGAGCAGCAACTCCTGCAGCTGACATTGTACACTGCTCTCTGATGATGCCTCACAAGCCTAGAAATGCAGTACTTGACAGACTTCCTGCTGTTTTCATTCCCTTCAAAAGAGAGGACATAAATATTAGAAATGCAAAGCTGTTGAGTTCATCTTTCATCTGAAACTTATGTATTTCTAGGAATTAAATAGCTCTGCAGAAAGGCCTCCTGTCTTAATATTTGTCAATAGGAAAACTTTACCAAACTTGTTATTTTGTGTCTGACTGCAAAACTAAAATACGAACTAGGTAAATTCTCTTATGCAATTAAACCTGTATAGAAAAAAAAGATACTTTCAGTAGAGCTATTGATATGGCAACTGTGCATCAGCAACTTCAGTTCTTGTACGTAAACTACTAGTTATTCAGGCAAAATAAGTTTTCCAGAATAATCCCTTTAACTGTCTAGTAGTCATCTACCTTTAATTGTATCTTTTTGCTAATGAGTTATGGTTTCCAGTGTAGTCAAGAAGTAACAGCTTAGGTTTTTTTTTTAAGTATTGCTTCCAATAGCCTAACAAATGGCCTTTGCTCCAATAAACAAAATTACTACTTAAATCAGAATTCTAAAACTCTGATAATAATAAAGCTCCTTTATATAAAAACTTAAGCATTATGATACTGTAAATCAGCCTCAAGTCTCCTAGCTATTTCAAACAAATTGGAAATCTAGTGATTTGAAATAATCTCATTTTAAAACTGTCCTACTTTATCCAGATTTACTTTGAATGTGTGAACAATGCTTTATCTGGCCCATTTACAACAGGAAAAAATGTATTTGGAATGGCTTTATATTGAATAATCATAGTCTAAGGAAGAAGTTGACTCACAGGCCTTTGTGTAGGAAATTCACAATGGATTACTGGGAGAGTACAGTGTAAAAGTAGTCAACATTCTGAACGCAGGAGAAATTAAGTCCAAGACTATAAGCAAAGATGTTCTCTGGCGCTGTTCTTTATCTACACAAATATCTTAAATTCAGCAAGTACAGTATGGTGCTATATGGCCATTTAAAAAACAAACCAAAACAACAACCTTATCCACCCAAACCGGTTTAATTTCCACCTTTATTGAGAATCAAGAATATGACCAGTTTCTTAACATGAACTTCCTTCCTCCTCCTCCCTGGAAAGAAAGAATTCCACCTAAAGAAGAGTCAACCAATAGTGCAGTATACATGTCAAGGAAACCCCTTCACAGTATGGTGCTTCAAGGAAAGGGTGTACAGATAGCTTATGCTTACAGTAAATCTGTTAAAAAACAAGCATTCGGTGTAGATGTATGATCCTCCTTTTCCTTTAGAGGGAAAGATCCATTATACTTATTCGCAGCACAAATGATGGGCAGACTCCTAAGCAGGACTGTAAACCAGGTGTTCTGAGATTAATTTCCAATCTAACACCACTACTTGCCTTTTACAAACAATCAGTTGAGAAAGAATAACTCTGATAGGCTTTTCCAAATTTGAACTGGGTCCAGTATTGATCATTCAAGCAAACAGCATATGCAAAATAGCTTCTGACTGTATGTTTATAATGTGCAAGACCTAATCACATTCTCTTTAAGAGTGTGATGGGTTTCTTGACAATGAATGCCAGTAATCACCCATATGTCTATAGAAGTGGGACTTTTTTATTAATTACCAGATACCCAGTGTATTTTAGACAGACATTTAAAAAGAACTCTAGACAGGAGGCTATTAGCTTTAATAGAAGTGAACAAGGGACAAAACAGTGTTCTGTCTGCAACAGCAGAGCATTAGAGTCTTACATCAGCCCTCCTGATTTTAGTAAAGGCTATGTTCTTTTCAGACAATCTCCTTAAAAGCTAGCTTAACTGTGAAAATTTTTGCATTACTGTCAATTTGGACTCTTCCCAGTAATGGAAACTGCAGATTTTCAACATCTTTATGAATGACATTGATGACAGGACAAAGTGTCTGCTTAGCAAGTTTGCTGATGACACAAAACTGAGAGGATCGGCAGATACAGCTGAAAGCTGTGTGGCCATCCAGTGAGACTTGGACAGGTTGGAGAACTGGGCAGGGCAGAACCAAATGAGGTTTAACAAGGATAAATGTAGAGTCCTGCATCTAGGTAAGAATAATAAATTACACCAGTACAGACTGGGAGGTGATCTGCTGGAGAGCAGTCTTGTGGAGAAAGACTTGGGAGTCCTGGTGGACAACAAGTTCTCCATGGAGCAGCAATGTGCCCTTGTGGCCAGGAAGGCCAGTGGTATCCTGGGGTGTATCAAGAGGAGCGTGTCCAGCAGATCGAGGGAGGTTCTCCTCCCCCTCTGCTCTGCACTGGTGAGACCTCACCTGGAGTATTGTGTCCAGTTCTGGGCTCCCCAGTTCAAGAGAGACAGGGATCTGCTTGAGAGAGTCCAACAGAGGGCTACAAGGATGATTAAGGGACTGGAGCACATGCCTTATGAGGAGAGGCTGAGACACCTGGGGCTCTTTAGTCTGGAAAAGAGAAGACTGAGAGGGGATTTGATAAATGTTTATAAATATATGAGGGCTAAGTGTCAAGAGGAAAGGGACAGCCTCTTCTCACTCGTGCCTTGTGATAGGACTAGGGGGAATGGATATAAACTGGAACACAGGAGGTTCCACCTTAACATGAGGAAGAACTTCTTTACAGTAAGGGTCACAGAGCACTGGAACAGGCTGCCCAGAGAGGTTGTGGAGTCTCCTTCTCTGGAGACTTTCAAAACTCGCCTGGATGCGTTCCTGAGTGACCTGTGTTAGGGTAGATTAGGTTGTAGGTTAGATTATAAGATCCTGCCCTGGCAGGGGGGTTGAACTCGAAGACCTCCAAGGTCCCTTTCAACCCCTAACACTCTGTGATTCTGTGATTTTCATAGTAAAGTTAAACACACAGCCCCAGGATACAATAACATATTTCTGATTAGCAAATGACTTCAAAATCTCTAGTACTCCTGTAACAGCAATTCTTTCCAGTTCTGTAAGTGACAGTAGAACCATTGTTTTACAGGGGAGTAGAAGACTGGAGAAATCTAAGTCAAAAAGATTGAAGCATGACAATACAAGGATAGAACCAGTTCTAAAAGCACTTCCTATCACGTTAGCACAATTTGCAAATAAAACATCCATCACATCAGCTCACACTGTATTAAGCAGCGAGTTTGTTTGGGTTTGTTTTTGTTTTTTCTTTGTTTGGTTGGCAATGAATCTGCAAAAGAAACAGTGAATTAGTGACCTTAAGGCTAAAGCCTATGAACGGCTTTTTATTTTGGTACTTTTTGAAGGTAAATGCAAGTCACAAGTTGAATAATCACTGATGCAGAACACTGATTAGTCAGCAAATGGTAGTACTCTGCCTCAGTGTGCATACAAGATCCAACAAGACCACGAGCAAGACATTGATTATGATACAAAAAAAAAAAAAAAGAGACAAGAGCAGGAGGTGGCATTGCTGTAGTTTGAGAGCACATGTAATGTGCTTGCTACAATAACATACAACCCTCGCAGGGCTTGTTAGGAAGCACAGCCTCCGCCAGATCCCATGCCAAAACCACTGCTAGTAATTACTGTCAGCTTTCTGAATGCTGTCTAAATCTCAGCTCTCAAGACTGATAGTTGCACATTTGCCTCTCTGAAATCCCTCTGGAATGCTAAATTTACCTTTTGAAATGGACTCTACTCTCTTCCATACTCTAGGAAAAGGTAATTGTCGCTTGTTTCAATCAAATCTTTATGCTTTAAAAATAAAGTACAGAGAAGTTTTGCAGCCATAAAACCTGCTTGCTTGTAACAATAACCTCTTTGTGAATTCACAGAAGGTGACTTGCCTCAATAGTTCAGTGGGGAGTTGTGAATGGACAGAATAATGAAACTGCCCTCCATGCCATAAGCTAGGAGTTCCAGGAGAGGTAAGACGTGCCCTTTCACTAAATCACCTAGGTATTTTTTCAGTGGAATCTATAGAGTTGGTGCTTGTATTTTAAAACACGTATAACCTTGTCTGCAGAATCAATATAAGAGGGAGCCATAAGGATGTTTAATTGAATACAAATTATGTATTATATACAGTGTGCTCTTACTAAAGCTGAGCAGTATATATTTCATGAGGCTACTATTTTCTAGAAAGTGTCCTTTATTAAAAAAAAAAAATTACACAAGGCAGTCATGAAGATATCTTGACTCCTTAAAGACTTAAGGATCCAAACTTAACCATAAATAAAATCAAACTACATTTGCTAAAGAAAATGGATTCTATGCTGTAATGAAGCATTCTGGATCTTGTGCTTCTTTGCTACTCATTTGCACAGAATGGGTTTCTGGTTACTCTGCTTGTTTGGCCTATTTATGCACTTAGATTGAAGTACTTTGAGCAGTTTCGAAGACTTTAAGGATTTCAGTGTTATTCAGAAGAAACTGAGTTAGTTCAACCTAAAACTACAGCTAGTAATTACTGCAGGACAGATACAAGCCAAGGCAATTCAAAGAATTGTTGGTGCATTAGGAAGCTATCAACAACACCCACTGAAAGGCAAGGAATTGTGCAAATTAGATACTTTTTAATCACTCATGTCTGCTCAAATTAACAAATACAAATGATTCTAAATATTGGAGATGAGATTCTTTTTTTTTTTTAAAGGCCAAATATACCTTCAGACTTGAACTGATGATTGATAAATAATAGGATGGATATGTGTAGATGAAAATGGTCCAATGTATCCATAAGCAGTACATTATCTACATAGGAATGTACATGGAATATATTGAAATTTGTGAGATGAAGCTGAGTTACATAAAACATCACAAATATACCATTTTCATACAGCTACATGTCACTAAATACTTGTGTTATAGCGACAGTAATCCTCTGTTTAGAAACTAAGAAGCATTTGCATATATTTTAGCTCAATACCTATCACTGATCACACAGAGAATCTTGTTACTCTGTTCCCTCATCTCCCAGACCCAATGCAACCAAGTATTTGAGGTGGGTCAGGTTCACAACAAAGAAAACCTTTCTGGTATGCACAGTTGACCAAAGTATGCTCTAGAATGTTTCACTTAATAGGCAGCAAATTGCTGTACACATCTTGGAACACCTGAACAAATTTTGGACGGATTTTAAAAAGGTATTACTCTTGACAAGCAGCTTATATACGTCTTGTAAGAAAAGGGGATGTGGGTGAAGTAAGATCTACTTACTACTTTGGGGAGGGAAAGAAACGTGGATACCTTAAATCTACAAACTTTTTGCTCACCTTGCCACCACATATCTTTTAACAAATCTCAAAAGCAATTCAGAGGAGGAGGGGTGCATTTTTGTGCTACAAGTCATACACTCCTTATTTGACAATGTGATGTAATTTCCTTTTTTTACTTTGACTTTCTATTTAATGCAAATACCTGAGATACAGCTACCCCTTTTAATATTTAAGTATTTCAGGCTTTTAATTGGACTTGAAAAAGCCTAATATCTGTTGGTATACTTTCTGGAACTCCATATACTTAAAAATATAAAATAAAAAATCATGGTTCTCTAGTGGTCGTATCATCCCTTAAGTGCTTCAATTTTTGCAAGTAAACGAACACTCCGTAACAGATGCATAGCAGAAACAGCCTCATGGGAATGTTACTATAAACCTATTAATTTAATAAATAATAGGACCTTACTTACTATTCATCAAATCTTCACATTGCAGTTCAGTACTCCTGAGAGTCACAAGACAAATCATGATCAGATACAGGCCTCAGAAGATTTTTCTGTTTATAGGAATTATAACTCTAAAGAATAAAATATAAATGAGGCATATTCTTAGCTTTGAGAGATTTTTCTACACATTCTGCCAACCAGAAATGGACTGTTCTGTGGTAGAAAATTTAAGATTATGATCACTTCTTAAAGAGGGATAAAAATGTTGTTCAAATCATAGGAAGCTGCAAATAAAATTAATTCTACAGGTACCCATATGATGATGGGCATAAATTTAAAGAGAAAAATCAACCGAAGAGCAGACAAGCAATGGATTTATATTGTAAGTCACCTATTTTGGAATACACTCAAAGAACTGCAGTTCATCAAGGAGTTTAAGTTGTTAAAATTTGGGCTACGGTTTCATGGTCGTACACAGCAGCTGGGAAGAACTTCTAAGTTGCCAGCAGAAAGCTAATAATTAAATAGCAAGACAACTGCCTTGCCTCTGCTTCTCAGATTTCAGATGCATGCTTAAAGTATGGTACTTCACCCTCCTGAAAATTTTAATGTGAATATAGCCAGCTTATATTCAGGAAATAAAAACTTCTTTATAGCTGACTCAGAGTCATAACCACAGTGTTAAGACATGGTGTGATAAGTTTGAATTCTGTTTTCCACTACAAAGAAGAGGAACTGTTTTCTTCTGAAACAATTCCTGTAGTGCAAAGGATGACAGACAAAGGGCTTCACCAAAACAGATTTCTATTTAAATTTTTTTTAAAATGTCCTGTATAGGTAAATTGATAAGGAAAGAACACTATGTTTGTTCATAAAGTAACACAAGTGAATTGAGTGGTTTGGTTCCCCTTTTAAAGTTTTACTAGCTTATAAATGCAAATCACATGTGTGTTTGTGATGCAAAGCCATTTCTCACCTGTCAGTCCAGTAAGACAAAGATTCAAGTATGCCCAAACTGACCAAAAGGACCTTGACCCCAGAGCCTTTCCCATTTAGTTTATCAATATATAATTAAGTACCCTTGTTCTTTAGACCAAGCATAACAAGTTTTTTGCTAATTGCTTCAGCGATATTGCATAGGGTCTTTAGTCTGTGCGCTAGTGACAGAAGACCACTGAAGTCCTGGAGTCACTCTGGACTGCTCGTTCTGTGTAACTCACACAGTGAATGTCCACAGCAGTCAACTGTACTCGAGAGATGCACTGTGGATACTTGAAGGGTCAGTGGTGTCTCCAGATTTAACCACTAGACTGGCTATTTCAGAAAATCGATGATAAGTGTGTATCAGGGTATTAAGTCATGAAGAAATGTTTATTCTAAATTAAGCCAGCCTAAATTAGAGTGTGAAACATAGAGCCTGAGCCCACAATGCGGTCTCTGTTTACTCACAGGAACGAGAGGAACAGCTCGGAGGCGCGTGAGGGAACACTGACACCCTTTCAGGTCAGAAAGAGAACGCACAACATTGCCATGTTGATTTCTAATTATGTGGCTAGGGGCACCCCTGACCCCGGGCGGGTCCCACCCAGAGCCACTTCTTCCGCATGATCGCTTCCCTTCCCCATGAAGGCGCGCTCCCACCGTGGCAAGCGGAGCAGGTATCGCACCCCAGCGAGGCGCCTCTTCGTCAGAGTCCGCAGCTACGCGGCACAGCAGCAGGGCTGGGCCCCCGGTGCCAGCACAACGTCCGAAAACGCGCTCCTGCTCCTCCCCGGCGCGCCTCCCGGGCTGCGGCCCGCCGTCAACCCCCGCGCCCGCTGGCGTGGGCCGCGCCGGGCCGGGACCGCGGCTTCATGCCAGGGGCCCGGCCAGCCCTGGCGCCACGGCCCGACCGAACCCGGGCGACCCGCGGGTGCCACCGGCGGCCGCCCGCTCTAGTCCCCGCTCCTCTCCCCGGCGGCGGGGCCCTTCCCGGCTTGGCAGGTACGGGGCGGCACCGGGCCGCGGCCGAGTTCTGCCGGGAGGCTCAGGTGCATGGCGGGCAGGAGAGGCCTGGGCGGGCCGTACCAGCGGAGGGGCTCCCTGCCGCCACGGCAATGAGGGGCGCGAGCGCGGGGCAGTGGGAGCTGCCGCCGCGGGGGCTATCGCTCACCTCAGCAGTGTCGCGCAGCTCCGCATGTCCTCGCCGGCGCGACACGCATGCGCCGAGCCGCGACAGCGCCCGATCACTGCCGCGGCGCGCGCGGACAGCCGTTCTTATATCAGGGGGCGGAGCCTCCGGTAAGCTCCGCCCCGCCGCGCCCCTCCGCACGTTGCACTCTCGTCGGGAAAAGCCTTAAAGGGGCGATGGCCACGCGTGCGCCGGTAAAGTTGCTGTTTCCGAGTGGGCGCTGCTGGGAGGGTGCAGGCTTCGCTGGGCACGGGCCGGGAGCTGCAGCTCCCTCCCGGGACCCGGTTGTCGGTAGCGTTGTCCGCTCCTTTGAGCCCGTCTACTGAGTGACCGCCGCTGCGTCCTCCAGGCTGTGCTGCTAGCACGGCTTCCGCTTCGGCGTCCCCCTTGTTCCGCCTGGGCCTGTGGGACCGGCCGCCTCCGGGTGGAACGAGAGGGGCTGCTAGCGGGGGGCTGGCGCGGGGAGCTGCCGCCCGTGGCTTGGCCGGGCGGCGTGAGTGAGGGTCCGCGGGGAGCAGCGCGCGGTGTCGGGGCGGCACGGGCCGTCCAGCAGCGGCTGCGCGGCAGTGCTGGTCAACCCCTGCCGGGTCCGAGTGTTCCCAGCAGGGGCTGGCTTTACCGAGCAGGCGCCCGCTTAGTCAGCGCTTGGTGCCTGTCCTTCCTTGCGCCGGACACGTGCTTGGCTTTCCCTAGCTGGTGCAGTAATTCTTCGGGGAAAGTGCCTGCCGCCTCTCTTTTCAGTGTCCTTCCGCGTGTTTCTGGATCCCGGGCGATGCCGGCAGGTACTCGTTCCGCTGCCCGCCGGCACCTCCACGTCCCGTTCCTGACATTGCTAGGGCTGGTCAGCCTGCGCAGCTGTCGCGCCGGGCCAGCCCGCGGTTTTTCCGGTTTGCGGGGAGACCTGCGCGAGGACCTTGCCGCAGGGGCGAGACGGGAAGCCCCTTCTGTCGGCTGGGGAGCCGTTCCCCGGAGCGCCGTTCTGCCGCCACCAGGGAGCGCCCGCTCTCCCGCCGCCCGCTGCTGCCCGCGCTGCCCGCCCGGTTCGGCGGGTGGGGAGCGCAGCGGTTCTGGCTCCACGCTCGTCTCCCTCTTGGTGCGCGCTGCAGGTCTTCCTATGGTAACGCTGACTTGCCCTCCGAGCGAGGCAGAGCCAGTCCTCACCCCCGCGTTGGGTGCCCCAGTGTTTAACAGTCGCAATAAACACTCGTTCTTCAGTTTCGCCAGAAGGAAAACAAAACACTAACGCTTTCACTATTGGAGGAGTTGCTACTGTGAATGTCTATTTTTTCGAACTTTGTGTGGAAATAAATCCACCTTCGTATGTAATGATTTATTTGTCATCTTGAGTAATCACACGTGGGCTATCACAGAGTGGACAGCGTTTTGTGTCAGGACTTAGCATTTTTGATGGTAAAACACGGTGATCAGAGCAGTATGATTCTCAGTGAAATCCTCTGTGTAAAGACTCTTGTAAGCGTCTGCAGTCGATGCTGTTTATTACAGCATAAACAATTAATGCATAAACAGCATAAACAACGTGGTTTTTTGATTAATTTTGCTGTACAGTCGCTTCTTTGTTGGAGCGTTGATGGCTCGTACTGAACTGTATGTGCTGGAAGACTTCTTCCAGATGGTTTACTCTACTTCTGTTGCCCCGGACTCAAGACTGTGACTAATTGTTTCTGTGGATGAGCTACTCATGCAACATGTTATTTTAAGTTTAAATTGTCCTGGTTGTGTGTGTGTATATATATGTTGAGGAGAAAGTCTGGGTTTGTTGGTTTTGTTGTTGTGGGGTTGGGTTTTTTGGTTTGTTTCCTTTTTTACATGTGTGTATGGTTTTTTTTTGTTGTTGGGTTTTTTAAATTCTGGTATGTTATACATGCTCTCTGACGGTGCAAATAGTTCTAAATGTTGTTATGAATGGATACAAAAGACAAACTATTTTTAAAAACATGTTCCAGAGTGTTGACATGGCATTGGTAGGACAAACTCCTGCAGCACCTCCATGGTGGAACATGAAGAATAATAGATGTTTGGCTTTTTAAATTGTTGGTGTCTGAGAATCTTTGGTCCAGGAAAAAGTCATTTTGGCTTTCCGTACAGAAGTTACTCTGTGGCCTCTGTATTTCCATCATGCAGGCCTGGATTTACTCTGTTACATAATTTAGGAGTTAATTCATGTGCATGTAATGGAATTTTTGCCTCTTACTGTTAAATGACTTTACCTATGGCCTTTGTTCACTAAAACCTTACTGCATTTATTTCCTGATGGTTCTACTGAATTAAAATATATAGTAATGGACATTTCTGGGCTGACTTGTGCACAGAGGAAATTAAATTCTGTACCAACAGTTACATTATCGTTTCTTTCTCTTATTTGCAATTTGAAGTTATTTCAGGACTCTTGAATCACCTCACAGTTCTGTAGGCATGTGTAAACCACTGTTTGCAATTTGCTAATTTCCTAAACATGTAATTCCTACCTAAGTAATCTTGGATGTCCTGGTTAGTTAATACTAGTTACTAACGAGTCTGCTAAAAAAGCAGCACGGGCAGTATTAAAAGATGCTTTTAACTTCTTTTGTACCCTGTTTTGGAGATGGATATCAGACTTTAATAAATGAAATGTCTGAACTCTGTGAAGAGAATATCATGGACTTTCATTCATCATATTCCCTTTTATTTATGTCTGTGATACTGGATGATTTCTGATAACGGGAGTTGTTCTATTTCTAGCTTGCTTTGCTATGTATGCCTTTTCAACAATCTTAATTCCATTGATATTTATCATTTTCAACACAGATTTTTTCATTGCTATTTCTGTTTGTTTTGAGAGGAGAAAGGCATAAATGTAAGCAGCAGCTGGAGAAGTAAAAGGCAGAATCTCTTTAGGAAGCCAGAAAATTAAAGTAAAACTTAAATTTGAATGAGTAGCATAGGAAGTAATATTTACATTTTTATAGAATGTCAGATATAGCTCTTGTATGGTCATTGTCTAGATTGTGATGTTGAGGTTGTTTTTTCTTCTTTTTTTTTGGTAAGCCAACTTCTATAAACAATAACTTTTTTTTTACGATAGCTGCTGCAGTATTTTTGCTTAATCCTACTTATTCATAGCAGCTGCTCTTGAGGAGGAAGTTTGGGGGTTTTTTTTTCTGTGTATTCTGGTAAGTGTGCCTCTAGTCTTGTTACCTGAAAGGGAATGAGTAGCTTAGACACTCTTCTTTTTTGCCGTGTTTATGACCTGAAAAGGTACTTGTGGTAAGTAATTGGAAAGCAAAAGCTTTCCTGAAGAGAGGTAAGTGAAATATAAGTTGGATGCTGTGGTGCTAGTTTTTGCATGACTAGTTATGTGAATTGAGGGTAGTATAGATACTACAGCCTTTATGAACCACTTAGTAAGGGATTTCTTAGGAAAAGCAAACCTAGCAAAAAGCAGTGCAGAGGGTTGTGAATGAATCTTTCCATCATGAGAAGTCCTAAATTTTATCACTATTCAGTAGATTAAAGTTCAACACATTGGCCTTAGCTTGGATACTGACTTACAAAATGAATGAGTTGTCATGTGCCTCTTATATCTTCCTTTACCTCAAGCAGAATCAAGATGTGCTCAGTAGAAGTTAAACTGCGATTGTTAGGTAGTTTCATTTCATAGGTCTTATTCAGGTCCTTATCTTCCATTCTGTGTTAGTCCGACAGGGTGGATCTACATATGAATATTGAGGTGAAGGAGACTACACTCTCTTACACTAGTGATGCATGTATTACGACAATGTAAGCAAAGTATGCAGATAATAAAATTCTTAGTTACCTAAATTTGAACATCTATTACCCCAACGTGAAAGAAATCAATCTGAGCATCTCTTAGTTCGAGGGAAAAAAACCAGTATGTATGTGATGCATCAGAATTGCTGTAGTCTCACTGAACAGAAAGCGATTCAAAGACTGTGGTGCAGCAATAGTAAATTTACGTGCTGGTACATGAGTGGAGAAATTGCACTGCCCAAATTACAAGCAGTTTAACTTTGTTTCTTCTATTTTTACTGTACAGGGGATGTTGTATGGTGTATTGTGGTACTTACTGCGGGACAGAGAAAAATGCGTAAGTGTGCAAGGAATGGGCAAAGACTGAGTTTGAATGTAAGGTGTACTCATATATTAGCAGTGCCGACTCTCCAGTTGCAAGGGTAACAATATACTACTGTGCAGACCTTAAGCTGTGAAATTCAGCCTCCTACAGGGGCCATTATTCATGCTTTGTGCAAATTCATCCTATAGAAGACTTTAAAGCAATTGGATAATTCTAAATTGCCTCTTAAGTCATCTGTAGAAACTGACACAGATAGCAAATCTTTTATGCTTCAGGCATATGGAAGTGGTTTGTGATGCAAACATACTATCTAAAGTGGAAGTACAACATGGCTTTTGTGATCTCTTGTCTGTGTACCTTGATTACATCTCTGTCTGTATGCTGCAAATGCCAGAAGTTTTACATGCCTTCAAAAACTAGGCACAGAGAGCCTCATGAAAGAAAAATCCATTAAGGCTGTAGACAAAGTGCCTTGTATGAGACTGCTGGGAATTGGGAGAGGATGTTGCCCACTGCCCTAGACATCTCTTGTTTCCCTTTTTCTTTTTTTCCCCCCATGCTAGGGCAATATTGGGTTATGTGGGCCTTGGGATTTGAGGCAGTATGCCTTCTGTTAGGGTACATTTGTATTTTGCTCTCCCTTTCATATTTCAGTTGGACTCTTCCATTGTTTTCTGTCAATGTAACTGCATACACAATGATTTAATTCTGCTCAGGTCCTTGTCTCTGCAGATGTGTCCTGAATCCTTCCAGGAAAGAACTTCACTGTTCTTTGAGTTTGGAGACCGCAATGAAGGGAACAGGCTTAGAACAGTGTTACAAAAGTTTTTAAGTGTAAGGATTCATCATTGCTGTGAATGAGGAACATGTGCTTACTTCACTGGTCAGATTTGTATGAATGCAGTCACACCAGGTAGGTATAGGGCAGAATGAGTGTGTTGATTTTCCAGTTTAGCCAGAAGACCCACAGAAGGGAGGAAACTCATGGGTCAGTAAAGGAGGGCTAAATTAGAGGTTAGCATATTCAAGTGTCTAGACAGCAAATACAGACATACTGCAAAAGTCAGTCTGTCAGGGAGTGGAGAGTCTAGATTAAAAAGCCATTTCAAAGGCATGTTGCCTGGATGGGGTAATCATGTGCTCAGACTTTTTCAGTATATAAGCATAAGTTAAGTGAGGGAAGAGATCAAAAAAGGACACAAAGATTGACACAGATTCTGTAGCAGCTTAGCCTGGAATGGAACTTGATAAATTAAAAATAGCTGTTTGTTCTCACTTTTGTTTCCCAGAAATGGCTACAGCCACATCTGTTTTTTACCATCTATTCTGTAGTACTTGAACGCCTTACGGAAATGTTACATCCATCCTGCTCCTGTAGGGACATTGTTACACGGTTCTCCTAGTCTGAGTTCATTCTTGCTCTTAGGCATGTAAACTGGTCTTCAGGAATCTATGCTCTAGTCTGATGAAATACACGGAGCTCGCTTAATCTGTTAGGTTGGATGCTTTTAGGACAGTGTTGAGAGACATTTCAGTGCAGGATGCTGCCCTGAAACAGAGGAGCTGACTCAAATCTCAGTCTTAACTGCTCTGTTGCACCCCGTCCCTTTCCTTACAGAGCCAGAGGGCTTGCTGTCAGCTGACTGGCTTAGCTGTGTTTTTATTCCCTTTAGGCACAGTGCTTCACACATGTGCAGTGTTATGCATAATGATGTCTGGGGAAAGTTCCAGGAATGAACCCACATGCAGTGTTAGGGTCTGCAGCACTGCTGAACTTTATTTCCATCTTTCCCAATAACATGTCATGTTTTGTGACCTTTGCATATTATGTGACCTTTGCATATTATGTTATTTCTTTTTCAGTGTATTTTGTCTCATTACATAGATGTTGTCTTTGGGGTGGAGTTAAACAGCTCAAGAATGATAGGATGCATTCACAGTATTTTGCTGGTAGAGGTGGCTGTGGTGGCTGTTCTTCAAAACAATGAGAAGTTATGTGAATAGTGGCATAGTGCTCAGCTTGAGCTGTTGTACCCTTGTATGCTGTCTGTAATAAATAGCTGAAGTGAGCTTGCATCTGAAAAGTGCAAAATACTCTGTGTGTGTGTAGTGTTTCTTATCCCTGCTGGGGAAGGAGTTCTGTCTCTTTGCTCCAAGAGATCTCAACTGATTTGCCTGCTCCAAGAAGAGTATCTGATGCAGGGGCCTCTGAACTGATCCTTGCACAAGGTAAAGTTTATTAATTATTCTATCAAAGACTTCAAGATAAGGGACGTACATTAGATCAGATAGGCTGTCTGTGGAAGGAGCAGATCCCGAGTGATCTGATGCACTGCAACACGTGCTGCTGAGGTCCTGAGTCCATTGAGTCAATCTTCATGCACACCATGTTGTGCTGCCCAGCATGAGATGCATGGATTGCTGTGGCCAGACCCTTGTTTGTCAGGACTGAACAGGAGCTCTGGAAAAACAACTAAATATTGTCAGCACCTGTAGCTGTGTGGTATTTTGTCTTGGCAAGCTTAGAAGTGGTCAGTCTTTTACAGTCATAATTGGGCGGTAGGCTTCACTGAAATTGGAAAGATTGGTAGCAGTTGGCTCTGTGCTTTCTTTGTGCCTTTTTCCATGTCTTGTTCTATCCTTAGTACCTATTAAAGGCTAGGCCATAGTATGTTCTTCTGATAAAATTGGTTTTTTATAGAGTATCATCAATAGGTGTGGCTTACGATCTCTACAAAATAAATAACAAGCAAAACTGACAGCCTAGATGTATAGCATGCCATTAAAAACACAACTCAGGAAAGCCTGGGATGCCTTATATATCAGGTGGATATTTGTGAGACCTCTGAAAGCAGGGGAAGGATATTTTGCTGATTTTACAAGATCTGAAGGTGGAGTAGTGTCTTGCTTCGGTGAGCCACGGAGGTAAGAGCAGATTGAGCAGTAAGGACAGTGGGGCTAAAACTCATCTGGTTTTCATTCTGAGCTAGGATTTTCAGTTGAAAAGCCATATATACAGAAACAGTATTTAGAAACAGTTCTAAGCTTAGCATTGTAGAAATTAATAGTTCAGTAACTTGATTCCCAAATAGTATAAAGTTAATTTTATTCATATTTGAGACTGTGCCTATATAGGGCATGTGGACGGGGACACAACAGTCTGTTAAGCTTTTATATTTTTGAGATAGATGCTTGTATTTGCACTACTGACCACTTGCTACAGGCATCTCCAACAAACCGAGGCTGTGCTGCTGAATTTGCTTCTGGTTTGTTTGGTTTTTTGGTCATGTCAAAATTTGACGTGTTTTTTTAATGTCTCGTTATGAATGACATCTTTAGTTCTAGAGCCTGATGCTTACTTACCTGAGTGCATCTTTGTGCATGCTGAAAAACCCAGTAATTTTCCAAGAAGCCAAGCACTACAGTACCTAATGATTTTGCTAGAAAAAAGATGAATCAACATCTATGAATTTTAGCTTTTACTTGTATCTACACATGAAATTAAATAGCTGATATTTATAATATTTATTTAGAAATATTTTGAAATGTTGATGTCTCCAGTTAAGGTTATATATATGTGATCTAAATCACTTTTGTGAGGTTTAGACAAAAAAAAAAATTAAGGTCATGCCTTTAACGTCAGTTTGCCTCAAAACATTTCAAATTGGGCATCTCAAAAAATGAAGCACAAGAAAACTTTTTTACTCTTAAATGTGTATGCTATATGAATGTGTACCTATATACACATGTGTGTAGAAGAAAGGTCTTAACTGTGTTTTTGCACAGCTGCATTGGCCGCAAGCATATAAGAAGGGGAAAAAAGCTGTTGTGATCATGATAATTCTCAACAAACTTTTTATACAGCATTATGAAATATCTTTTTTATCTCCCAGCTTCTCTCCCCCTTTTTTTCTTGGTGTTTTTCAAGCTTCATTCACCAGCCTGATGTATTTGGACAGAAAGTGAGATTCTTCTTGCGCTTGCTTCCAACGCCCACACAGTTCTTGTTTCAAGGCACTGAGAAATATTGCAGAGTGAACTCCTGTGATTGGTTTGTATTTCTGAACCTTGTGGCAGTTATTGGAATTTCCATCTGTTGCTGATGCAAGTTGGCAGGAAAAGCAAAGCTGGGGATGTACTGGCTGGCAGTTAGTAAAAATCCTGACAGGCAGATAGCCTTGCACATAACTGCATTAAGATCAGTTACTTGATTACTTAATGTTCTTATGAGAGCATTTCTACATGATGTACACTTGATATTTTATTTATAATGGCTCTGCTTTGAAGTTGGAGGGTAGGTAGGAAGGATTCCAAGGTGAACCAGAATTTATTAATGCTGTAGGTAAAATAATCTGCTCTTAGGAGTGAGAAACATGACCTTTTAAGAGTCTTGATCTGCTGTTCAGTATCTTCACACATCACATAAACATGCGTAGAATTACAAAAAATACAATTTAAGGGAATAACCTGAACCTGTGTCTTCCCTGCTCCTCCTCTCCATCCTCAAAAAAGAAATTTTAAAAATACTTTGTCCTTCTTTAATACACCACATTGAAATATATCAAGTGCTTTTTTCAAATTCTGAATTGAATTCTGTTCTGTGTGCAAATTTAAGAAATTTAAAAGCGGTAAATAATTTATGAAATTTATTGGTTTTTAAGTACATTACAGCAAATTCATAGGAACTATTTCACACTTAATTTGAAGGGTGAATCCAAATGATGGTGGAGTTTTTTTGAGCAACTAAATAGCTGGAGTTTTAGAAGTTTTGATTTTTATCTACTTAAGTTATATGGTGTTTATTCTGTCACAAGCATCACCTTCTAATTGTTAATTAAAATGGTGTGAGTACCCTAGTCAAATATTTAACCTGTGGTCAGTTTGGAGGCATTTGGTTTTACATTTTTAGTGTAGCTTTGTGGTAATGACATGGAGCTGTTGAAAGCAGATGAGAAGAGTAAAGTATGATGGAACTGAATTTTCTGTAGAGCTTAAAATACGGGGAGGAAAAATGTATTCCTGTTGCGTGGCTGGGAGTAGCTCCGCAGGGGGCAAAGACTAGGTTGTGAGGCTGCAACTGCATAGCCAGTGGCACAGCCAGAACCCAGCATCCAGGAGTCCAGAAGTCACTGTTGTCTTGAGACCAACCTGAGACCAATGTTGTTTCTCTTCCTTCCTCTTCAGGGTTACAGCAAGTTTGGGAACTAGTATTTCTTTGTGGAAACATCTTCTGTTCTTCCCAGGTCTTAGCGCAGAGCAGCTGGTCCCCAGTGAGTCCCTACAGCCTGCTGAGGCTTGTGCGACAGACACATCTGTCCTGCAGCAGGCGCAGGCTTTGCTGGGCAGGGGCTGGGACATGGTGGCAACGGTGGATGTGGCCTCAGTGTGGAAACTCCTCTCTTCTCCTGTTCCTGGATTGCTATGTGTTTTGTTCTCCTTGCATCGCCTGTGCTTCCTCCTTTGCTGTTCCTGTGTGCTTGGGAACACTGGAAGAATAATTTTATGTGTTATTTAGCAACTTGGAATCCTATCTGAGATAAACTTTAACATTTCTAGGAAGTCATAGGTACTTCTTTTTAAAACATTAATAATGAGTTTGTCTGTTTTCTCCCTCTCTAATTGGCACTTTCCATTCTAATAAACCAACACCCACAAACTATGCAGCCACATGATCTTTTCAGCTAATACAAATCATCATTTCCAGTCCAATAGACTCAGTTAATTGTGCAAACCTGCAACACGCCCATAAAGTGGCTATCTAGTTTGTTATGCAATGATGAATCATGAAGGAAATGCAGAGTGCAATTAAACACTGTGATGCAAAGATGGTAGCATGAAGCCAAAATCAAAGAATAAGTGATAATCATCTGTATTAAATGTTTGGTTTTGCATGTTGTTTTCAGAAATTACTTAAATGATAAGTTATCTGGCTGCTGCACACATTCTTGGCCTGTGTTTTGACAAGTTAAAAAAATGACCTGAAAACCTGTAAATAAGCTGAACCAAGTCCCCTTCCCCAAAAGGCTATTCTGACAGCAAAGGTACATGGTTCAGTTTCAGACAGTATACAGACACTTCCTAATTCTCGTGCGATCTCCCGTTTTCTGGTCTTGCTGGAAGCAGTAGTTTTAAAGTAAAGCTGTCCTCAAGCTTCTGCTGTGAAATAATTTCTAGTAATAGAGGCTTTATCTCCAAATTACTTTAGTATCCCTTCACTCTAGCAGGGAAAGATGCTGTCTGTATATTGATGGGGAGCTTTGGGCTTCTGCAGAGGACAAGTTTTCTGGTGATGGGTTAATGATTTGTTTTGAATCCCCTTTATATAACTTTGATAACAAGCTTTACATACAGAAATGTACACACACAGAGTGGGGAGTTGCACAATACTCTGCAAATATGTTATTTTGTTCTTTCCAAAGCTGCTTTCTGTACATGAGAGCATTTGTCTGTTTATTGGCTTGTCTTCCTCACACAACAAACTCTGTTGATAACCTCTGGCAAGTTACTGGTAAACACATTAAGAATTGTTTTCCTTGTCTGTCAGATTGTATTGTATTCCACTGCAGCAGCTGACAGTGGTTTGGCATTGTCTCCTGAAGACAGCTGACTGGCTCCCAAAAGATAGCCTGTATTTCAATGGAAAAGAAAGGCGATCCAGAAATATGTGTAATGAAAGTAACATCCATTCAAGATCTTCTCTGTGTGCATGAATATCAAAACAATGCACAAACTGAGGTTACAAATTTGAATCTTCTGGTTGTCTGTGTATCCAATTAAAGCCAAGAGATTTGTGTGTGGGAATAAAAATAACATGAGAAATGTCATAATGTGTCAGACCAACAGTCTATCTAGGCCAGTAAATGGACTGCTGTGAGAGCAAATAGGAAAGGCTACTTTGGGGGAAAGCATGCAAGCTTAGACAGTTTTGTGGCCCAGTCTTCTGCACTCCTCCAGGAACCCCAGCCATTGTATCTGGGTTACACAGGCAGGTTATCCCTGGCTGGTCCTGTAATTTCTGGTTGTGGATCAGTTTTCCATGTGCTCCACTCCCTTAATCATCTCTGTGGCTCTGTGCTGGACCCTTTCAAGGAGTTAAGGCCAGAGGAGTTACTTTCACTGCAATGGACAGGTAATGACTTTGAAATGTTACTATAGTTCCTATCAAGTTTCTGTACATTGATAGTTTTGATGTACTTGCACAGTTTTCCTTCTACAGAAATTTCTCTAAAAAATGGCAACAGCCATTGCTAGTTTGTGATTACTCTGTTACTGGCTTGGATGGAAGGAAGAGAAATATATTTTCTTTTTTACTCAACTCCTTTAAGCGTTTTCAGTGTAAAAAGAGATTCCTGAGGAATAAAAGTGTATGCCTGTGTTAGTGGAAGCAGCCAGATAATTACTTTAAAATGAAGTAGCTTAGGATGTTGTTCCATCTACTGAAGTGGGGGTACCACTTCTACTTGAGTCCTAAGTGGGAACACTGCTCAGTGCAGTGGCTGTTTTCAAGCTTTTTTTAGTTTTCTTTCTGGGCATTTTTCTGGGATTTGTTGGAGGGTATGCATTACATTTTAAGGCTTGGAGGTTCTTAAATCAGTCTGTAGCATGAGATGGTTACAGGTTATTTTAAAGCAAACACATGGTGTAAGGAACGGGTGACTTCAAGCAGCCTAAGATCCAGTACAGTTATGGGCAAAGATGCCCCTTCAGGGCAGGGTAAGCTCATGGTGACTCTGAAGGACTGCTTCAGCATGCCCTGTGTCTTGCATGTCCAAGGAAGGAGGAGGATGATGGCCTGGAGCATGTAGCCAACCATCACCCTGTCATCTGTGACATGTTGAGCTGACAGCTGAATCCCTAACGGACAGTGAACAGAAGGTGAAGGTTCCTCTGCCCCATTTCTAATGTGTTTTAATTCCATGTTTGCTAGTGGGTTCTGTTGGAGGTAGTACACAGGGATGAAGTTGATTAAGGTGTTGTGATTTGTTTTTCATAATACATGTTTGGTGTAAACCAAAATTTACAGTAGAGCATTAGAACACATTACCATGTGGGGATAAATGGTTCTTGAGTAGGCAACCCCACTGCTTGGTGCTTGAGGAAGATGATGTTGGCAAATGTCACAGGGATAGTGCCTTCCCTACCTGTTTGCTTGCTGAGGAATTGCTGTGTGATACCAGACAAACTTCCTAGTGCCCTTCAATACACGTTTTCAAATTGCTCCAGATAGTAGGATAAATTAGACTTGGCCTAGAAAAGAGAGATTATTTTGAGCTTTCTCTTTTCCTCTTTGAGGTTGCATGAATAGCCAGTCTCCATCTGGATCTGTAAGGATGATTGGTCTGTAATTCACTTCAGCACCAGGTGGCTGGGCCAGACTAGGTAGCAGAGCTTTTTATCTCGCCTCAAAGCTTCAGGATGCCTGTGATTCTCCAGGGAGAATGGCATTTTCAGAGGCCACTTTGCTCCTTTTAAAAATGGAGCCTAAGAATATTCAATGCCATAAAATTTAGGTTAGGTGTATTTAATCATTTGAATTTACAGTTTCTGGGAAATTACTTAAACTGTAGCATTGCTATCCATACATTGAGAGAAACTGGAGCAGCTTGCTTGTACATCAGGTTCTGGTAGCTGATGTTGATTTTGTAAAGAAGATATCAACGTTATTTGGCAAGCAAGTGGAAGAAATGTCACGAGAGTCATTATTTCTCGTGTCAAAGTGAAAGGGTTGGCTTGATAATTTGTCCTGATTAGCTGAGTAAGCCTGAGTCATCTGAAGTAAGATTTGACAGCTGAAGTCAGATTTAAGGTGGTTGGGATATCCCAGTCTGTAATCTTTGTTGTTGTTGTTGAAAAGTTGAAATCCTTTTTCCCTTGGGTGGGGAAGCAGTCTGACAGCATTTTCCATATGTTACTATGAATTCACCTGTAATTCCTTCAGGGGTGGCTTGCACAGCTGGGCTACATCTCTCTCTACTCGAAGTTCTGTAGAAATTAGCACACGTCACAGGAGCTGTGATAGTATTGCCTTGTGGTAGAAGTTGTGGCTTCATCTGCACTGCTCTTTCCGGAAGTCTCCAGGGCAGGAGAAAACAAAGTAGTTGCTGTTCACAGAGTCTGCTTATGAGAGATTATTTTTGTGGCACCCTGAGGAACGCTGTGAAGGAGAGGAAGGAGAGACTCACTGCTGCAGAGTGCAAAAGCTCTGGGCACCCTTCATCTTGCACTGAGGAAGGGTGCGAGGAGCAAGAAAAGGGATTTTTCTTTGCAGGATCCTGCAGGTATCCTTAGAGCTGAGAAACTGTAAGGAGCAAACTGAGGAGAGAACAAAGGCAAGAAATCCCGGGAGGATTTCTAAGCAAAAAGCAGCAAGCTGTTTTAAGCTTAGCATATGACATGGTGAAGGTGAGAAGGGTGAGCAAAAGGAAAGAGGAGGCAAGCACAAGTCAGATGAGAGCAGAGGATTGAGAAGATGTCACTATGAAAGATGGGAAACTAAAGGAGGAAACTGTCAGAAGAAAAATTTCTGTGGTTGAATAGAACTTTTTGTCATTTGAAGCTGGGTGCAAGAGGCAACTTCCTGACAGTGAAGCTGTCCAGTATTGGAACAAGTTGCTCAGAGGGGTTATGCAGTCTCTGTCCCTGGAAGGTTTTGAAGACTAGATTGAATCAAGCCCTGAGAAAGCTGGTCTGACCTAATGGCTGATCATGCTGCCTGGTGAAAGAGGTTGGACTACAGACCTCCTGAGGTCTCCCCCACCCTAAACTGTCATACAATCCAATTTGTACTAAGCACGGGAAAACAGAAGGCTTTAGGAGTGCCTTGCCTTTGTCCAGCTTGCTTGAATTTCATTTTTCCATATGACCCTGCCCAGAATATATGTGCATTGTTTGCTTTCACTATACTTGAAACCAACATAGAATCATTCAGGTTGGAAAAGACCCTCAGTATCATCGAGTCCAACCATTAACCCTATTCTACAAAGTTCAGCCCTAAACCATAGTGATTAACTTTGAAACATTCCCTTCCAAAAATCCTAGACTGAGGAATTACATGTATTAGTGTAAATTGTTTTGGGCCTTTTTTTTTTTTTTTTTGGTTTGATTTGGTTTTTTGTGGTGTGTAAAGCCCTCTTACAATTTCAGAAAGTCATCTTCCTCAGTAAAGAGTGAAGGACAAACTCCTGAAAAACTAAAGTAAACTGCTGTGCTTGAAGAGAATGAGTTTCACCAACTGCCAGACCCAGCTGTTGATAATATGTCACAGGAATTTGAATGCAAACTTTTGTTTGTTTGCTTGTTTTTCTTTCAGTCAGCTAGCCGTGGCATAGCTAGAGAAATATTTATAAACATCTCAAGTTACTATGAAGTTGCAGGATTCTCCGACTGAAAGTAAGTCAGTGCAAAGAATGTAGATTCTGTGTAAGGGGAAGCCTACAGAATCCCACTTGGACTAAACAATAAGAAAGACAAGGACATTGCTCACTTGGCTGTTCCTTCAGATTGAGTCAGGAGGGGTGGAACAGAGCAAGCAGTTGTCCAGAAGTGAGGATGCTGCTGCACCCCTCCCTGAGACAGGCTGGAGGCACTCAGCACGGCAGCCTCTATCCCTGGGGACACTGGGGAGACTGAAAGCTTTCAAGAGGCAGCCTAGCATCAGACTCAGAGTTTGGAAGGGACTGTACTGATTGCAGTTACTGCAGAAGAGTGCATTAGGCATGCTCAACTGGAAAGAGAAATAAAAAGCTATCTATGAAATTGTCTTTGCTAAGATGTCGAAATATTTGAAATGCATTCTGGCAATGTGGGAGGGAAAAGGTTAAGCAAAGGTACCGCATGTAGTGTCACAGTTACAGCCTCACCTGGGCCTCTGGCCAACAAAGCCAGTATTTCAGGTTGGATAGGATTCAGAAGAGGCTAGCCCTCCTCTTAAGTATGCTAGATCAGGCTGCTGTCTCTGAAGAACCTAGACTGGAAAGCAGTACTGAGAGAAAACCTGAGCCTGAGAGTCACCCTCAGTGCTGCTTTTCTGTGGAAACAGGGAAAATGCAATTGTGCTTCATCTGTGTATAACTGAGTGAGAAAGATCATGCCACACGCATTCATCAACGCTGCTGCACACTTGGCTTAAATGGGTCCCAGGGCACTGTCAGTCTTCTGAGTACCCTTGCTGGCTCCTGGGAGCTGCCTGTTCACAGAACGACAGAATTGTTACAGTTGGAAAAGAACTCTAAAAATCACTGGGTCCAACTGTCAACACTAAAAAAACCAAACAACCAGCACAAAACCAAACAAATACCCAACAACAAACAAAAACCACAACCAAACAAAACCCCACCAAACCACCAAAACTCACCTCACCATCCCACTAAAGCGTGTCCTGAAGTGCCTCATCTACATGTTTGTTGAACGTCTCCAGGGATGGTGACCCTACCACCTCCCTGGGCAGCCTGTTCCAGTGCCTGACTACTCTTTTCAGTTAAAGAAATTCTTCCCAGTACCTAGTCTAAGCCTCCTCTGGTGCAACTTCACGTCCTGTCATTATTTACTCGAGAGAAGAGGCCAGCACCCACCTCACTACAACCTTCTTTCAGGTAGTTGTGGAGAGCAATAAGGTCTCCCCTCAGCCTCCTTCTCCAAACTAAACAATCCCAATTTGCTTAGCTTCTCCTCAACGGGTCTTGTTCTCTAGACCCTGCAGCAGCTTGGTTGCCTTTCTCTGAACTTGCTCTGGTTGTATCAGAGGCCAGGTCCACAGGTGCTTTGTACTGGCAGTCAAGGCTGAGCATTCTGCCCACAGTCCTTCACAAGGGATGACTCCAGCCTCACAAAGATAACCTGTGACTAGTAATTCTTTTATTTGGGTAGGATCTTGCAGCACTGTGTATTTAAATCACCATTATAACTGGTCAGTAGAGTTCCTAGAGAAATTCCCTTCAGAACAGGTAAGCTCTCATGGATAGGAGGGCAGCTTGCTGAGCCATATTCAGCCTCAACCTGTGTTTTACCCGCAGTTGAGAGGGGCTGTTATCTTAACCTACATTAGTGACTTTCTTCGGTACTGTTTCTTCCACCTGTGATCCATCCTGTTTCACCAGTGGTCCCCTCCTGTGGTCTGCTGAAGCATTAAATTTCCCCAGTTGTAAAACTACTAGCTCAGATGTATGCAAAGGTTATGAAGTGGGAGCTGGACGTTTAAGAGGCTCTGGTATAAGTCTGTTGGCGATTTTTCCACATCAGAGAGAGGCACTGGAGTCTGGATGATCGGTTGGAGAGCAGTGGGTGTTGTTGACCTTTCTTTGTCCCAGATTGACAGGGCATTGCAAAAAGGAAACTCGATAATCAGGTTAGGTCTTTCTCTGTGAGAAAGCTTTCAGCTGTAGGGCTTTTTTTTTTTTTTTTTTTGTTACAAGAAACTACTTCTTTCTGTGCTTATATGGTGACTGCCAGTATTCATCATGGTCCTGTTAGGAAGTTAGAGCAGTTACTTGCATTGGGCTCAGCACACAACCTCTGGAGTTGCCACAGCAGGCAGCTCAAGTTTGCTTTGCGGCTTCCCCTTGCTTTGATAAATGTGTTAACTTCAGAAATGTTGTCCTCACCTCTGTGGCCTCTTTTGTAGTTTTTCACAGAACCAGTAAGGTGGTTTCCATCGCTCCAGCCTCTGCTTGCTTAACTCAGATGTTTCTTAAGCAATACCAAAATGTGTGGTACTTGCCACGTGTAAACTTATGTGTGTGTGTGTGTGTGTGTGTTAGTTATTCTGAGGAAAAGGGGAAAAAAAAAACTTTGTGGCTGATTCCTCTGCTTGGAATAGTGAGAAGCAAAGCTGGAATGGTTACTGAGCTACCAGTGGTTCTGGGGAAAAACCATTTCTGTTTCTTACTGGCCAAAGAGACTAAGGGAATGGAGAAGTTCTATAAGGCATAGTCAGGGTGAGCTTAATATGCCATCTGTTGTTTTGTTGAAAGTTGACAAAGCAAGGTGTACTTTTAATATTTGCCTTCTCCAGCCCTTTCTAAAACGTGTTCATGCCCATCAAGGACCAGCAGTGCAAAGGTCCTGAGCTGATTTTTATGAAGCTGAAACACTGCTAGGATAACTGTCTGCATCCTTAAGATTAAGAAAATGGAAGTCCACAAAGCTGTTGCTGAGGAAGAGAAATAGTTTTACATAAATACAAAGCAAGAATTGGAGATGATCAGTCTCTAGTGATCGAGAGCCTTGAGTTCTCAGAGACTTCTATCTGTCTGAAGTCGGAAGTGATGTATATAGCCCAGTGAGTACTGATCAGAGGGAAATTCTGTATTCAGCTGATTGCCCTTTTCCCTTGTTAGTTTGCTCCCACAGCCTTGCTGTCAAATCCAAGTATCAGTCAGGGCTGTGTGGAAACTGCAGCTTCACTTGGTGACTCGGGATATTGGGAACCACTTATGTATCAACCAGATGTCACTGCCTGTCTTCAAAGAGCAAAGAGTTCATGGGGATACTTTATTCAGCAGTGTAAGGACCCCCTGCTTGCTGGGGGTCTGAGATTTTCACCCTTTAGTATTTGTTATGTTTTTCATTTATTTCGCATTTTGACTTACTTGACTGCATAAACTGTAGAGGCTAGAGAAGCATTAACCCAGGTCTTCTGCCCAAATGCACACACATTCACAGCTGCATATATAACTGCAGATTCTTTTTCTTAATTGAGCATGGTAATTCCTTTCCACATCAGGTTTAAGAGACCTGGGCTTGTGTTGCTGAGAAGGTAACTCTCTGAGCTTACTGGAGCTGTCAGGTAAAGCAGTGCAGCTTGGCTTGTATCCTGGCCTTGCTAGCTTTCAAGTATTTAGCCTTAAAATAAGTAAATATATGCTTACGTTAGAATCTGGCAAATACTAAGGTGTTTTCTGCCAGGTGTCTTTTATGAAAGCTGTTTGCAATTCTGAGTGTAATTTTTTAGTAATTAGAAGTTAGAATTTCTTGATGTTTTGTATAGAAAAGAGGCATGCTCCTGGGACTACAGAAGGCTTTTCTGGTTTTGTCAGACCAACCATGACCTGGAGCAGCAAAAGGATGATTCTCCATTTCAAAGTGTAAGGGGGAAGTCATCCCCCTGGCCATCTACAACATAACTTAAATTCCTACATTCAGATTAGAGCTGGGACTGGATGGGAAGCATAAATGAGGATGTGAAGGCAAGAAGCTACGGACAGAATTAACGGTTGCTTTCTAACATTTGTGGTTTTGAAGCAATAGTAGAAGCAGCTTTAGCTTCTGCTTTCATAGTAAAGGTTCTCTAAATATCCTTGAGGAAATGGCATTTCAATTCTTTACTAGATTCCTGCATGAAGTAATGCATTTCCCATTTCTGCTTTCATTGTCCTATGCATCTTCAGTGAATAATTACAAAGCAATGTATATGAATCAAATTATTTTAAGTATTAGTATCATTGTTGTATGTTGGTGCAAGAGAGCAGATGTAGTTCCTAGACATGGAGATGGATGGACATTCCCTCTGCAGTGTGTCCAGGTCACCCAGGTACATCACAGTTTCATGAAGTGTAATGCGAAATCCTTACAGAATGCCAGTAGCTACCATAGATTTGTGAGGAAACAAGGGAGTTCACTTTGCAAAGAATCAGCTTTTTGAATTGCAGATCACATAGCCAAGGGCTCTGCTTGCCTTGATGGTACACTTCATCTTCTCTGTTCTGCTTTTTTCGTAAGCTCCTTCCGCAGTTACCTTGCATAAAATTGTCTCCTGGGAGTGTTGTGGGATCACTGCAGTTTCAGGTTTTTTCCCATCTTGGTGATCCATGCAAAGTAATACAACATCAGAAAAACAGTAAGCATGGTAGAGTAAACCTTTTCTTTTGTGTTTTCTCTAGAGAGGAAGTTTTATTGAATTTATTGTAATTTTAATACCTATAAATTATTATATGTGTCCATTGCTATCTACTGTCTGTAGCAACAGATGCCAAGGAAGTAAACATCTGTTCTAGCTGGCACTCTGTCTGGCTTTGGAGTTGTTAACTCTCAGGCTCAAGTCCTGAACCAGTTCTAACTTTACTAAAAAACCAAAAAAAACAAAACAACCCCCCAAACCAAACAAACCGACTTCACCTTTTTCACACCTTACCAGTGATATTTTAATCTAAACATTGTTTGCATCCATTTTAGTCTGCGATTACAGTGGGCGATCTTGCCTTATATTTCTTAAAATGATGAATGTTGTGTAACTGTAGCATATGTCCTGCATTTCTAGAGGCCATGCCTTTCTAGACACTGGCAGATTTCTCTAGACTGTGTTTAGTACTTTTTAAGGGAATTAGAAGCTTTTGAAAGGTTTTGTAGGCAACTCCTGCAGGGAAGGAACTGTAGGAGACAATTTAGTTGTTGTTTAGCCTTGAAAAATATCCAGACATTTTGAGTAGGCCTGCTGTTAATCTACAGCGCCAAAACTCAATAGGTTTTCAACTTTGCCATTGGACAGAAGGACTGACAAAGGCAGTGAAGACTGCATACTTAGGAAAGTGTTGTTTGTAATCCGGTAAATTTAATGAGGGATTGGAAATTAGTTCTCTTGATGCAGAAAACCTACAGGAAGTGTAAGACTAGACTGCTTAACTTAGACACTTGAACTGTTTCCAGTTCAAGGTTAGTTGGATAAATATGCAATGCAGAAATGCATCTAGTTTAATGGGTAGACATATGTAAACACAGAGGAGCACAGATCATGGAGCACTAATTGATTGGGACACACTTGGATGAGTCAATGATGGGATGTAGTAAGGATGTACCCAGCATTACAAATGTGCTCATACTGTATACCCAGTTTGTGACACATTGGCTTGTAGTATAAGAACATGAGGAGGAGGGTTACACAAAGCTGTAAGAGATGCCAAGTCTCTTTTGTTCATGACTCACCAAGGCAGTGGCAGCTTGTACATGCTGCTCCCTGACTAATGCAGGGGTTATTCCTGAGTGTTCAAAGAATATTTGAGGTTACTAGTTCAGAATTTTTACACAGTACATCATTTTGTTGCAATGACTGACTCATTGGGTCAGTTTATTTAACAAGTAAGCAGGGGTGAGGGAATTGTATACCTGCACTGGCTCAGCTGACAGTACAGTTTGCTCCCTGTCCTAATTATTTCTTGGTAAGATTTATCTCCTTTCCCAGAAGCAGAGAAAGCACAGAAGTACCTGCAGGCAGTCTGAGTCTTAAACAGAAAACCAATTGGTGGGGATGTGCATGAAATCCATTATTTTCCGAAATCTCATTTTATGTGTCTTTTTGTACAAGAAGCAGTATCTATTATCTGTAAAGCAACATGCTGTAGGCTGCATGGAAAGGGATAAGGCTAGCCTTGAAGAATCAGTCTTTTAGGTGTAATACACACTCTGTGGTACATTTGTCCCTAAATAAAAGGTTGTCTGAGTGCACAACAGGTATAGCATTGCCCAGTGAAGAGAAATAGTTAAAGGCAGTTCTAACGTCTTATTTTCCCATAGCTACGTAAGTCTTGCATTAATATGCCAGTCACTAGCATCAGGAATAGAATGTTGCCTGTAGTAGCAAGGAACACTTGATTATCTAGAGATATAGTATAATGATTATGTAGATATATATTTGCTAAGAGATAGGATTCTTGTATGGGAAGGCCTGCCTGAGAAAGTAGACTGATACTACATTGTATTGCTCCAAATTTTTCAATATGTAAGAATATTCAGTTTCTTGTATGTTTTAGTTAGCTACCAGTTCTCAGTACAATGAAATGCAGTGCTTCCAGATTGTCAGTAAACTTTGAAATAAATAGTATATAACGCAGAGTGCTTTTATTTTTTTCCTCGGACAGAACTCTTTATGTAGAATATAGGCCCCAGGTTGTGTGAGTTTGCCCTGCAACCCCACATAAGTGACAGCGGATTCTAGGTGTATTTAGAACCTTGTTGATAGGATTTTAATTCATTTTTTTCAAAGCTTGCCTGCAATGATCCTACTAGTGCTGATGGCGGATCTCAAGGGTTTAATACTTGGGACAGGCAGATGTCTTCCATATGCCATAATGTGGTCAATTATGATGGATACTGCCCTACTTTTAGTTTCACCAGGACATAATTGAGTTTGATCTGAGCACATAAAAATATTCCAAATGGAAGACATTTTTAATGCATTTTTGTATAAATTACTTTGTGTGTTTCTCTAGGTTACGAAGAAGACATGTCTCAGAGAAGTCATTATAGTTTGCACCCTTCTGTAGTGGGGGAATGTAATGTAATACAATTTTCTTTCTAAAAAGTTTCTTGCTAATCAGCTGGGATACGTTTAACCATTATGGTCTTTTCAGTCAGGAGTCATGAGGCTATGGATGTTTTCAGCATCTTGCAGCAGAAAGCTGCAATCTGGAAGGATTTGCAAATAATGCACCATGGACCACTACCTGGAGGAGTAATGCCAGTGGAGATAGGCCTTTGTGAAAAGAGAGGGTAGAGAGAACATTGACAATATGGGGTATGTCTGTGGTCAAAAATCAGGCAAAATAAGCTTCCTTCAGAAGGAATATGGCATTAGAACTATTTTAGTGTGTATTAGAGGAAATGATCTGGTTTGAATTGATGCTGCCAAGATGTTATTAAGGAGCTGAAAGAGCATGAGCATTTTGGAGGGCTTATCTACTCTTCTTGCCCCAGGACCCATTGTGCCTTTTGTTATCTGCACATTAGCTGAAGAAGTCAAATTCATTGAACTTCTTCATTTGCAGTTCCTCAGTTTAGAAGTTGTGTTAGAAAGCTACATTCCCTGACTAATTTTAGCTCTTGTCAAGTACAGGATCTTTCTCCTGATGTGGAGAGAAAAGCTGTTACAACTGCAGCCCGCTGCTGATGCATGTACATAGCTGTCTCTTGCATTCTGCAATCTCTTGGCCCAAGCAAGATTCTCCTGGTACAGTCTGCCCCACTCTATCTAGGCCTGCTGGAAAAAAGACTCTTGTAAAAAAGAGTCTTCTGATTTCTATAGTGACAGAATACTTGATAGCTTATTGATGAAGGACTTGAACGTAACAGTGTTTTCTTATAACACAAGATAGCTCTCCCTGTAGCAAGACTTGTGGTGAAATGACCAGCATTTTTTGAGGAAGGAGTATTGAAGACTGTGCAGAGAGTACTGAACAACCCCCCCCACCCCCACCCCCCCCCTTTTTGTTTGAGTTGTGTGAATATGCATACAATAACCTTAATTTGGTCTCTGGTTTTTTCTTACTCGGGATTGTCAGGAACTATGTGGAACGGTAGAGAAGTGTGCTGAATACTTAGCATGTAGAGACTGCAGTGAGAGTAGCAAGAACAAATCATCATGAGAAAGGAAACAGTGAAGAGAAGCATCTCTGTTTGATGCTTAGTAGGGATCAGATGCTGTGTCTAGATTAAGGAGCAGACACTTCAAGATCCTGCTTCTCCAGTTATCCAAGCCAGGTACCTAAAAGAGAGTGCGCTCTGTCTACCTGCGAGCGCACGTGTTCCTTTTTTTTGTCTGTGGAAATGAAGAAGGGGTTGAAAATTAATTGCTAGCCCATGCCCAACTCTTACTTCAGTGAAGAGTCAAATTGCAGCTGGAACACACACTGTGACTTAGCCAAACTGTTACAGATTCTGCTTCATGAGTTCAAAGTAAGGCCCTTTAGGCCACCTTGGAAGGAAAAAAGAGATTAATACTTAGGAAAAAGTTTTTGTGAATATTTTGTCTTTTGTATCTATTCTTGATTTTGTTGCCTAGATGCTTGATCAGGAGGAGAGAATTTACTGTTAACTGTCATTATGATTGGGGATATTGTGTAGCTGTGGCAACTAGGGAACCATTTGTGGCCTTTTGAATTGTTTGTAGTGTCTTGACTCATCTGCTTTCTTCTTAAAGGGACCATTGAGCTTTTTTCTTCCATCAGCTAAGTGATTATAAGGCCAGTGTAGAGGAGTATAGATAATTTCCCTTCAGCAAAGGGTGACCTACTAGATCAAGTGACAAAATCAAGAGTTTGGCTTTGGTTTGGTTCATTTTTGGAGTTTACTCCCAAGCTTCTTTGTTGGAGGAATGCTTCCAGCAGCTCTGAATCTAGCCAGACAGTGACACACAGGTGGGCATTGTTGCTTCCAGACTGCAGTTTTTGATGAACACATATTTCTTGCCTATAAGGAAGAAAAAGCATAACCTAAACATGAAGGAAGCATTTTCTTTGCAATGTTGCATTATGCTTTTGTCACTAGTGCAGGAAGTGCCTGAGGGATAGACAAGACTTCTCCTGGACTTTCTTGTTTGTGCTTCCTGTGGTCAACCTAAAATACAGTGCTAAATGCTGTTTAGAAAGTTCTTAAAGTGCCAAGGTTAGCAAGAAATTACTTTGAACTTTAGATAGTTGAGAATCAGCCTTTATGTTTCCATGTTACTGCTCCTTGAGTGAAATTCCTGACTTCTTTTTGGGGACGGTGGATTTCATTGTAAAGAGCAAACTGATAACCATTATTAGTGGTCAGAGCCTAAAAATGTTAATCCAAGGCTGTAGTTAGATATGCAGGAGCTCTACTATGACCTAGATTAAACAGGCAGTGCCCTCCACCCCTTCTGCCACTTGTGCCAGAGTTAGTGTGGCACAGCTGTAAGCTGCTGGTTTAGAGAGCTGTCTGAGCTGTTGGACCTGTGTGCACAGAAGAAAAGCAGTGATAGGGTAGAATTTGTCATCATGTACTACTCTTCATATCCTTGCAGTTTCTTCTTTTGAATTTTTGCAGGTGGTCTGAGGCTGTTTATCACGCTTCTGTACAGGTACCAAGTTTGTGTGATGGGCAGTGCAGAGTGAAGCATTGCATGTATTCCTACAGTAAAAGCGAGTGCAGTGTGGGTCAATAAGCTCTGTTCTAGTCCTGACTGCAAGTGCTGCAGAGTCATCTGGGAGTGAAGGCCAAGCCAATCTCGGTCTCTAGCACCGCGCAGTGGTGTTCAGGTCTCAGTATGTTGGAAATACCTAAGCAGTTTTTCCTGCTCATTCATTGTGAGTCTGATGCTTTGGGCTATCGGTTGCTGCAAACCACAAATGCTAAGAGCCAGCTCTTCGACAATCTGTTTCATGTCAGAGGAGCTGATTGACAAGATGGTTGGTATTTTCTATGTCACAATTTGTACTACAACTCTCATTGCTTGTTTTCAGTTCAGTTTGCCTTCAGCTGCAAACATGCCTATGAGGGTATGAAGTTACATTTCAAAGGCACTGGTAATCTCTCATATATAGCTGTCATTGTAGCAGCTACTTTTATAAACAGGCATTCTCTGCTAATTCATGCCAAAAAGTGTAACCAGACTTGGCTAACTCGTATTGTTAAACGCTATGGTTTTATCAAGAGCATCACAGTTTTCTGCCATCATGCTGTAGTTACTAAAGATGAGTAAAAGCCTACCATGTGTGTATTAGTGTTGTAGTATGAAGCTAGATCCCACAAACGTCAGAATTTGGAGCACTACATTTTTCCTTTGTGGATCATAACCATCTTTTTACAACCTGAAAAATTCCTTCATGACTAGTTTTACTCTGATTTCATCTTAGAAGGGGACAACAACAGCCCCTTTACAGTTTCTGGGAGATGGATAAAACTTCCCCTTCCTGCTCATAAGAAATAATCCCCATATGAAAACTACTAGGGAGTCTGCTTTATAGATGTGTCCATGCCATCTGGCCTCTTCTGGGAATGCATGAATAATGAAATTAACTTCTCAGCACACAGTATAGCCATGGCTGAGGAACAGCCTTTTGTTTTCATATTCCATCTACATACTATCATGAACCACTTAGTATAAAGAAGAGGAATTGAAACTGAACAGGAGTAAAATTATAGGAAAGATGAAGTTTACTTTTAGCTTGCTTAGAGTGTGTATTGCAGCAAATTACTGTAGCATAGGTCTCTGAATTATATACTGTTTGGATGATGTTCAACTGATAGCAGTACTTAGCATCCAGAAGGAAGTTTAACACTGATATGTCTTTAGTAGTAGTTGGCTACGTTCCTGAGGGGGGTGTGGAATAAGTAAACCAAGCTCATAGGGTGCCTGAAAGACCTTTACAGATACAGGTAGTGTTTTAAAAATACTTTGCCATATTCATTCCTAGGTGTTACCAAATGGTAATGTTCATCTTTGTAATCAATAATTTTGCATGTGTATGCTTATAAACATAACAGCATTGGGTTTTTATTTACTGTCATAACATCAGCAAACTGTTATTTGCATAGTTGTGTGGTAATAGGCTGCCGGAAATATGTTGATAATGTTTGTGTAAAAGTAAAGATGGCCAGTGGAAGAGCATGTGTGTTTGTCCTCAGTACCCTGAGCCTCACCTCTCTTCATCTTACGGTCTCTGCAATCAGCTGACAACAGAGCTTATGTCACAAAACAATCAGTCTTAGAAATAGTTTTGGCCTTGTAGCAATCCTGCCCAGAGACTGTAAGGTCCACACAGATGGTCTGGAATACAAGTCACTTCCTAATTCTCTGACTCATTCCCATAGATGAACAATTTTACAACTTTTAAATAATTGCTCATGAGTCATCGGGAGGGCTGTAAAGGAAGATGTGTGGCACTCATTTTTGCACCAACACTTTTCTCCAACTGTCATAGGATATTAGTGAATCATAATCAAGGGAGAAGAGCACTTGCCTGAACATCTGCAGGAGCACTGGGGCACAGAGTGTAGAAGCGGTACAAAGCATGGAATTTCTTTGCCTTTGTTTTCCTGTTAGAATTTTTTGGCTTTGTGTTATCGTTTCATGTAAGTATTTATTTCCTTGAATTATTGGCCTGCTGTTCATGTGTCTTGATTACACTTCAGTCTGTGATTTTACTTTTTCTTACCTTGCACAGCTTTAAGCTCATGTATTTTTTCACACCTTAACAGCAGTTGTCTTAGCACAATAGAGCTGAGATTACAGACCCCCGCTTTATTAAAGTAAGCTTTAGATCATGGCCTGGAATGCTATGCTGAGTGTTACAAAGGGCTAGAAGAAGCGTCCTCACTACACTCTTCATTTTAATGTCATCTGCATCGTGATACGAGAACAAGATCTCTGTGCCCTACAGAGGGGGGGGTTTCTTCAGTCTCTTTGTTCTGTTGTGCTGCTGCATGCTCTCAAATCTCACTTCTGAGAAGGTTCAGAAGATAAGGGGCAGTGTCCTAATGGAGATCAGCTCTTTTTTTGTCACTGAGGCTCTTTTCGCTAACTTCTGCCCAGTTCTTCACATGAGAGCACAAGTCATTGCGGCTTACTTGGTGTTATCAAGCTGTGATTCAGCTCTGAAAACCTGTAATTACAGTCTGCCAAATGAAACACAGAAGTATGCTTAAGTATATAAAGCAGAAGGCTGGTGGTCCTCAATTTTTAGAATAAAATATGGTGGTATGTTCTAGAAACCACTGCAGATGTTCCTCTTCAAATTCTGTGTTAGTCAAAAGACTGAGATACATCTAGTTCTTGAGTAACATGGCAGATGTCTGATGTTCCAAGAAATCTTGCTGGTAAGTTTGTTGTTTTGTGGTTTGTTGGACTGTGGGGTTGTTTTGGTGTGTTTCTTTGGGGTTTGTTGGTTGTGGTTTTGTTTGTTTGGTTTTGTTCTTGTTTTGTTTTGTGGTTTTTTGGTTGGTTGGTTTTGGTGTTTTGTGGGGTGTGGGTTTTTGGAGGGGGGGAGTCATGTGGATTGTTTGTTTGGTTTTTTTTTAATTGTGTCATGGTCTTTGTCACTTTGAAAAAAAATGAAGCATCTTTCATGTTCTACATGATCTTAGGTGACCCTATGAGCAAAATGTAAATTCTAAATCCACTTGGTCAGTATCTTTTTACATAATATGAAATTACAAATGCAGTACAGGAAACAGCCCTCTTGCATCTCAGTTTCCTGTTTTGTAAAATGGAGTGATTCAGTGGAATTCGAATGGCATACAGTAATATTGTTAAAGCACTGTGTATTGTCTTGTCCATTTGTGAGCTATCAATGGTGGAGTTCCAGTCTCCAAACATGGCTTAAAATGCTGTTTGGGTTGGATAGTATGCGATATAAGATAGTTTGTATAGGAAAACATTTTCTTTGCTCATGTAATAGTATTGATTCGGGAATGAAAATCCTGCTACTTGTCAAAATATACTCAGCGTCATGTGGGTGCTTGAAGATTATTTGAATAATTCTGATGATTATGAAGAGAGGAGAGTGGTCTGGCAGATTGTGTGATCTGTTTAAAAAAAAAAAACAAACAAGGAAGACAACTGAGTTTTGCCTCATAACCTGGAGGAGTCAGGAGTCTACTGGCATAGGTTGTCATGAATGACAAAGCTCATATCCAGTAATGAGGAGTGTACTTGTGGCTATAATAGCTGGCCCAGGAATGTTCCTGTCACGCTTGTGAGGAATATTTTTGAGTTGTGTCCAGGGATTTTCAGTGCGTCACTGAGTTATGTGGCTGTCTGTTTATAGACTGGACAGATCTCAAGAAATCTGTGTGTGCTTTTCCAGTCAGATGTATAATCCTGCTGCTGCCTTACGTCAATGGTAGAATTTTTAGCCTCTTAATGAGACAGGAGCTGGATACACACTGGCCATTTCGGAAGAGCGCACAGGTTGCTCCCCAGTTTGAATGGGGTGCTCATGCTTTTAACCAGCTACAGAACAAGTACAGTGTAATTTGTGTAAGCAGTTCAGAAGGTGGAAGGTTTGTTTAACACACATGTCCTCAGTCAGATGTGGTTGTTTCGTTTGCTGTTGCTTGGTTTTTGTGTGGTTGGTTTGGTTTTTTTGGGGTGGATGTCCACCCTCCAGATTTGGGATTCCCTTGTGTATGCTGGGAAAGGTCTCATTTTGTGTTTTTGAGGTTATCGTCTCTGAGGAAGATGAAATTTCCTGGCCTCTGCAAGGCACATTGGTCTGTTCAGGTCCTATAGTTGTTGATAAATCTGTGAACTGTATGCTGTGCTCAGGAAGAGACAGCAAGAAGGATTTGCCTGTCCAAATATAGGCTTCTGCTTTGGAGCTCGTAGTCAGTGGAGAGAAACAGGTGTTGCTGGGGTATGACTCATCGATCCAAAGCTGTGTCCCAATAACTGTCTGGCTGCTTAGACTGTCAGAAACGATGCGGTCAAAGTTTAATCACAGCAGGACTCATTCATGCCAGGACTAAATATTCCTAAATGTTTTCTTTGCAAGCTCAGAGCATGTTTGCAATTAGCTGAAAATTACATTATGTTTATTTCATCCATGCATATTCTTCTTGAAGATAATGGCTTGATGATGACTATTGTGATAGGTTTTCACTGACTGAACTTGGTGGGGTTTTTTTTTCCTTGTGTTAATTGAACAGAGGAAGAAGGTTTTGGCCATTTTTAACAGATTAGGTGGCCAAGTGGCTCACCAGTGAATTCATACTTCATTGACTGAGAGCAAAACTGCAGGTTGTCCATTCATAACAAGCCAATAACAGCAGTCTCATTCCTATTAAACGGTTGTTCTTATTTTATCTTCGTGATGGCAAATGCAGCTTTTTTAGGACTCTAAATTTGAGTAGGGTCTTCACCATTTCAAGCAGAGACAAGTTTTGTGTTGCAGGAAGCCCTGAACACTTGTGCCTCTGTCTTTGCTATAGCTCTCATTTTCAAGTGTGGTGGTCTTCAGGGTAGTCTGAAGAAATTAAGCTTTCTCCATTAACCAGTCTTGGTGAAAAAATCCTGGCGTTATTCCTCTTTCAGGATCCTGATAGAATACTCTCAGACTTGTAACGTTTATTCTGGGATATGAAACCAGACGGGAGGAATTGCTGGAGTGTTAATTTACTACCTGGTGTCTGTCTCCTAGAGGAAGAGGAAAAAAACTGGAAAGCAGCAGTCTCCCACTGGAATCTTGGCTTGAGTTGAATAGATGAATGACAGCATCTCTTTTCTGCAGTGGGGCCTCTCTGACCTTTCATTTCTTGTTGAGTTGTGAAATGACAAAGTAAACATTTAACTGAATGTGGCAGGCTGAGACAATTGTCCTTATTGTAGAAGGAATGCCAGTCCCTTCTCTCTCTGCATGAATTTTCTTTGCTGGCAATGCTAATAGAGCTGCAGTGGAAGAAAGCCAGGCTTTTCATGCGGCAAGACCCAAGTTTAAGCAGAAATACAAGTACTGTGTGGCTTGGTCCCTGGAAATGTCTTGAATGCAGCAGCGCTGCTGAGGTTTGCCAATGGTCACAGACCTTTCATTTTGTTTGCAGTGTAGGAAATCAATTTTCAATTTCCAAAGTCTTCAAAGCTTTGCCATGGGCCTTGTTGCCTTGTTGGGAGCGGTTGGATATGTCTTTTTTTTTTTTTTTTTTTTTTTTTTTTAACCTGATGTAACCATTCCAGAGTGGAATTGCTGAGTTCCCTGTACAAAGAGGAGTCATTATTCAAACTTGTTTCCTTGATCTCGTTGCACTGTCCGAATACTGCATTCCTAGCTGAGGTAGGCTTCTCGGTCTGAATAAAATGCTATAAATAAAAATAAATTAAAACTATAAATGAAATATAAATAAAAATGCTATAAATTTGCCTGAACTTCTTGTGCATCCATCTCAGAAACAAGTAGTGTATTCCCTTGTTCAGGCTCACCAGTTCATACCAGCCTTCATCTGTCCTTTGTGATCTGTCATAATGTTGGAGCCTGCATAACCTCCTACTGAAGACGACCTCCCTAATTCTAATGCACTACCACCAACCTTGTGTATTTCCAGATACAGTCCATGAGAACATTTTGTCTTGCTTTTAAAATAATGTCTACTGTACATGTGAGTAAACATTAAAGTAGAAAGAGATAGTCTGAAAATACATTCATTTTAATGGGAGTTTGTCCTGTCTGATAAATCTGCTGCCATACTTTATTGTGGGCATTTTTATCTTGGAGCAGATTGATAAGTAAATTGCTTTTAAACAAATTACGTCAGTAAGGATGGTACATGCTTAATGGACATTTAACATACACTTACAAAGAGTTTTATTTTCTTACCTTGATTGTGTAAGAATGCAGATAACACTCCCTTCTGACTTCCTGTAATTAATTTGATAGACTGAATCAAATCTCTTATTTGAGATACTGTTGCTTTCAAGTAACATTGGTCTTGTGCAAAAAAAAAAAAACGCAGTGTATCAGCTGCATGAAGATCTGCCTTCGTCCCTAGACAGCCTTTTCCTCTCTATAGCACTTGTATATCTGTCTATCAGTCAGAGAGTTGTCCTGTGGAGTATTTTAGTTTGCTTTTATTATTGTTTTCATATCAAGTGGAAAAAAATATATTTGAAGTGGTGCTCATATAGATGAGAGTCCCATTAGTATTATCTGCAGGTTTTCTGCTTGCTTTAGTTCTTGATTCATTTTGTGCACATATCTAATTAGTATACTGGTAGTCTCTCTGCAGATGTTTCTGCCAATGTATTTTTGCAGTAACATCCCTTAGTGAAATGAGTCTATACAGACAATCCTTATCTTAAAAAGTTAAGAGAGTTAGGGACCAATGATGTCTGCATATTATGCCATATCTCCCATTGAATTCTAGCTACAGACAGCCTTTGCTTTAGGTGATCCTTGAAATTCATTACTTGATCATGTATGCAGAATTAGAGTGTTTCAGGGAAAATGTAAAAATTGATGGTATATATACACATGATCATGGAGCCCTGCCATTTTGTGAATGGAAAAGTATTAGCTGTTGTGGACTCCCTTCCTGAGTGCACTTTATTTTTCTCTCAGACTGTGTCCTAGAGGGTTTTCTCAAGCATGTATTTCCCAGGCTGTTTTCTAGGAGGACTTTTAACTGTCAGGTGCTTTAATCTGCTAGGTCGCTAGCTTGCTGCTTCGTGAGAAAAATTAAGGGCTTTAAAACTGACACTTCCCCAGTTTTCCAAACATATTGCTTCTCTGTTTATTCTTTCAGCACCACCCAACATTAATGAGTTGCTGTTAGTCACAGAAGAATATTTTTATAACACAGTATGCAACAGTCTAGTGTTCATTAAACTGTTGTACCTTTGCATTCGTAACAACATTGTACATCAGTTCTTTGTCAGATAGGCAACTGTCAGCTGCCTAGGAGATGTCACTCAGATCTTCAAATTCTTGTGACCTGCCAAAGTTCTCATGTCTTCTGTTTTCTGAGGCTCCATTTGAATGAGGATGAACTTCAAGAACTGTAGTTCAGACAGCGGTCTTAAATTATTAAGCTCTCATTGAAATTTATTTTCGTCACGGTTCATTGTTTTCTCATGCTTGCTACCATGATTGATGCTGTGCTGAGCTCTCCTAATATTTTTTTACTGCCTGCTAGTGAATATTTTGTGTGGATGGCTTTTTTTGGTATGTATATAAAATATAAAAATACTATAGTGTATAAAACCCATAATACTTCTTACTTTTGCTCTGTGGCTTAAAATTGACCACTCCGTTGTTTAAAGAGAACAGGTGTCTAAACAGTTGAACTGTTTCACTGCTAGGAATTGGGAGAGCTCGGTGCTACAGCCTAAGGCTGGCTTTGCTAGAAGCACAAACAGGACAAAGCCACTCCTGCTTTATCTTCTTTGTAGTAAGCTGATTAATTCCTGAAGTAGGATTTTGATCAGGGCTGGGCATGGAAATCCTATGTTGCCTTTCCTTCTGTGGATGAAGAATTATGGGAGAAGTTGGTATTAGCAATGAATACCAGATGCTGATTGATGCTGCTTCCTTTCTAGTCACTTAAAACTCTTTTAAGTTTATGCAAATGAGCTGCTGTACCCTCCTCTTTTTACCACACTTGAAATAATGGAGAAGCTAACTGTCTAGCAGAAGCAATGAAACCAGACAGAACAGTATCTCTCTCTTTTATTTATTGTCATGGGACCAATTTAACCATGCACATTTGCCTCGCTTTCTGTCTCTGTTTTATTTTGTCACTGTAGTTGCACTGATATTTTCCAGGGCTTTCCAAGGATTCCCTGCCTGTATTGTTCTATTTTGGGTAACTAGTGCTAAACAGAAAATATTTTCCAAAGACAGGAGGGGAAGGGTGGGGGTGGTGAAGGAAAAGAAAAAAAAGAAGAGGAGAGGAAGAGAAAGAGAGGAAGAGGAAAGGAAAGGAAAGGAAAGGAAAAAGAGAAGGTGAATTGCCTTCAGGGGCTAGACAGGAGTCATCTCACATGGAGGTACTCAAAAAGTTTTGTGCCTTTGGGGAGATAAGCTCTTTGCTGCTCATGCTGGGTGTTACCCTAATGCTATGTGGGATTATCCATCTCTGTGTGTGCAAGCACTGCAAATCATGCACATGTTTTTTCCCTAATCATTCCAGAGAGATACTCTTTCTCTGCTTTAATCTTTCATTTCCAGAAGATTATTTTGACTTCTCAAAATTTAATGGAAAACTGTGCAGATGGATGGCTTAAAAACTATTATTGTTCAGCACCTTCCCTCTTGGGAAAATTTATTAGTGTCCTGTTGCCAAGCAAAACACAGCTCTCTTTTTCCAGAAGCAAAAATTCATGATCCTGCCTGCCTGTTTGAATTCATTCAGTTCTTCTGAAGTTCATCCAGCCCTATGTTTTCAACTGTGAAACGAAACACTGTCATTGCTTTTAGACCTATCTCAAGTAGGAGAGTTTTCAAGCTGGTGTTTTTAAAATACTTTTCTGCTTCTCTTGAAGAGTGTCACAGGATTGACTCCGTATTTTTTTCTGATACGCCATAGGATTAGGATGAATTTTTTTTTGTTGTCTCCAGCTTTTCCAGGAAAACTACAGGTGAACTGTCAATCAACAATTGAAGAGGTGTGTGTGTGTGTATATATGTGTATACATATATATGAAAACAAAAACCAACCAACCAAAAAAACCCACAAGCCCTTCCTTGAAGAAAAGTATTTAATGTGCTAATTCTAAAAAATTATTAAAGGCACAGTATTTGAAAACTGAAAATGATTTGTCACTAGTGCTTCTTACTGTGAGGTGATTATTCTGACATTTGAAATTTGTAAAGGCTGTGCTTCTCCATGAGGTTTTTATCCACCTCACACTTTGCCTTCAGAAATGACTGTGTAATACTTCAGGTCTTTGTGATGTCAGATCATCAGCAGAGTATCATATCGGTCATCTCCATATTTAAACTCTTAAAAATTTCCATTTTCAAGACCCACCTGTCAGACAAGTTTGTTTCCTTACAAAAGCTAGCTCTGTAGAAGTTTGAAGTGTGTGTTGATTTTGAAGTGAAGTTGCAGAAACCTTTTGGAATCTAAAAATGTTAAGGCAGGACAGGAAACAGACGAAGGTCTTGTGCCGCACAAGATCCTTGAAGAAGGAAGGGGTGGCTACTGGGACAGGGGAAAGGAGTTAGGATGTCAGAACTCTGGAGAGGAGTGGAGGAAATGAAAGACAGGGACTGTCCTCTCTTGCACCACTTGTCCTGAAGAGGAGAGAAGGTATGTACAAGGCCAGATGTTTTTCAGCCTGTGAAATTTAACGTTTCTTTTTACTCCTGCTTTTTTCCTAGTCTTCAGCAATTCAATCATCTATATGTATATCCTGCTTCTCACCAGAAACAGCTGTTCTGTGCTGGCCCAAGGATCTCTGGTTTGCTTTCTGTGGAAGTGTTAAGAAAACCATTTTCTTGTTCTGTCTCCTGCAGTTCTAAAAAAGGGTGATAATTTAAACATGCTACAGGATATTTTATGCAAGCTTAAAGCTTTGTGGACAAGAGTATTGTGCTGGATTTTCTTCAGATGGCTTTACTGCCATGAAATTTTCACAGCAGCTGCAGGCATATAGGCTCAAGATGGATGGTATACAGGCTGTAAAGAGTCTTGAAGCAGAGATGCGGACTGCCAGATCTGTAAGTGTAACTTAGGTTTTAGGGGAACCACTTTGTTTTGGGGAGCAGGCTCTTATACTAGTCTTTTACCATCCAGAGGTGAACAGAGATGTCAGCATTAACTGAATTATAGTACTAGGATACCAAGGGGGAAAGGGGGGGATGTTCATTTCCGTTTTCAGGTTGTATGAGGTAAATTTCACATTTTTTTCTCAAAAAAAACCCCAGTATTCTTTTGTGTAAAAGGGTCTTGAGTCCTCAGAGTACTTATTTAATATTTTCATATGTCCTCATAATTGCCTTCAAATAAATTGAAATATTGATTAAGGTGTAATACTTAGTTCTATTTAATTTCTGTGTTATGAGCACTACTTGGGAAATCAGGTCAATGTCAAAGCAAGAGATTTTGAATGTCAGAATTTCATGTTTCTTGTTCCTCAAAATTGCTTTTTTTGATGGGCATTTGAATATTCAATGAGGACAAGTACAATCCCATCTATGGCAATTTCTAGCAAATTGAGAAGCGTAGTCTTGGATGCAATTATTTTCATATGTATTTTGGAAAATAGGGAGCTGTTGTGCAAGAATAGAATTCTCTGAGTCAAACCTTGTCAAGTTTGTCCATCCAGACTTTTTTCAGCTGGTTTCTCTGAGCAAGCATGTCAGATGGTGTGTTATTCACAGAAGTCTGTTGTGACAGGAAGCAAGAGAATTTTATTGGCCTGAGTTGAGGACAGCACAGAACTGGAAATCAGGCACAAGCTGCAAAATCCATTTAAACCTGTGTTCCGCTACTGCTGCTCACAGAGCTGCTTTCTTTTGATAGGTCAGTAAGCTCTGTTTTCTACTAAAATGGCAGCGTGACCAGCAGTGTGGTATGTTTTTGATATTTCTTCACTGGTTGAAAGAGCATCCTTTTCCTGCGAGGACAAGCCAGGTGGAAGTCAGTTTACAAAATCAAATGGACACAAGCGCAGCATCAGCAGAACAAAATCAGGTGGTCAGGAGAGATGCCCTATCTTAACAGCCAGTTGTAGTACATGTGCCTCTGCTGCAAACTGTGCATTAGAAATGCCTTGCAGTTAATGTGCTTCAGGAGCTCAGTTTGCAAGTACACAAACACAGAGACGATGAGAGTTTGTCTTGGTCACATCCAGTTGTGTCAATTAGAATGGTATTCATTCACAATGATCCAAATAATGCCGTTTCATTCATATTCATCCTACATGCGAAATTTTGGGATATGTTAAACACTCATATGTTATTTCTGTATTAAGTGATGCAAATGTCCTTAGGAGCACTGCAATCAGCAGATCTCTTCATTGAGCCAGTATTTGAGCACCAGCATTCTTACTCGATATACTGTTTGTGTTTAACTTTAGCTTTTAAAAATATGCATAAGAAATAGCGTCTCTGCCAAGAAAAACAGAATTTGTTGCACTGGAAATCGATAATCAAACATTTAATTATTTTTGTGTAGGACATACAGTATCCTCCTAGGATTATGTGCTCATGCTTCTACAAAGGTGCAGATTTAATCTATCTAATGATGAAAGATTAAACCAGCAATTCCTGTTTAATAGTGGATCTCCAGCAATAAGTAGCTATGTCATTTTATGGCTCATGTCCAACATAAGAATTAATAGCATGGACAGTTGCACCTGTTCCATGGTGAAGACTTGAATGTTGCCTATAAGAAAGGAATCAAATGCTTGCTTATATGTGGTGAAATGGCTAAACATCCTAAATGATAGCACTTGGTCTTGGCATGCATAAATAGTTTTGCTGAATTTTGATAATTATTTATTTATCTGCTTAGTTTCAGAATAAGTCTCTTCAGGCTAATTAGAACGTCCCTTTAAAATGTTTTATTATAAATTCCTGTTGGTCAATCCTGGTTCCTTTATGCTACAGTATTTACTGCAAATAATACGTCCATTTGGTTTGAAATGGCATTTTTCTTTCCCTGTCCATGTTAGTATAGCTTTTGAATTATGCAGTATATTCTTATTTTGGGGCTCTGGAAATCTTGAGTTTTTTTGGTGTGTCTGGTTGGTGGTGTTTTTTGTTGGTTGGTTTTTGTCGTCGCCCCCCCTCCCCCCCCCCAGTATGCTGACGCAGTTTCAATAATTTATCTGTTCGGTATTACACAAATGAGGCAGAAGGAGAAGCACTGCGGTGCTCTGTAAACTTTGAGTAACATGGTAGAAGTCAAAGTGACTGAAGAAAAACCTGTTGTCCAACTTGTGAAACCATGAATCAGCTAGATGGGGCTTGAAAGAGGATTTGCTGCTGTTGGAATACACTTTTCTTCAGTGGACATTTTGCATACTCTCTGGGTTATGTATGGTTCAGTAGGCAGCAGTGGTAGAACCCAGAATTTTTGTGAAAGTTTCCATGAATCTGTAGTGTTAGAAGTTTAGTGGTAAGCTTACTTATAATGCGTTTTGCTCATAATATTGTCAATGACTGGGAGCTGTTATTTGGTGGTTTCCTAATACTTGGTATTAGAAACACAGTATGAGTTTTTGAGATTAGTTTAGCATGTTGAGAAACCAAAAACCTTCTACACAAAACCAGAAAAACACAGCACTTTAGTATGAAATATTAGTTCTATGACCTTAGCATGAAAATACAGAAAAAGTTACAGCATTTGCTGATATATAAGAAATGTGGTAGTAGCAATAGTTGAATAGCTTCTTATGAGCAGTTATTCTTAACGAAGTTATCAATGTGCTTGCCTTTCCTTTTCATTTTTTTCCTGTCTTTGGAGGGGCAAAGGGTTTCCTCTTGGAAGATGGGCACAGGAAGATGAGCCTGTTTGTATGCTTTATAAGCAGGTTCCTTTTATTCTTCAGGAAAATACTGTAATACAAACTGTACTGATTGTTTTTAAACTGACATAGGGTATCCAGAGCAAGAGAAAAATACACGTGTGTAGTCTGGATTTAGTCCAAAACACCTTTACTTCCAAACGGGTTTAGGCCAGAGGGACAGGATGTTCGGGGGGGAGTGTGATTAAAGAGCATGAACAAACAGAGAGTATATTATTAACAACACACTAGACTGCATTTCATGTCGGCATTTCTGGCTGGTGACCCATGGAGTTGACTCAAAATGCTAACAGAGAAACAAAGGTCCAGTCTGTTCTAACAACTAGTAACCATGAAGGACTCTCTGAAGCCGCCTTCCCATATGTCAGTCTTCAAAAAGCCATCCTGACAATGGTACAAATACACTGTACTGAGACACTGTGCTCAGGAATGAGTGCTGAGAGAGTGTTACAGCATCAGCAGTTACAGCAACATCTGTCATTTCTCCCTTGTGTTCTGATGCACAGGTCTGTCAGTGCTATCCTGTCTGTCCTACCTTGTGGCCCTTTCCATTTACAGGATGTGGCTGATACCTACACATCCTGATCAGCAGCTGTCTAAGCCGTGGTATGAGCAGACTATTAGTCACTGCTTTCTGAAGAGGGTGCATATAGTCATGTGCAAGGAGGTTAACTGAAAAAAAACAACCTTTTTTGCAGCTGGAAGATTCTGCTTCTGTGAATTTGCATGCTTTTGACCCGAGAAAGCCTGAAGAGATCCATGGATCTTGACCATGTAAAAGTTTCTTTGGGAAATTCAATTAAAAAAAAGTGTTGGAACTGCTGCGTCCCATCCTGTCCATGTGCATGCCTTTTCCTGGGAGGCTGCACTTCTGATCTCCTCCTCTGTTAACAGAGGGCTGAGGTGCCAGTGAGCCTGTGAACACATGTGAATCCCAGTGGTGTTTTACAAAACTGCCTTCTGCTCTCTGGGCGGTGTGGGATTTCGGGGAAGGGCACATCAGGGCCATTTGCATTTATTTTTCACTGACAGTGGCTTTATTACAAATTGATGTATTTATCCTAGATTTTCCTTTTCATGGCTTCACAAATACTGTCAGTTTTTCCATTTGTATTTAACACTTTTTTACAGCCAAAGAGCTGTAGCTGTAGTGTAGCTCCTCTTTAGTGTTGCAAGTTCATCTCATTTAACATGCATTTTAGCCAGGAGGGGAAGAAGCGTTTGGTGTTGTGGAAGCAGTGGGTGTCGGATCCCTTACAGGCAATGCGCTGCTGTTGTACATGATGGCTTTTCCTCTACTGCCCACAGCATCACCGAGGACTGTGTCTCCTCCCTCACAGAGATGCCAGCAGCCTTGCTTTCCCGTCCAGTGCCTGCTCTTTAGTCAGCAGATTCACTCTACTCCTCCGGATACAAAGTAGAAGATATTTTTGCTAACGCTTCCTCGCTCTTCTTTGTTAACTAACTCTTCTTTGTTATTGCTGAAACTGAGATTTCCCGAGGCACTCTGGGCATGGGGTTGCTTTGAATGCAAGGAGAGGTACTGTGGAGCAGCACGTATCAGAACTGCAAGAGGAGGCCCTGGAGTGCCTGCCTGGGAGCTGGGGGTGCGAATGTGAGTCACAAGCTGTAGAACCGGGAGGGCAGGGGCGGCACCGCCGTTTGTGCTTGAATCACTCGTAGCCAGCAGCAGGTCAGCTGGCGGATGGCTGCAGCCCGAAGTGAAAGCATCCAACTCTCCAGCCAGCGCCCAGTTCCAAAAGTGAATATCTGCATTTCATCAGTGTCTTGTATTGTCTCTTTGAGAAATGGTATTCAGTTGCACGTAATTGGTAGTGCTTTGGTTTCCTGTGGCTTTCCACCTATTCATTTGTGTTGGGTCAGCTCAGCTGCCTTATAAGCATGGAAATGTGCTTGAAATCTGATGAGCTTGCATCATGAAAGAAAACCTACAGTGCTCTTAGATCCCAAACCCCAGAATTGTGGGGCTTACTAGCAACCTCCAATTCAGATTTGCCTATAATGGTGAAATTAAAACTGCACTTCTTTCAGGCTCATCACAGAAATTGTTCCTAGGTACTGTAAACAGTTAAAGGAACAAATTATTCTTCAGTGCTTGTGTTCTTCAACAAAGACAAATATGTGGGGATATTGTAGCTGTTGAGAGGAAACTGTGGTACCAGTGAAGTTAGCTGGCCTAGGATTGTTTCATGTGTCCTTAGTATGAAAATGCACTGAAGTTTCACAATAAAATGGCAAACATAACCTACTGTGACCTGTTTTCTAACCCTGGGACAAGACTTAATTTGAACTGGTGACAGGTATCAGAATATTTGCCTAAGCAAGCACGGTAAAGTTTTGTTAAGCTTTTTGGAATGTTCAGTCACCTACTTATGCATGATTTGCATGATAAAATCTCAAAGAGTGGGATAGAAACACTTTTCATATGTAAAGTAACAAGAATGAAGTACTTCCAGAATGTTCTATATTTATACTGAAATGTTCTGCAGATTTTTTTGTAAGTTAGGTGGAGTAAAAAGGTGACTTTACCATCTTAAATGTATTTTTCTGATTGTATCCCAAATACATTAAGCTACAATAATGTTTTCTTAACGTTTTGAAATAAAAACTGCTTTCACTTGGAGTTCCATCACTATTGATGTCACAGAATTTTATTTACTAGCAAAGAATTTCTACTCAGAGGCCGTAAGTTGCAGTTTTCTGTCCCTTCGTCTCTTCTTGCAAGACTTCCCAAGTTCTTCATGACTCTTAAAAGTATTCCTATTTTTTGGTGAACAGTTTTTTTGTGGCACAGACATAGACATATTTTAGCTATTTTCTGGCTACTGTCTCCAAATACTTGAGAGATTATTTTGTCCCAGTACTCTGCTGCCCTGCTACTGAACCTCCCAGCTCAGCATTCATCCATGAACAAAACTCTGCCACATTTGACATAGGTGCTCTGGTCAGTCAGTGGCTGTGGAGCATCTTTGACCAAATGCAGAGCCCTGAGCATTTCTTATTAAAGACTCGGGTACAAATGTTGTTGCCTGCGGCTTCCTGGGAAGCTGAGCAGTTTGGCGACAGTGGGATGGGTGGTCTGCCAGGCAGTGCCTAGGTGGCAGCTGCTTGCTTTTGGAATGCCCTTCTTCCTTCCACAAAAAGGGAGTTCCTTCTCCTGCTTTTAGATTGGTGTTGAGCTCACGGCCCTCGATTGTCCTGTTTATGCTTCTGGAGATTAGCTTTCTCTCTGACCTATGAAGTTTACTTATTTTTCAATGACTTACAGAAACTCATTGTCAGCAATCAGATCTTCAGACATCTCATAAGGCTCTGTAGTGCTGATTCACTAATATCTCACTTTTGGTACTATTTAAATATCTGTCTCAGCTGTTGGTTTTAAGCTATGATATGCAATGTGTTGCAGTCCAGAGCATAAGTAACTAAGAGAAATATCTACCTTTTCTGTATTACTGTTGACAGATTTTACCCTATGAAGGTAGTAATAGACAATCTGATTATGACAGGTGTTTTCGTAGATTGTTACATTTGTTTTAATGCAAATGTATTTGAATACTTTTGATTGTCTGCTGGAAGGTGTTTTTTTGGTGTGGTTTTGTTTGTTTGTTTGTTTTTTTTGTGGTGGTGGGTGGTTTTTTTGGTTTTTTTTTCCCCTCACGCACTGTCCTCACTGCCTCTTACTTCTGTTATCTGTTTCCTAAGGTGGTGTTGTGTAGTTGCTGCTCTTTTTATGCTTTTTTAGCTCCCTTTTGACTTCCATTAATCTTAAATTTCCAAGATTGTCAGTACCTGGCACATTTGGGACAAATGTTTTCTAATTAAATTCACCTCTTTTGAACTGCCCTGATTTATAGGATCTGGACAAGAAAAGATATATTTTAAATATAATTTCTGATTGCTAGAGATACATCTTTTCCTTACACAGGTGTAGTCGGCAGCTCAGGGTTTGTCTGCAAACCTATTTTGTTTCTTGTTTTTCAGGTCAAAGTAACATCCAGTCAGACTTCTCATCACAAGAGGCAGAAACAGGATTTTCTAGCACGGTGAGTGCTTGCAGAACCAACAGGGCTGATGATTTCTAATGACCAGGAATTCAGGGGACACTTCATCCTAAATAAAAGCAAAAGAGGGTCAGTAATCATGAGTAAATTATTTCACCTCTACCTGCTTTATAGGTGGCTTCAGGGAAGAATTTAGGAAAAGCGTGTTGTGGAATGACTTAATGTGAGCTCTCCTGATGATTGTAAGGAGGACTACCTGGGGAAGCTCACAAAGGGAGTTTTGAAGGAGCTACTTAAAATTGTAAGTAGGGATTTAATGATGGTGTTCATGAGAAGACCTTAGACAAGGGTCATGTAGCAGAGGATGGTTTTTTCCCTGTAGTACTCATGCCTTTGACTTCAATTGTAAAC
>JANVCC010000174.1:5988859-6023883 GCA_025345505.1 Todiramphus chloris collaris
ACAGCTGAACACAGACCAGAAGTGTCTCTTACTAGTTTGCTACTTTTCCAGGTCCTTTTCATTGAATGGTTCCAGGAAAAGCTAGAATAGACCTTTCAAGGTCATAGAGTTCTTCTATTTCATCTCCTTGGCCCAAGGTAGGATACATAATAACCCTAACCTTCTCTCAGATATCCTTGCAGATGGTCTGAGAAGTCTCTAGAGATAGGGAGTCTTCTGTCTCTCTAAGAAATACCTAATTTATAAATCAACATGATTTCATTAATTGTACAGGAATACTCAGGTTTTGATATGGGCAGCAGAGAGAGAGTGCTATGAGCTTGATGTCTGTAACTTCATTTTGTGTTCTGGTGCGATGATCCAGGTGGAAGAGGGCACAATTAAGCTATCTGTAGTTTGTTGTAGTAATGATGCCCTTGCTCACCCCTTGGTCACTTGATTTTCTTTAAAGTTCTGTACCCTGAAGAATTCTCATTTATTCTGACAGATTTTCCTGATCTGTGCTCATGATGGTTTCAAGAATGAAAATTTATTTCCTGTCTCCAGTAAGAACTGCTAGTAAAAACACTGTTACAGAAATACAGGTGAGAGAGAGACAGAAAAGGGACTAAATTAGACCCAGACAATACACAGATAAACCATGTGTAGAGTAGGGTCCTATTTCACAGGCGGGCATACAGTAATGACTTACCTTGGAAGGAATAATGCCTTAAAAATAACAGACAAAAGTGTATTTACTAATATTGCTTAAAATTAGGCACCAAAGGCAGCACAGTGAATGCTAATTATTTTTGTCCATTTGGTATTTTTCCTAGGGGTTTAGCCTGGGATCAGTGTGATGCAGAAATAGGAGTTTGGGAAAGCCACTCTCCAAAAATCTGATTGTCAGATTTTATGTTTGTGGATTGGATCAGCAGTGTTGAAATTATGGGTGGGCAGAAGCAGGCACTCTGGTGTAGAGTGAAGGGCAAGAACCATTTAGAATGGAATTGTGTGTCAAATGCATTTATGTAGAGCCAGGCCTTCCCTACACAGTAGTCAATCTATCACAAATGCAGACTTCTCTGGTAACTGCACATTCTTTTATCTCTTTGAATGCTACGATACAATTAGCTTCTTGTAATCTAGGTGACTGCAGTACACTCAAGGGTTGCTTCTGCAGCAAAAGTAATTACTTTCTCATTAAGTCTAAAAAATTAGTTAGGAAGCCCATGAAGTTGTACCTACAGGCCATGTTCATTGCAACTGAAACCCTCTATGCTACAGTCTGTTGATGCACAAGAGTCACATCTACAGGCCCCCTCTGCTCCAGGATGATCTCTAAGTGATGCCATTTTAATGGCATCTTTTCCACTTGCCTCTTTTCGAAAAGAAAGCAATAGTAGAATGTTCAGTGATGCAGCAGATGTTTCGAAGTCCTCATCAACAAGGAGATTACCCTGTTACCTAAATTAGTCATATTACAGAACTTCAGAAACACAAGAAGAAATGTTGGAGCCAGGTTTGAATTGGCTAAGAAAGTTTTGGGATTAAACCATGTAGGGGAGGCCTCCTACGATACTAGCTTTTGACCAGAGTTTTATGGTCTTTTATTTGTCCGTTGCCCATTCTGTCACTAAAACACTAGTGCAATGAGCAGATCAGGAGAGAAAAATACAGCGAGACAATACACTTGGTTTGCTCTAGAGGAATCATTTACTTTTGCACTGCTTCCTTGCCTTCTGTCTTCTGATTTGCCGTGACCTGCAAGGGAACATTTCTCTACCACAGCCAAGGCATTCAGGTGGAGCTAATTGAGCAATTAAATTATCAGGTGATGGAAGTAAAAATCTCATCCACACACTTGATGGATTTAGCAATTTGACTCCATTTAGTTTATGACTTACTATTATGTAATGTGTGTGTTGCTACATAGGTGCGCACACAGGCAAAATAAAGAGATAAGCAGCCGTTCTGATGTACACTTTAGCTGACATGGGGTTCATGACTTCTGTCAGCTTCACAGAAGAAGGTGACAGTTGGGGTTTCTGAGGATAAACTGTGAACATGGGCAGTCCATTTAATAGAACTTCCAACTCCTCCTTTCTTAGATGTCTCCTGTCGGGCGTTAGTAGCTGTGGTTGAGCTAACAAACGCATGAAAAAAAGAAAGGTTTTCTTTCCAGTTTGGGTGCATTTCACCTCTATCCATGAAGGAGTACACAAAGCTAGTCCAAGTGCCAAGTGCCGGTGGGTTTGTGTGTCATTACAAAGGGAAGCAAATTGCATTTGTAACAAAGTTGATGATGATCTAGCTGAAGATCCAGTTAGTATGACAAGTTGAGGCAGTCTAAGTTGCATGTATTTTCCAAGAACATCGTAGGGATTTGATGTTTGTTTACGTCCAACTTCGCAGTTCTGGGAGCGATATATGTAATAAAAGCATGTCAGAATTATAGCTCCCTCTTCCTGTACAGAACTGCTACTACACACATTGTTGTATTAGCTGCAAGATTGGTAGTGGTAAAAAACCACACCTGTCCACAGCAATGCTGTCATTATTAAACAGGTAGAGGACAGGGCATTAGAAATGCTGCTGTGACAGAAACTGTGGGGAAACCTGAAACCCTACAATGGAGTACTGAAAAGGATGCAACATACTCACCACAAACAAACTTCTGCAGTGAAGTTAGACCCAAGGTGTAATGGCGAAAATGCTGCTGCTGGATAGATCTGCTTTGCTCCCACAGCAGGAGCTCTGTTGTGTTGGTCTGGTCACATTATCTCAGATCGTATTAGAATAGAGGAGAGCAAGAGAGTCTCCTATCCAGCTTGACCAGAAACACAATCATAGTGACAAGAATCTACTTCGTTGTATAAATCTTAAATACTAATTTTCACCTCTTGTCCTTTACACATACAGAATCACAGAATGTGAGGGGTTGGAAGGGACCTCGAAAGATCATCTAGTCCAACTCCCCTGCCAGAGCAGGATCACCTAGAGCAGGTCACATAGGAATGCATCCAGGCAGGTTTTAAATGTCTCTGGAGAAGGAGACATTTACACCTGTTCTTCAGCTGTAAAACCTGATCTCTGTATCACATGGTAAACACATTTTCTCCCATTTTATTATCTCCATTGTAGCCTCATCACATAACCAAGTCTCCTCATGTGCTTGGATTTTTCATTAGAAAGGTTGAGGGGACAGGGAGGCTGGAAACATTTGTCACCTGGGCACGGGAAGGTGGTCCAGCATCTTGGCCAATGTGAAAAGGAGAGCCAGGAGAATATGGTCTGTTGGAAGAAATTGGTTTGAGATTATCATATCCTTTTTTTATGTCCCATAAGAAATCAGGAGGTATTTTCTTGACTTTGCAAGAGATGGTAAAGTGGCCTAGTGTGGAGTGGAGGTGATCTAGCTGTGTCCCTACTGTCTTTGAGAAGAGATTGGTTAGATAGGTGCAGAACTCTCATTTTGTATCCAAAGGTCATGGCTCTTGTTGGAGAGAGAAATTAATAAATATATCAGTGTATCAGGATCAACTCAGATATGACTTCAAAGAACTGTTAGTCTAATGGACCGAGCTCTCCTATAGCAAAACCATCTTCCACCCTGGTTCTCTCTTCCACCAGTAATCTCTGTTTGAGTAACACATGTATTCCACAGAAGCATGTATACGTCTACTGCTTCCCTCAGTAGCTTATTGTAATTGTAGATCTCTTCAAACCCTGGAAAACATGTATTTTAGTTGTAATTTGAATTTGTTTAGCTTTAATTTTCAGCCATTGGTTGGACCAGCTGCTTTAGAAACCCTCTTTCTCATGAATTCAACAGATAGAATTCTTTAATTAGATTATTGCAAAATGTTTTCCAGCTCGTAAATAATTTCTGCCATTCTTCACTCATTTTCAATGCTATCTTTCAGCTTTGGACTCCAGAGTTAGACTCAGGCTCCAGTGTCATTTTAATCTGTACCAGGCCTAGAAGGGAGAATAGTCCCTGCTGGTTAAGGTACACCAGGACTGTGATCAGACCCCTTCCTGGGGAACATCTTTGTGTGACTCAGACACAGAAGAGAGGCACTAATTACCCTTTTACTCATTTCCATGTGTTCAGTCTTCGGACATTAAGCTGACCTAGAGGTTGCCCTAAACTTTCGTATGGAATCCAACTCATGGATTCGTAACAAGTTCTGCTAATCCTACACAAAAGAGCTGATAATATTACTGAGAAACTGAGTAACTGTGTACCTGCAGAAGTCACTTATTCCTCGGGGGGGGAGGGGGGGGGAGGGGGGCCAGGGAAGGGAAGTAAAGTAGAGAAGTCAAAGTAACAGTAAGCCTGTTTTTTATTCTTCCAGGCAGGAGATTAATTAGATTACTTTGAGTCCTGACCTCTCATTTTGTATCCAAAGGTCATGGCTCTTGTTGGAGAGAGAAATTAATAAATATATCGGTTTATCAGGGTCAACTCAGATATGCCATCCAGTGTCCAGGGATCCTTTGTGTACTGTATATTTGCCCTAGCAGATAGTTAATCTGGGTTACTGTTTGCTAACTGTTCCATTTCTCTTGCTCAAGAGTTTAGCAAATGTTTATTCGACAGAATGTTCTGTTCCTCTCCTCCCTCCCCCCATCCCTCTAAGAAAAAACAGGCTAACCCCAGAGCAACTCGGGCTGCAAAGACTGTGCTGCAGGCTGGCCTCTAGTCAGAGGAGTTTCTTTACTGCTGATGGGGGAGAGTAGAAAATGTTTTGATGCTGATCTGCCAAACAGGGAAAGGGCCTTTAACCAAAGGGTAAGCAATCAGAAGAAAGGAGAGAACTTCAAACAATTGATTGATCTGAAAACACTCAACAGCCTGAATACCAAGATGAATTATGTATAATACTTAGACCATTAGAAGCAAAAAGCAGGCTTGTGAATGGCAGCAACAAAGTGTCCACTAATAGCCCCTGTTGAAAACTGGACTGCTGTCTGATCTAATACATCTACCTTCCTGTTGTTTTAGCAGGAGGCTGTGTTTGAAAGATGTCACTGAAAAATTTCCAAAGACCTCCATGCTAGTTCTGCTTACTGGTATACCAATTAATGTATTTTCTTCAAGTGTATTCTTACAGCACACTGAAAAAGTGGAGCACTATACAAGTTCATATAGTTGCCCTGCATACATATGATGCAGAGCAAATGGTAGTTAGCTGGTGCTGGTTAACACTTTACTGGTTGCTGCTGATGGAAGGGGACTTGGAGATGATAGGCTAGCAAATTGTTTGTATCATATAAATGTTTATTTCCAGCATGGTGGGATGCTGGAATTCTGCTGTCAGAGATGGACATTTAGGAGAGAAATAAGGATAAGATGCTTTAATAAGATTGGGCCCTGATAGGCTGCATCCATGAGAGCTGAGGGAGCTGGCTGATATTGTTTTTCTACCACTCTGCACCATTTTTGAAAGATCATGGAGAACCTGAGGACTGGAGAAAAGCCAATGTCACTCCAGTCTTCAAAAAGGGCAAGAAGGCAGACCCTGGTAATTACAGACCAGGCAGCCTCACCTCCATTCCTGGAAAGGTAATGGAGCATCTCATTCTAGAGATCATATCTCAGCACATGGAAGAAAAGGAGGTTATCAGTAGTAGCCAGCAGGCTAAAGGGAAGTCATGTCTGACTAATCTGATAGCCTTCTATGATGTTGTGACTGAATGGGTAAATGCAGGGAGAGCAGTGGATGTTGTCCGCCTTGACTTCGGCAAGGCTTTTGATTCTGTCTCCCATAACATCCTTGTGGGTAAGCTCAGGAAGTGTGGTTTAGAAGAGTTGACTGTGAGATGGGTTGAGAACTGGTTGAACAATAGAGCTCAGAGGGTTGTGATCAGTGGTGGAGAGTCCAGCTAATGACCTGTAAATAGTTGTGTTCCCCAGGTGTCAGTTCTGTCTCCAGTCTTATTCAACATATTTGTCAATGACCTGGATGAAGGGATAGAGTGTACCATCAGTAAATGTGCTGACAATACGAAACTGGGAGGAGTGGCCAATACATAAGAAGGCTGTGCTGCCATCCACTGAGATCTGGACAGACTGGAGAGCTGGGCAAACGCAAACTTACTGAAATTCAACAAGGATAAGCGTAGAGTCCTACGCATGGGGAGAAACAACACCATGTAGTGGTACAGGTTAGGGGCTCCATGGAGAGGGATCTTGGCATCCTGGTGGACAATAAGTTATCCGTGGAACAGCAATGTGCCCTGTGGCCAGGAAGGCCAATGGCACCCTCGGGTGCATAAAGAAAAGTGTGGCTAGCAGGTTGAGGGAGGTTCTTCTCCCCCTCTACTCTGCACTAGTGAGACCACATCTAGAGCGTTGTGTTCATTTCTGGTCTCCCCAGTTCCAGAGGCAGGTAAATACTAGAGAGAGTCCAATGGAGAGCTACAAAGATAATTAAGGGACTGGAACATCTCTCTTATGAGGAAAGGCTGCTTAGCCTGGAAAAAAAGAAGACTGAGAGGGGATCTTACTGATGTTTACAAATGTCTGAAGGGTGGGTGTCAAGTAGAAGAGGCCAATCTCTTCAGTTGTTCCCTGTGGTAGGATGAGAGGTAATGGTAGCAAGGTGAAACACAGGAAGTTCCACCTCAACATGAGGAAAAACTTTTTCACTGTGAGAGTGACAGAGCACTGGAACAGGCTGCCCAGAGAGGTTGTGGAGTCTCCTTCTCTATGGACTTTCAAGACCCACCTGGATATGTTCCTGTGTGACATGTCCTAGGTATTCCTGCTGTGGCAGAGGGGTTGGACTCGATCTACAGAGGTCCCTTCCGATCTCTTGCCAATCTATGATTCTGTGCTAAAACCCCCTATCTCTTTGACCCTGCTCCGGGGAAAGGTAAATTGTACTCATTACCCAGGAAACATTCTCAAATTTACTTCCCATAGGGAAAGTTCCTGAGCCATGTACACTTGACAAGTCAGGGTGCGCAGCCTCTGCTTGTTTCTGTGCCCTGTGGAAGTCTGCTTTTGGCTGTATTCTGGTGCTTTGAGGATTGCTTTGGTGTTTTAGGCAGTCAAAGGCTCAGGGAGAATGTCAAGCTCTGAGAGTGGCATAGGGGTCTCCTTTTTCTGTTACTTCATTTCTGCCCTTTTCTCAGCCTCAGTGGATGTGAGAGGGAAGGAAGGCTGTTAGGATGGGTTTTGGAGCCGTCGAGGAATAGTAAAGCACCTGTCTGTATCTCTACTGCACCCCAACATCTGTCTGTCTTCATAAGCTAACTGATTGTTGGGGATGGTGTGTAGACATCCCTATAGTCTGCCTTGTTGCTAGATGCTTTCAGGCAGAAGAGGGATGACAACCCCTGCCTCTCCTGTCTGACAGGTACTCTGTATGGATGGAAGAGGCTAAATTAAAAGCAGCAGAAGTAGACTTTCTGGTTTTTCTTGATAACTGGCGTAAAGGAGAGAAGGGAGCAGCCTGTGCACTGCAATTAGCATTGAATTCTGTTGCAACCCATCCTGTAATGCGATACAGATACAATCTCAGCAGAAAATTGAATGCTGCACTGAGTCAGATACATAGAGCAATGCTGTTTTTTGAAGAAAGTAATTAGCCTCGGGGACCCAGTGGTTTATAATTTCCCCTGTGGTAAACACGGTGAAGTAGGGCAGTACTTCCCATGGGCTTCTGAAGTCAGTTTGGACAAGGTACAGATCCAATTTATAAACCAAAGTTTTAATGAATGCTTAGCAGGAGGCAGGCACACCTGTGTTCTTCCTGCAGTGCCCACCACACACCACTCAGTGCCACACTGCTTTTCTTTCCTGAGTTCTGAGTACCCTGTCTCTGTCTGGCTGTTACTGAGCCAGCCCAAGCCCCTGCACCCCCTGCAGCAGATAGAGAACACAGATGAGTGCAACACCACTTCAGCACCCTTCACCACCAACCCCTCCAAGGGTGATGCAGTGTGATAGACTCGACAAAGTCACAACTTGCCCTGCTTGCCTGCAGCTGGGTGCTGTGGCCTGCCCTATGCCTGGTGCTTCACTCAAGCCACTCCTTCCTGTCAGCCCTTGGTACAGCAGTGGCCTGGCCCTTCCTTGTGCTGTCCTGCACTTGGCCTTCACAAAAACAGTGATTTGAGGTTTTCCAGACCTCACTGATCATGTGAGTTCTGCTTTCCTTCTCCAATAAAAGATGAGAAATGTGCTGAATCACAGAAATAAGACACCTGCTAGCCAAGAAAACGTGAATCTTACTAATCACAGGACCTACTGTCTGGAAGCTGCATTTTACAAGTAATGTGAGAAGCGAGGAATTGAGCTGTTTGAGTAACATAGTATGGATGACAGTAGGCTTTATGCTCTACCTTTAAATGAAAAATGGGTTTAGTTCTAAAATACACAGAGCCTGTGCCTGATATGGGTGACCATAAGTTCCTGCATCCAGGATTCTCACTTCTGCTTTCCTAATTTGCCACATTTCTGTGGTTTGTTACATCCAGAACAAAAAACCCTGCAGGGTCTTTGTGGCATAGGTCCTTGGCTCTTAGGAAATGCGTGGTGTCCTTGAGGCATTGCACTTAACCAAAATACTGTACTTTGGTGAGTTTACCTGGCTTCTTTGTGTGTTCTTGTACCTTTTGTCCCCAAAGCTGCACTTAACAGTGACACTTAGCACCACTGTATTGATTGATAAATATCTTACATGCCTGCAGTTAACACTTTTGTTAGCTTTTGTCTGGAAGTGCACATTCAAGGCAGCCTAGCACACATGTTGCCTCAGAGGAGACTTTTTCCTGGGCCTTCTTTCCTTCAGTTGATGGAAAACCAGAAGATGATAAAGAACTTATAAAATAGAATTATTTCCCTGGTTCTGTATCTTAAAAGTGTTGGTCTCAGGAGCTGATTAGGAAGTAATTGCAAAAACTAGTCATGTGGACTCTTTAAACTGTCTGGTGGACTGTAGCCTTATGATACAAGCACACTCTCAATCTCCTAGATTTTTAAGTGGCCTCTAGTGATTCATTCTGTGAACTATGCTGGGTTTTTATTGTGGGAGAGATACCAGCCATTCGAGGTCTGATTGATTGATGAGGATGGGAGCTAGGTAAATGTCCTCATATTACTTTAGAGGGCAGCACTGGTTTGTGTTTTGTACTGCAGAGGGACCTCGACAGGCTGGGTCGATGGGCCGAGGCCAAAGGTATGAAGTTCAAGAGGACGAAGCGCAGGGTCCTGCACTTTGGCCACAATAACCCCACGCAGCTCTACAGACTCGGGGAGGAGTGGCTGGAGAGCGGCCCGTTGGAGAGAGACGTGGGAGTGCTGGTTGACAACTGGCTGAATGTAAGCCAGCAATGTGCTCAGGTGGCCCGGAAGGCCAATGGCATCCTGGCTTGTATAGTGGCATATGTATATGGCAGGAATAGTGTGGCCGGCAGGACTAGGGATGTGATTCTCCCTCTGTACTCGGCACTGGTGAGGCTTCACCTTGAGTACCGCGCACAGTTCTGGGCCCCTCACTTCAAGAAGGATATTGAGGTGCTGGAGTGGGTCCAGAGGAGAGCAACGAGGCTGGTGAAGGGACTAGAAGGAAAGTCTTACGAGGAGAGGCTGAGGGAGCTGGGGTTGTTTAGCCTGGAGAAGAGGAGACTCAGGGGGTACCTTGTCACTCTGTACAACTACCCGAAGGGAGGTTGTAGTCAGGTGAAGCTGCACCAAGGGGAGGTTTCGGTTTGATATCAGGAAGCACTTCCTGACAGAGAAGGTGATCAGACATTGGAATGGACTGCCCAGGGATGTGGTGGAGTCACCGTCCCTGGATGTATTTAAAAAAAGGCTACATGTGGCACTTAGTGCCATGGTCTAGCCAATGTGGCAGTGTTGGGTCATAGGCTGGACTTGACGATCTCAGAGGTCTTTTCCAGCCTCAGTGATTCTGTCCTGCAGAAGCAAACAGGCATGTGCATTGAGCAGTCACTGCACAAAGCTCAGGAAAGCAAACTACTGAATGCATGCACACTGCTATTATGGAACTAGCATGTCTAAACCAAAACCACTTGTCAAATCTGATGCAAACCAATGGCAGAAAAACTGTTGGTCTGTCTCTGTACAGCACTTGAATGGTTTCAGTGAAGCGTGGCATTAGTGACATTTTCCTGAATAATTATCCTCTAAGGTTTGAGAAGGGGCCACAGCATTTCTGGTTTTCATATGATACAGCCCCTGTAGACTAGGCTGATAGTTTACTGATGTTTCATTTGTACCATGACAACACTTTAGGTTTTCTAAAACCAAATTGGTTCTTTACTAAACACTTCACTTGCTTAAAAAATAAAAATGTTTAACCTCTCTCTTTTTTTTTTTTTAAACAATTTGGACTACAGTCCAAGGCTATGTCCTTCTTTGTGTATTTGTCAATAGTGCTGTCTCTTCCTCTTAGCAGAGCTCTATGTGCAGTGGTGTGCATTGTAGTTTCCTGGCACACTTGTCAGGGGGCGTCTTGAAGATACTTCTTAATGGGTTGTTTCAGGAGGATGGCCTCAGCTTGAGCCCAAAAAGAATAGGGTTCTTTCTGTTGCTGGGAAGGATGGAAGCAGAAACAAACTCCTTTTGTACTTTGTCATGTTTACCAGGGGAACTGATGGAGCAGATCATCCTGGGTTCTATTATGCAGCATGTGCAGGGTAGCCAGGTGATCAGGCCCAGTCAGCATGGGTTTATGAACTGCAGGCCCTGTTTAACAAACCTGATCTCCTTCTATGACAGGGTGGCTCGCCTGTTGGATGAAGACAAGACTGTGAATGTTGCCTATCTTGACTTTAGTAAGGCATTTGACACCATTTCCCACAGCATTCTATTAGAGAAATTGACTGCTCTTGACTTGAATGGACATACACTTTCCTGGGTGAAAGACTGGTTAGATGGACCAGTCTAAAGAGTTAAATCCAGCTGGCTGCCAGTCATGAGTGGTGTCCCCCAGGGCTCAGTACTGGGGCCACTCCTGTTTAATATCTTCATCAGTGATTTGGATGAGGGGATAGAGTGCACCCTTGGTAAATTTGCAGATGACACCAAGCTAGGTGGAAGTGCCGATCTGCTTGAGGGTAGGGAAGCTCTACAAAGGGATCTAGATAGGTTGGATCGCTGGGCCAAGGACAATTTCATGAGTTTGAATAACGCCAAAGGCTGGGTCCTGCCCTTGGGCCACAACACCCCTGGCAGTGATCCAGGGTGGGGGAGGAGTGGCTGGAGAGCTGCCAGGCAGAGAAGGACCTGGGGGTGTTGATTGACAGCCGCCTGAACAGGAGCCAGCAGTGTGCCCAAGCAGTGTGGCCAAGAAGGCCAGTGGCATCCTGGCCTGTATCAGCAATAGTGTGGTCAGCAGGAGCAGGGAGGTGATCATTCTTCTGTACTCGGCTTTGGGGAGGCTACACCTATGTGCACCTATGTCCGGTTTTGGGCCCCTCTCTACAGGAAGGACGTTGAGGTGCTGGAGAGGGTACAGAGGCGTGCTACAAAGATAGCGAAGGGTTTGGAGCATGTCTCTTATGAGGAAAGGCTGAAGGATCTGGGGCTGTTTAGCCTTGAGAAAAGGAGGCTGAGGGGAGACCTTATTGCCCTCTACAGCGACCTGAAGGGAAGTTGTATCGAGGTGGGAATTGGTCTGTTCTCCCTGGTGACAAGTGACAGAATAGGAGGAAATGGCCTGAAGTTGAGCCAGGGGAGGTTCAGGATGGATATTAGGAGGCATTTTTTTACAGAAAGGGTTGTCAGGCATTGGAATGGGCTGCCCAGGGAGGTGGGGGAGTCACCATCCCCAGAGGTGGTTAAGAGCCGGGTAGATGTTGTGCTTAGGGACACGGTTTAGTGGCTTTTGATATGGCTAGGAATAAGGTTGGACTTGATGATCTTGGACATCTCTTCCAACTGAAACTATTCTATGATTCTATGACATCCACACGAGTGCAGACTTAAAAAGAGCAGACATCTGTTGTCAGAACATGCAAACTTGTTTCATAAAAATTCATGTTCTTATCTTGTACAGTGGTTCACTACGTTGACTTTATTTTCTCAGTGAACTGACAACTCAATGTTAATGCAAATAGATCAGTGCTGTTGCCATTGCTGTTCATTCTGCAGCAAAGCACTGGGGTTTGTTTCCGGTGGGTGGGGTTTTTTTGGGGGTGGGGGGGGATATATGTGTTTTCCCTTCTTGTAGGTAAAAATTCAGGTGGCCTTTTAAAGGTTTAACTGCATCTATTAATGTAGCCAGCATAGGAGTTTGGTGAATCTAGGTTCAGGAACTGATTTATTTGCGCTATTGAAGTCATATGACAATACACTAAGGGGCAATTATGGAGATGGTGTGCAAACCAGCCTATATGAGACTTCTTTATGTTCTTACATTGTATTAGCCTCCCACCAGCTTCCTTACACATACACAGTAGGCATGTAAGGGAAGCTAGGGTGGTGTAGTTTAGAGGGTAAGCTCATCTTACCATGTAAGCATTAAGAAGGTTTAATTGAAATACACCGCACCGTGTTTGAACTTGCTTCTCTTTTTCTGTCTTACTCTGTATTTTCACTGTGTTTAATACCATAGGCCACAGACCTTATTGTCATGACTGGGTATTTACAGGAATATAAATTGACTTCCTCAAGTGATGTCATCGATGTTGTGGAAAGCAGAGTTTCGTTTGAATTCAGCAATGGAGGAAAGGCTCTCATGTACCTGGAATACATGTACAGGAAGAGCTCAAGGGAAGAGGAGCAAGGACAGCTGGGATTTAGAGAGTGCTTCAGCCTTTATGATGAATGCCTGTATTCATCTAGATAACTCCAGTAGTAAACAGTGATAGGGCATGAGGAAATAGAAGTTCTGTCATGGCAGGTTCAGGTTGGACAGTAGGAAAAGGTTCTTCACTGGTGTTCGGTCACTTAAACAGACTTCTCAGGGAAATGGTCATGGCACTGAGCCTGTCGGAGTTAAAGAAGTGTCTGGATGACACTCTTAGATGCGTTAATTGTAGGGGGAGCAGGGAGTTGGACTCCGTGATTCTTATGGGTCCCTTCCAACTCGAGATATTCTGTGAATCTAACTCTTGCAATTTTTTGTCACTGGCAGAGTTAATTTTAAATAAGTCTGTCCGTCATGAACTTGTCATTAAAGAAACATCGTGGTCCCTGTATTGCGAACTCATCACCCTTACAAATAATCTAGGGTTGAGCTAGCACCTTTTTAAATTATTCTAGTGCAAAAGAATGGTATTACCAAGAAAATGGCAACATTACCCTAAGAAAGTTAATAAATAATGTGACTTTTTGGTAACTGCACTGGACAAAATAAGGAATAGGTCATGTAAAGGGAAGAGTTGTATCAAGCTTTCTGAGGGCTTACAGGAATATTTGTAGCATCAAACTTGTTTGGAAAAAGACTGTATTTAAAACACATGAGCCTGGTGCCCAATAGCAAGTGTACAGGGCTTGACTCATAGATTTTTAAGTAATCAGAATGCTTTCTAGTTCTCGATAAAATAAGTCTCGGGGAATAGAATAGTTCAGTTCAAAGGGACCTACAGCTGTCATCCAGTCCAACTGCATGAACTCTTCAGACCAAAAGTTAAAGCATTGTCCAAATGCCTGTTAAACACTGATAGGCATGGGGCATAAAATACCTGGATTTATTTTGTGTGGCAAAAGTGCCGTGAAAAATCAATGGGCTGATTTTGTGCACAGAGGCATGGCCGTGTGTAAGAGAAGGCGATGCAAATGCTGCCACCTTGTTCTTTGGACATGAGCTGCGAACTCTGTATCTCACTTCTCTACTGAAAGAGTTCCGGACTGTCGTTTTTTGTAGATGTGCTTTAGCTAAAATATAAAGACTGCCTAAGTAGAGTAAGAAGATGCAAAACACTGGGACACAGTGCTTTCAGAGGCAGTAAACAAGGAAGCTGTTATACAAAGCAACTGAAGCTAAGTGTTTGTTTCTCCCCTGATCCTGCCTGAAATCTCTCTCCCTCCCTCCCTCTCTCTCTCTCAACTAGAAAAGCATCAAGTGTAGAAAAGCGTATGTGTGTATAATATGACTGCAATGAATTTGCCAAATTAACTATGGCACTAAGGCCTAGCACAGAAGAGATGACTCGGTCAAATACCTTTTCATTAGGAGCTAAACATTGGCAACAAATGGGTAAGAGATCACAACTTTTTCATAAGTTTTGAGTGCTTTCTTTAACCTTTCTGCTTAATTGTTAACTAACAAGCAGTGGCACCCCAACACCCCCACTACCCCCAGATCCCTGCAACTTGAATCTCATTCTCCCAAACAAGACAAAGGATTTTCTATTTTTCCTTATGAAAGACTGTAAAGCACGGACAATAATTAACTTGTCACTTCCATGTGGAGTAGAAGAAGGATACTTAGTTCTTTTTGTATTATTGCCAGGTTGGGGTGGTCAAAAATATCAGATTAAGCTAGACCACTTGTTCCTTCTGAGGAGCGAGAAGCATGCGGTGTTTTCATTCTGGACACAGGGGAGCTTTAGTCTTTTCCATGCTATGGAAACTTGTCCAGTATGTGACTGCACAATTTTGAAGTCAGTGATGCTAACTGACTTGAGATAGGCTTAGCAATTATTCTTTTCTACCACACACTGCTCTGGATTTTCCTCACCTACTGGCCTGCCACCCCACCTCTTTTGTTGTGGAGCTTGGGAAGGGACAAATTTTAAGTCCACCAAACTAAGCGGCTGCTCCCCTGCCCCCCCTTAAATGAAGTGAATGCTACCAAAGTGTAAAAAGAAAAAAAAGTCACTTAACATCCTTTCCTCCCCGCCTTGTGCCTTCAAAAGGGATTACAGTTTCTGAGGTTTTCGTAAAATATTGGCAAGGTAACCCTTTCATATAAAGGGCAACTAGGCTCTACGGTTGTTGCAGTCCTGTATGGTTTGTTCTAAGGAGTGCTCTGCGATCATACCCGTGGTTTCCTACAGAAACATGGAAGTTCATAATGTTTGTGTTTGTGGCCCTTCTGAAGGAAGAGAGGTCATGTGTGATCTCTATGGGCATAGCTTTTCCCTTGACTTCTGGCTTGTGGGCTGTCTGCTGTTCTGTAGGAAGTGGAGGATACCTTGCAGAGGGCAAGCACAGGATGCTCCACAGGCATAAAAACTCATTAGGCCTCTCCATCTTTGGGTCATTGAGCACAGTTTAATCTTTGCTCCAGGATTCATGTGGCATTTGTGTGTTCTGAACAGCTTTCACAGCGTATCTGTTTGGTCCAGACTTTGTATCTCACCCCAAAAGAAGAAAGTAATGCTTGGAAAAGAAGCTGCCAGTTCCAGGTCTATAACTCAATGACACAGCAGAGCCACTGAACCTAACTGAAAAGGAAACACCCGACATCACACAACCAAAATACCGTTCTTCAAGAGAGAGAACAACACGCTCTCTGTTGGTGGCTTGTGCAGAATTTCACTTGACTGGAGCTAATGTTTACCTCAGAGAAAAGGAATATGAGGATAGTAAGAGAAGTTTCCCAGAAACGGACAAACGGTCTTCGTGTGAGCGAGGCAAATAATGAGGTCTGCTGGCAAATGAAACAGTGAGCCTAACATGAAGCTGTAAATGAGCAGAGAGATGAATATGCTGCCAGAAGCTGCTTTGTGGTAAGACTTAAAAGAGTTTAACAAATGCAAAACTGTCTTTCACCCAGGGAAGGGAGGAGAGAACAGTGTAGATTCATAGCAGTAGACAGTCATCACCAGAACTTGGTCTTTTGAACCATTGGTGGTGGGTTAAGTTAGTACAAAGTAAATTAGCATCTTTACATTTCAACAATTTAAGTGTAAGCTCCCAGAGGAGAGGAGATGGGTGGTTTCTGTGTTGTCTAACATCCAAAGGATCCTGATAGATGAATGCACAGCAGGAATGAATTATTCTTTCCCTTGTTGTGATCCTGGGAAGGAGTACCTTGCCCCACTGTACCAAGTGGACAAACTGTGCTAAATGGTGTAAGAGTTAAACTTTTTAAGTTCTGAGCCGACAATTTTCTTTAATTGAACACGGAATAAACAGAAGTTTAATGTCACAAACACGCTAACGGGAAAAAAAAAAATTATTGTATACGATAGCCACGACTGCCTGCCGGCATTAATAATATAACCCGTGGGGCTGTTCCGGGGGAGGCCCGTGGCCTCGGAGCGCGTTCGTGCCTGGTGCCGGCGGAACTCTAGAGAGGAAGAGGAGCGCGGCCCCTGCGCAGCAGCAGCAGCAGCAGCAGCAGCTCCCTCCCGGCGCTCGACCATACGGCAACGGGCGCGGCCGTCCCGCGGGGTGGGGCGGGGGGCGGGGGCTTCCGCCGGCGGATCAAAGGGGGCCGGCTCCCGGGCAGACGGCCCCCGGGCGGGACGACGTCACCGGGCGGTGTAGGGCCGGGCCGAGCGCTGCTGGAGGTGAGGCCGCAGGGCGGGGAGGGACGGGAAGCGGCGGGGGCGGGGGGTAGCTGCACGCGGGCGGTTCACAGCGCATCTCCCGCTCGGGACAAATGCTGGGCCCGGGCCGGTGAGGGGGCGGCGGCCTCGCCCCGGGGAGGTTGCGCAGCGGGTACAGCGCGGCTTGTTCTCGGCTGACTCGAGAGAACGTGGGAGATGGCGGCCCTCGTGCCGGCTCAGGGTCGATCTTTCTTCGCAACACCGATGTCTGTGGTGCGTTTGGAGCCCTTCGTACCTACCGCGGAAAAAATCGGGACCAGATTCTGTCGGAGAAAGAAAAACTCCTTTCTGGGCGTAGAGATGCCCTGGAGGGAAGAGCGATGGCCGGTCCCCGTCCTCCACACACGTTGGCTGTGTGCGCACATTGGACTGTGCAGGTAGAGGGCGGCAGAGCCAGCGTCGCCAAGGCGCCGCAGACTGCGATGTGTTGTTGGCGTAACAAACGTCGAGTGCCAAAAATCAGGAATAACTATTGACGGTGAAATCTATCAGCCACGTAATTGTTTTCACGATGAAAAATAAGTTTCCTACTTTGAAGGTGGAACTAGCGAGGAGCAGAGGATCAGACCGTGTCATTGCAACAGAGCAACTCTGCACAATTCAGGAATGTAAATAGGAAGGAAAACAAGCTCAACCATTGCAAAAAGAAGTTTTGCATTAAGCTTTGGCCTTGGTACAGGCAGGAGGAATGGTAGGATCAGTACCAAAAGGTGATTTCACATTGCAGCCAGTGGTCTGTATCTGCAGCTGAAATACAGCTTTTCTTTATTGTGAACTTAAACTGAGGTTGTGTTTTATCTTAATTTACCTCGAGTGAATTGCAGATAAATGTAAACCCATTGCTTTGTGGGGACTTCTAGGAAGTGTGATATGTTTGCCAGCTAATTGTTTTAAAATATTTCAATCTTAATTCTTGATGGTGTTGGACAGTACCTAGGTAACCAGGATAGGATCACTGACATCTCATTTGTGTAAAGATGGAGGAGACATGCCCACAAAATGTATATGCCTCACGTTGAGAGACAGAGAGAAAAGATTTTAAGTAATACAGAGGCTGCACTCAGTACTTGAAATGTTGATAAATGGCTTGAACTTCAGTAAATGAAATTGTAAACAAAAGCTTTTCCTACTCAACCATTTTATTCTGAGCTGTATTTCTTCCAGACATCTACCCACCATGATTCCACAATCTGCAACAACCCCCGTCAGCGATGCTGCGCTGTTGCCAAGCATGGCTTCTCAGGAAATCTGGAGGTCGCAAGTTCCAGGATATTCTGGATCGGTCACACGGCTCATAAGTCATCGGGCCAACAACTTCAAGAGACACCCGAAAAGGAGTAAACACATCCGCCCTTCGCCACCACCACCACCAAATACTCCCTGTCCTATTGATTTGATTGACTTTGGGGATTTACAGCCTCAACGATCTTTCCTAGAACTCCTGTTTAACGGGTGTATTCTCTTTGGGCTTGAGTTTAGCTATGCTATGGAAACAGCCTATGTTACCCCTGTGCTGCTTCAGATGGGGCTTCCAGACCAACTGTATGGAATGGTGTGGTTCATCAGCCCTATATTAGGTAACTTTTCTTTGTGCTTTTTTTTTTTTTTTTTTTTTTTTTTTTGGTCCCCTACTACACAGGGAAAACAATGTTTTTGTTTTCTCTACCTCAGCTATTCACGAATGCGTTCTGTATGCTCTTGAGGTTAAAAAGTGCTAGCCGTAATTTTAGATAACCCAGTGGGGAATAATTCTTGCTGTGTCTTGCCTGAAATGGGCCTACTGTGATCAAAAGATCTGTTCTGTTAGTGGTTTCTCAACCTCTTACTGTGCGAGGGTAAGCTTTGGTTACTCTGTTCTTGTATTTAAAAGCTAGCAAAAGAGGGTGAGTGTATCCATTTATCTCCCACAGAGACAGTTCCCAAGGGTGCATGAAAAAAGCATATGGGGATTGTCTTCTCCTGTTTAGCTTTTTGAAACAAACAAGGTATTCCAGTGATGACAGACTGTCGACCAATACCGATACGGGCATGGGATTATTTGCCTTAGCACCGAGGCAGGGCTGGAAGCATATCCATTACTATGGGAGACCCATAGGGTGGGCTGTTACCGATTCGAAACTTTGTTCAGCCTGTTCTTGCACTCATGGGATGTGCCTCAGAAGAAGAGAGTAGATAGGCTTCTGTTCACAAACTGGCCCAGACAGCGAGCAGCGGCACATTGTGTTACGCAGTCCCTGACCTGGGAAATGCCAGGCAGTACGCTGTGTGCACATCTAAGTGACTAGTACCGACTGGGGATATCGCTATGGCATGGCGTCCTGTGTTCAGTTCCCTTTTAAGCTACCTATTTTAACTGTCCTGTGGAACAGGCTTGTAGAAAAGTGCTACTTAACAGTGTCTCCTTTTTCTAGGGTTCTTGCTACAGCCTTTGCTGGGGGCCTGGAGTGACAGATGCACATCAAGATTTGGGAGGAGAAGACCTTTCATTCTGGTCTTAGCAGTAGGTGCGTCTTTTAGAAATGATGGGCATAATACTTGTAGATATACTTGTAAAATACTCGTGTAGAAACGCTGCGCATCTCTCTTCTGTTACATCCCCTGTGGCCCTAGGCCGAACAAAATGCCTGTGAAGTATTGGGTATGGTGCTGAGGTGATTCTTTGACAGCCAGAGATCGAGACATAAAAGCTTCTCCTGTCAGAGTCTGAAGAGATGATGTTTTGAGGGTCAAGACTGTGTTTCTTTGGCGAAAATCAACTCCAGCCATTTGTAAGCCTGAACAGCGGAAAGGGGTTATAAAAATCCTGTAACCACACTCATTCCCCAGACTGTGGTAATATGAACAAGAGCTGCAGCGCTTGCTGCAAGGCTCTGTGGGTAGTGTAGTGCTTTCACAGCATGGAGTGATGCAGATTATTTTTTGCTTGCAAGCAGTTGGTTGACTGATTTTGATTTGGTTTTCTTCCCAGGAGCGTTGCTTGGGCTCTCACTTATGCTGAATGGCAAAGATATAGGGAGTGCCTTGTCTGACACTGCAAATAACCATAAATGGGGGATCGTTCTTACGATCTGTGGTGTTGTCCTTATGGACTTCAGTGCAGATTCAGCAGACAATCCCAGTCATGCCTACATGATGGACGTATGCAGCCCAGTGGATCAAGACAGGGGCCTCAACATTCACGCTTTGTTAGCAGGTATGCTTTCTTGGTGCTTCCTGGGTGACGTGAACCCTAAGTAATCAAGCCCTGCTGTGAGAAGGCAGCATAGAAATCACCGTTCTTTTCCCATTTAAGCACGATAACGGAATGTTAGTACTCAGTAACTTAGAAAACAAACTTGTGCTTACTGCAAAACACTTCTGTAACCATCAAAAGTCAAACAAGACGCTGTCCTGGGTTGTTCATCTGAAGATCCCTCACATCACTTATAACGCCTACAGAAAAGGAATTATCCCTCAAGTGAGGAGGTTCGGCTTCCTACAGGTGTTGACAATGCCTTTTTCAGTCACTCTGTTGTAGGGGAGAGTGCATTCCGGGCCTTATGATTCCTCATTGCTGTCATCTCCAGTTGCTGTACTGCCCTAGTCTATTTTTCCTCACTGTCAGGAGACTGTGTCACGCTTTTGAATGTGTTTGTAAGAAAGAAAGGATAATGTTGTAAGGCTTTCACTGTGTGAATGGAGTGGGAGATATCCAGTGCCCTCAGAACTGCATTCATTGGTAGCGGTGCAGTTGCAGTATTACATGCTGTGAACATGTTGCTGAGTAATGAGCCTGCTACGCTTCTCAAGTGATTCAGGCTGTTTTGGAGGCAGTTAGATCTGCGTTCCTCTAACTGAGTGAGGAAAATGGATTTTCACTTACTTTCAGGAAGACAGTCTTAGCTGACTGATTGCAGAGCCTTGCCACGAGGCTGGTGGACACTCTGTTTTACGGACTGAAATAGCTGCAGGTAAAGTGGTTTGTTCTTGGCAAAGAAAGAAATAAAATTTTTGATTATTTGTCTCATGACTTACATAGCAGTGACCTTCTCCCTCTTTCCGTTTGTACATCCAGACTGTCCTTATGGCATGGACAACTGTATCTGTTACTGCATTTGAAATGAAAAGGGGATGAGTAGTAAAACAGAAGTAATGTGTCGGATTCTACTTACGAATCGTTAGACGAATGGTGCTGTGCTGTTACTGACTTCCATGACTGTCTGGGGAAGATAATCTTGGCTCTGTTTTTCCACCAGGTCTTGGAGGTGGCTTTGGTTATATTGTTGGAGGAATACACTGGGATAAAACCAGTTTTGGAAAAGCTGTGGGCGGGCAACTTCGCGTCATCTATATCTTCACCTCAGTTATACTGACTCTCACTACTGTGCTGACTCTAATTAGCATTCCAGAGAGACCCTTAAGGTCCTTTAGCAGGAAGAAAAAGGTGATGAAGAGTCCAAGTCTTCCTCTCCCTCCTTCTCCGCCTTTCTTCTTCGAGGAGGGTGTAAATGAAGACTTTGCTTCTCGTAACTCAGCTCACTTATATGCAAGTTTTACGACTCCCGTTTCCCCCCTCAGCCCACTCACACCCAAATATGGCAGTTTTGCCAGCAGAGACAGTTCCTTGACGGGAATTAATGAGTTTGCATCGTCATTTGGAACTTCAAATATTGACAGCGTGCTTATAGACTGTTTCACGGGTGGGCAGAATAGTTACTTAGCACTTCCCACTAGCTTACCCAGGCAGCCTGTCAGTGTCAGCTTTCCTCGTGTGCCTGATTGCTGTTACCAAGGGGACAATGGAGTTCTGGAGCATGGGGAGAGCAGCATAATGCCGGGGCCTGATGGTGAGACGCTAAGGGTAGGCTCACTGGATGCAATAAAGCCACGGTCGTCAGGGATCCTGAAAAGACCTCAGACCTTGGCCATTCCAGATATCGTAACGGGACACTGTCCAGAAAATAACAGAAGAAGAAATGTAACCTTCAGCCAACAGGTAAGGGCATAAAATCAGTGATATGACCATGTAAACCTGAGCATTCATTTAATCTCTTCATATAGTTTTAATTGTGCGATACACAAGTTCACCATTCAAGACTGGTTGTGATGGTTTGCTCATGAAAGTCATTATGGGAACAGCATACCTGTTATGACTTGATTGGAAAAATAACAGGTAGAACGTGAATAACCCTGGCAGTTGACTTGTCAACTGCCTTTGTTAAGGCAGCAGGAATGGGAGCATTTTGCTCTCATTGAGCCACGTGAGAAAGTTAGGTTGGTGTTTTTAGCCCTGCTTCACCACCCAGGGAGCTACCATATGAGAGCAGAAAAAAAGACACAGTTTTATTGAGCCTGTATCTTCCCTTGCCACAGAAATACCTGCAAGATAGGGCCAGGGATAGGAGTCTCCCATGAGCTTCTCCTTATGGCAGTAATTACATTCATCAGGGAGGTGAGGATTCCCTTACCCAGGGATAAGACACTGACCTCACCTCATGCTCTTGGTGATGACTTGGATCTGAGACCTCTGTATGCTGGCATATTTTTTTATGACCCAGGATGAGGTAAACTGTCCTCTGTTGTTTTTTGGGTTAGGTTTCTTTTTTCCTGGGGGTGGTGGCATTTTTGTTTGGTTGTGGTTTTTTGTTTTGGTTTGGTTTGTTTGTTTGTTGCTGTGCTTCAACCCAGTTTATGAGAGCAGAGTTTGTTAGGGCCAGGGTTTTACATAGTGTGCACACAAAGATAGAGCATGAAGGTTAGCAAGCAGTGAGAATGGGTTTCACTTAAAACTGGCCTCTTCTTCCTCAGGGTCTCTAAAAGTTCAGGAACCAAATTCACCTGAATGTGGATACAGCTCCTATTAAATGCCATGGAATTTATGCTTTCGCTATGCTAGCATCTGGATGTGGTTGCCAAATACCCGAGAGAAGCGAAGAGTACCGTTTCAAGTACACTGAAAGCTGCAGCGCAGTGCTGCCATTTAACACTTGTTCCCAGGCTGAACTTCTAGCTTAGCTAAAAATGCCATTCTTAGTCTCCAAGTTAACATACTGTAGCAGCAAAGTTTAACTTTCAGGTCATCAGATCGGTGTGTAATACTGCATAGGTTTGCTCAAAGGATGTTTGTTTTTGTCTTACTATCTTTGTTGACCCGGGGGTTCTTACGGTGCAGGTTGCTAATATCTTGCTGAATGGTGTTAAGTACGAGAGCGAGCTGAATGGATCAAGTGAGACCTCTGAGCAACCACTCTCTGTGAAACTTCTTTGTTCAACCATCTGCCAGATGCCCAAGGCTCTTCGTAACCTCTGCATCAACCACTTCTTAGGTATTCAGAAAGTATTGCCTTGCTTTTACTGTGAAGTAGTCTATCTCACATGAATGTTTTTAACTATTTTATCTATTGCTGCAGTGGTTGCTAACTAGAGAGGATGTATTTTGTTCCATATACACTCACCGGTAAGATGCTGTCTGGTGTTTATAAAAACAGTGAGAAATGGAAAAAGAAAAAGAAAAAAACAAAATAGTAAAGCCTACATTCCTTGAAAGGGAACACCAACAACACAGATCAGTGTATCTGTTACATGGAATGTTTACACTGGGATGAGAAATGCCACTCAACTTGAAACTATAGATCTTTTTTTATTGTTTTTTTTTTTTTTTTTTTGAAACGCTCTGGATCTGGCATTATTGAGAAGAAAGATGAGATTAGTTGTATTTCCCTGCTTACACCTGAGACCAATGTTCACTTTCCTCCCTTTGACAGCATGTGTATAGGGGTCCCAGGACAGGTCGTGAGGAGCTGTGGAAGGCAGCACTGCAAGCAGCGCCTGTATCCGGCGCACTGTTGCTTTTACCGGTGCATGACTGATGGTTAGGGAGGGCTCGCAAGCAATCCGGTTTACACAGGATTGTACAGAAGATAACAGGTGGTTAATACTTATTGGTTGGGAAAAGAATTAATGCAGATTACCTGCATCAGTGGCCCTAATACTGGTTTGCGAGTAGGAGCTTTTAACTGTGTCGGGGACACTCTAGAGGCTGCAGATGTGATGGAAGAAGTGCTCTTTCCGGTTCTGCGTGGGAAGACAACAGCAATGTGAAAAGGCTGTATGATGAGCCACTCTGTGAAACTGGGTGTTGTGTCCTGTCAAAACCAGAAGGCAGCTCAGACTGCTGTAATCTGTTTTTTTCTGTCTTGCTAAATTAGTATTCTGTGGCCTGCAGTCAGCCTCTGGAAGTCCACTTAGAAATTCAAAGGATAAATCTTGGTCTTCAGAATCCTGAATGCCTTTGAAAAACATTGTAGCATAATGCATAGGGAACAGCAGTCTCAGATAAACTGGGATGAATGTTATTTGGTACGTCGCACAATTTGTCTTCCATCATTTGTGATATAGCTAATAGCATCCACGCAAGCTTACAAGATGAAACAGATACTCTGTAATCCTAATAGGTTACTTCTGGTTTCTTTTAGGATGGCTTTCTTTTGAGGGGATGTTACTTTTCTATACTGACTTCATGGGAGAAGTAGTGTTTCAAGGGAATCCAAAAGCGCCTCACAACTCAGATGAGTATCAGAAGTACAACGCTGGGGTCACCATGGGCTGCTGGGGGATGTGCATCTATGCATTCAGTGCTGCTTTCTATTCAGGTACTTAGTACAGTCATCTTAGCCACTGCTGTGAGAGAGATGCACTCCTTAAGAGGTTTTTCTGCAACTAGGCATTTGTGTCGCACGTAGCCCACCTCATGGCACGAGTGCCAGAGGAGGGTGTTCTCTTTCACTGTATTGTCTCTTGTAGTTATCTTGGCCTGCACTGACAGCTGATGAGGTCAGCAGTCCAGTGAAAACACATCTCTGTTAGCCTGTAGTTCCTTTCACAAGTGTTATTTTCAATGTACCTAGAATCCAGAAATACACATAGCCACCACAGGGGCAGTTCTGGTGTATCGGTGCTTGTGAGCTCCCGGAACACTGGCCCGGTGTCACGTGTTGTGTGTCTGCCCCGCCCCCCACCCTGAACGGTTCCCATTTACCACTCCTGGACAAGAGCATTGCTAGGTTTCAGCTCTGACATGCCCTCCACACAGGTAGGGCAGCAAGGCTGCATTGTGGCAGTGAGATTTCGAAGGGGTCTTCACATGCAAGCGACGAGTCACTCAAAGGTCTAACGGTTGTTGCTGAGATGTGGCTGCCTAATGGCCAGGCTGCAGGGCCTAAGGTATACCTCTTAGGTTCATTGACTGGCTAGCAGCAGGGAGGGCTGCAGTTCACCCTGAATGCTGTGCCATTGTCTTGCAGCTGTTCTGGAGAAGCTGGAGGAGCAGTTCAGCACACGGACGCTGTACTTTGTGGCATATTTGGCCTTCGGGCTGGGCACAGGGTTGGCCACACTCTCCAGAAACGTCTATGTGGTGCTGTCATTGTGCGCTACCTACGGCATCCTCTTTGCCACGCTCTGCACGCTGCCCTACTCCCTGCTCTGTGACTACTACCAGAGCCGTGAGGTGAGCCCTGGGACAGGGAGGGGAGAGGGGGTCCCGCAGCGCTCCCTTATGCTGTGTCCCCCGCAGTTTGTAGGCTCGCAGGCGGAGGGCACGCGGCGAGGGATGGGCGTTGACATCTCCCTGCTGAGCTGCCAGTACTTCCTGGCGCAGATCCTCGTGGCCCTGGCCATGGGGCCGCTGACAGCAGCTGTGGGCAGCGCCAGTGGTGCCATGTACTTCTCCAGCCTGGTGTCCTTCCTGGGCTGTCTCTTCTCCTCCCTCTGTGTCATCTACGAGTCACCGCCCACTGAGGAGCTGCCACCTCCTGAGGAGCAGCGCCCGCTCTTGCCACACACGGAGAATGAATAAATGGAAGAAGCCACCACAGCCTCTGCTGCATCACTGCATCGCACTCAACCTCCCCCATCACGGCGTGGTGGGGTTGTGCACCCCTGAGATGGCAGAAGTAGGCATGGCAAAAGGCGACAAGGTCTGTGCTGGCTTTACCGAGCTTTCCCCTGCCTGTGGGAGGATGAGAGGTGCTTCAGCAGTGCCTGGCACCACTCATCCTTCCTCTGAGGTGGCAAAGGCCCATTGGTATCCCTGGGGCCACAGCAACAGGAAGCGGTGGTGTCACTGGGACTCCCTCTCTCTGCCCCGTGATGCCATTATTCCCCGAGGGGTGAGTGGTGCCGTTTGGCCTGAGGCAGGGGACTCGGAAGTCTGGTGCCTGGGCCGAGCAACCATGATCTCAGGTGGCAGTAAGCTGCAGGGCTGCACACACTGCTGCAGGCACCACCGCTGCAGGAACGCTGGGGCTGTGGCACTCTGCCAGCTTCGTGGTCTGAAGGTGCCATCTCATGGCCAGGCAGAGTGGCCCAGTCCTCAGTCAGAGGGCAGCAGTGACTCCTGTGAGGCCTCAGGGAGTGGCAGAGCCAACCTACAGGTCCCAGCCTCTGCCCGCAGTAGGCCTGACCTCTGGAGGGTGCTTTTCAGAACTTTGGAAAGGCTGAGAGCAACCGGTCTTGCTCAGGTGGCGTAAGTACTCTGTCAAGTGCTGTGGCTGGGCTCCTGGATGCACGAGACCTCCCACTAGCAGAACTGCTCCAAGAACTGCTGTGGGTTGAAACCACAGTGGCCTAGCCCCCAAACCCTGCTCTGTAGGTTCTGTCTGTGGTCTGTGGTGATGGTTGCCAATATGTGTGTATTTCCTTCCATATTAGACTTTTAACTAAGACTACAAGGGCTTGCGATGACTCAGCAGGAGGATGGGCAGTTGTCCATAACCCAGCTTTGGGGAGAAGGGTCATTTTGCATCAGATTCCCTTGGGTGGAAGCTTACTCTCAAAGTAAAGTTGAGAATTTAAGAAAAATTACTTGTGTGAAAGCCTGCAGCACATCATCCGTGTTTTTCATAGAGTTGTACCTTGTGACATTTAAAAATCTGCATGGGGATCAGTGATTAAGTACTTTTGTAAGCTTGAGCTGCATCTTCCATATCTCACTGAAACTAGTAAGAGGGCTCTGGGTATGATTATCTGTGAGAATTCTGATTATTCTGATTTTGGAAGGTGGTAAATGTGTGAGACCTCACACAAGTTCCAGTTGAGCCCAGGAGTCTTTTGAGAGCATAGATGAAAACGGAAGTAAAGTTAAAACTATTTCTAGGATCCTTGTCAGCTTGCCTCCACATTTGGGTAGGCAGCCAAGGCTGACAGGCATTTTGTGTGTGCCATGCCTGGCATGTCTGTAGGGGTTTTTCTTTTGTGCTCAGCTGGTATTCAGGTCCAGAAGAAGAGTTTTCTTTGGAGGGTCGCTCTTCAAAATGAGTTTCTATTGACTGTTCACCTAAACTTATTCTGTTGCTTGATCTGTGATGCCAAGATGAAATAATTTGTGTAAGTGGTAGCTGCTGTGGCTTAATATACTCCCAATGCTGAAAGGCTAATGCACAACTTGTAAGAACCTCTCATTTTTACCACCTGCCCCTGAGTATTACTTTTTAATTTTTTTTTTTTTTATTTGATAAGCAAGTTTCACGCTACTCGGTGTTGACTTGAGTGGAGGAATGCTACTGAAGTTACGAAGTCAAGCACTCGGAGGTAAAGGACTGTCAGATTGATGAGGCTATTCATCTTTCTCTTCTTCGTTTGTGCTTACGTAGTGTCGTATCTGCAGGGATATTTGTGATGTGCCGTTTCCTCAATTATGGGACAGCTGTCTCCCAGAATGTCCAGGATGAAGCTGGAATAAAATATAAGAAGATGTACATTTGGCATTTCTGATTTCTGACAATATAAAGGCTTCAGAAAATTTTTCTTTTCTTGTTGGTCAGCTGTGTACTCTTAATTTCTCCTTATCTTACTGAACTTTTATGCTCAAAAAAAAGTTTTTTTTGATCCAACTAGCTAACGTGATACTAGTTCTTAAAATGTTTTCTTTTAATTTTTGTAGCCAGCATTATTGCACTAAATGGATCACAAGCACTTTCCTTTTCTAGGTAGCTGGAATTGCAGATCATTTTGTTGCAAGCGAGGATCTTGAAGAGATTCATAGAATTGATGAAATCAATGTATTTGATGGTAATGTTTGTCTCTGCTTCCATCTGTAAATAATACGAAATACATTTATATAATTAAACCTATAGCTATGCCATCTGCATCGTCCAGTAGAATATATATTACATTTTCTATTTTAAGGGATGTGGATTTTATTTTGCGTATGTATTTATGTAATGTTTACTTACATACGTAGTACTTTTAAGTCAACATCAATGTATGTTTATCTGGGGCTTTGAGCAGTACTTGGCGGTGCTTGGAATAAACCCAGAGCCTGTCACCATCGTGCAGAGTTGGAAGTTGTACCAAATCCATAGAAATAACTTAAAATTAAGAGGCATTGCTTACTTGCTTATTCTCTTCCTTTGTCATACATTTTGTGTTTTACAGAAATTACTGTAAGTGGTCACTGTTGAACTGTGAGCTGCAAAGTGATATTTACCTTTTGGAATCCAAACACTTCAAATATTCTAAGTCTGCAAGCTGCTGTTTAGAAGATGCATGAGTTTAGGGGGGAAAGCGATATTGCGCTGTGTTGTAGTTTAATCTCTTCAGCAGTGCCTAAGGTTAATTTTGATTAAGTCCTTATCGTTAAAGGTTGCTTGCTGGCAATTATTTGTGAATGTTCATACATGTTTTGATAACACATGCACAGAAGCAGAGAAAATGGGGAGAGGGATGGAGAAAACACCTAATAATCGTCTCAAGTTTGTAATTAAGCCAGCTGTAACATTTCAGTGTGTGTCTTTGAGAAAGACAATTTTGGAACTCCTGTTGTATCTTTGAATGAAGAAAATCGGTCTCTTCAAGAATCAAATAAAATAGCATTGCATGACTGTGTATATATATATATATATATAAAAAAAAAAGGAAAGCTATATTGGGACCTATTTGAAAAGAGTTGTCTAGGCAATTTCTTCACTACTAATGAGCAGTTGGTCATCTTGTACTCTACAGGAGATGCACTTTATTTTATTAAAAAAATATACTTCTTTTCAGGTAAAAGATGGCTTTCTTAATGTACGTGCTCTCTCTCCCCCAGACTGGAAGACAGCGTTAGTGAGGGACTTGTAGATACCATTACCATAACACCTGGATTGCATTAAGTACTATAAAGATCTTGGTAATTCTACGATTACTGAAGTTGAAATGCCAAGGAAGATCTGTTTATCTGACATTTTCCATACCCCTGGTCGATGAGATAGATTCTTTTAGCCTAGCTTTTCTGTTGGGAAGGAGACAAGGAAATGGCTGCAGTTAAGGTTCTATTGCTGTTCCTCTGCCCCAGGCTGCTGCTTTTGTAGCAGGGCCAGTGGAATGTTAGGCGCGAGTGAAAGCGGGCCTGCGTTTAGGGTGGCAAATTTCAGGCTGCAATACACAAGATAACAGCAAAAGCTGTTCGGCAGCAGTGCTGGGACAGACCAGACATTTTTAACTAAAATCCTGAGGGTTTTTTGGTATTGCTGTCCATGTCGTCTCCTAACAGGTCTGAAGGTTCTGGGAAGACAGTGTCCTATACTGTACAAATTCTTGTTAAAAGCCTTGCCAACAAGCTCTCTTTCACACATAGCCTGCGCAGAACTGGTAAGTGCATGGAATAATGAGAATTTTTGCTGTATGCAGGGTGCTGCCTAATGCCCCCCACCCACGGCGGCGGCCAAGGAGTTTTACTGTATATCTGAAAGGCAACGGCATAGTCTGAGACCCAAATAGTGCTAATAGTTAACAGTAAACAAAGAGGACGCTGCTTCATCGGCCTGCCCGGTGTACAGAAAACAGAAGCAATACTCTGGGAGCAGGAAGAAAGCAGACGATGAGTTATGTTAAGCAGATGAATTCAAAGATACAAAATACACGTGGAATAAGCAGTCTGCAGACCGAGCAGTCATCTGCAATGGGGATGATGCAGTATTCGCCGTGTATGTAAAATTCTTTGTGGCTTTGTTTTTGGTTTTGTTTTGGTTTTTTGTTTTGGTTTTTTTCTTTTCTTTTTGTAGGATCCGGCAATAACTTTATTGACTAGGATAACAAATTTTGTTGTATTAGCCAATGGAACGATCAGCGGGGGAAATCGCATCAGAGCAGAAATGAGGATTTTGGTTTGTGTGAGTACAATGGTAGCCAAGCTCATGAGAGCTAGTGGAACAATTAAAGGATATTGCAATCAAATGCTATGAAGAATTCTTTGCTAGAGATTCAGGCTTCAGCTGTAGCTCTCTTCAAGCCTTGTTTTTTTTGTGCGTCAGCCTGATGATACTCTGATTCCAGCTTATCCTCCCTCCATGTATGCTGTTGGGCGGTTGTTTGTGGTTTTTGTTTTTTTTTGTTGTTGTTGTTTTTTGTTTTTTTTTTCTTTTTTTCTTTTTCCCCTTGAACAACTTTTGGGGGAAGAAGGGAAGGCAACAGTATAGCTAAAGAAGTTTCATAATTTCATAGCTGCTTCCTACCACAAAAGGAAAATTCTTGCTCCTTTGGTCCCTGTCCTTGCCGTAGAGAGAATATTTAGTGCAGTGTCTGCAGTAACATATACACCCTCAAACCTAGATCCCTGTTATGTTCCGTTACTATATACAGCTCCCTGAAGCAACAGGACGTCATGGCTCCAAAGAAAAGCATCAACTAATCTTTTGAAAGGCAGGTTCAGCCCAAAGCATAAATGGCCTTCAGTGCTGATAGGCAACTGCTACTAGTTTTCTCTAGCAAATTCCAGGAAGCCTCAGATGTATCGTTTTCCCAGCACTGCACCTCTTATCATTTGCAAGATACTTGCTCATTGCAATTTGTCTGCAGCCTTCACCTGCTGACAGCATCACAGTAGCTATCAGAATTATGCTTTACAAATGCAGTATGCCATTTAAAAAAAAACCAAACAAAAAAACCAAACAACAAGTCGGGCTGTCCTGTGGTGGTGCACAGTACTCTGCACCTGCACAGGAAAAAAAATCCACCGTTTCTGTGGCAGGCTGGGTTTACTGTGACCCACAGGCTGTGCACAAACTATGCAGGAACCCTGAAAAAATTACTCGTTCAGTCCACAAGAATAAACAGACTCACCGCTTCCACTGATGATGACAGGGGAATTATATGAGGAGAAATTCACTGTTTTCTGTAAGCACCCTCCAATCAGTTGCATATTGCAGCAGATGCCTTAGCAGGTGTCTTAATAGGCAGGGCAAGAGAAAAGCTGAGAGGTGTCACCGTGGAAAGCATAACCTCGGCACTGCTGGACTCTCTTCTTAGTACTTCCTTCATTTACCTGATGTTAATTACTGTATCCTGCAACAGTAGTGTCTGATGCTAATAGTCTGTCACCCTGTGGCATTACAGAGCACCCCTGTAGTGCTTCAGAAGGACATGAAAGGAACTGTTTTACTGCCTTGTGTATGATTGTGGGATGCTTTATTTAATAACAAAGTAGTGTTTGTATATATATATATATATATACATACATACGGGGTTGTTTTTTTTCTTTTTTAATAGGGAAAAATGCCAGACCTCCTTGAAACCGTCTCAGAAGAAATCTTACAGACCCACCTTCTTGTGTTTGAAGCAGAAAGCCCAGAAAGGGAAAGCTGTGTGGTACCTTTTGGTTTACAACAGAAAAAAAAAAGTGCAGATGCAAACTTTTACCTTTGAAGAAAGGAAATAAAGAGTAAGCTAGAGAGGAACTTCCAAGGAACCTTGTACCAGAACACAGTCACCATTATATGTAGAATGTGACTCCTAACATATCAAAGATAGGGAAGAAGGGGGAGATACTAGAAAAGCAATATCCCCCTTTCACAACCTCTTCCACTTAAAACAATAGGTTTTTAACCATTTACTCTAATCTTTCATCTGTAAGTAGTAATAAAACCGCTCATTTTCAGTATTGTGATGTTAAAAGCAAACGTGACCCTTTCTTGGAGCTTTTTTGTTTCTTACTCTCCTATGGGGGCGGTTACGCTACCACCCTTACTGAGATGCAAAACTGAAAACTTGACCTAGCCTGACCTTTGTAGTCATGTAAGAATTGTGCCAAAAGAAACCCTCAACAGCAAGAGGTGGATCCAAGGCAGGAGAGAGACGTCAGTGGGATTCTTGCCGCTTGGGATAGTGTCAAATATGCGATCAAGTAGTATTTTGATCAAATGATCTCTCTTCGTGCAAACCCCGCTCCCTGTTTACCTGAAACTGAAGTCTTTCCCTTCTGCTTGTAAAGAACAAACGCCTGGAACTTCTCTAGCGAAATTAAACAGAAATGCAGTTGCGGTCACTTTTGCATTTGTCTGTGCTAGGCCTCTCCCGGACCACTGGACTGTTACAGTACGTCAGAGCGCAGAGTCAAAACACTTGACGAGTGCAGCAGGCAAACAGAAGCTGGCAGTAGCCGTGCCATTGCTGCAGAAAGCAATATGCTAGAGTCAGTAACATGTCTCTTGGAGAAGCCATGTATGCCTCCTGGAATGGTACACCTGCCAAATTTGGCAGCAATGGTAAGCTTTTCAGAGCAGAGTCTGGAGAAAGCAGCACATGCACAGTGTAGAGTGTAGAAATAATGCTTTAATGGGGTGAGATGCACCGATGAGGCAGGGCACTTCCTCCTGGGGATGGTGGGGGTCAGCTCTGCCCTGGGCAGCGTGGCATCTCCTTGGCCGCGGCATCTCTCAGGGCACCTCACCGGGCCCGGGCGAGCCATCTACAGCGGGGGTGACCGCCTCCTGCTCTTGTCGCCACCGCAGCCTCTCGGCGCCGGTCACCGTCATGGGGTGCAAAGGCAGGAACCCCGACAGACCTGCAAGGAGGGGCGCTGAGCTGTGGCAGGTCCCCACCCCTGTCCCGCACTCCCGGACACCCACCCTGGGCCTACCCAGGAGCTTCTCAGCGGGACGGGAAAGCTGCGCGCCGCAGCCCAGCCAGTAGCGCAGCCGTTCCAAGTTGAGCCCCGCCACCCTCTCGCCGTGGGAGTTTGGCAGCGGGTCGAGGCAGCCGAGCTGCTCCAGGTATTTCCCGTCGCGAGCACGCCTGCTGTGCGCTGCCACGATGCGGTAGAAAGGCCGGTTGGTGCAGCCTCCGAGGGCGAAGCGGATCACGACGTGCCCGCCGCGGTAGCCCTTCAGGAGATGGCTACCTGCGAAGGCAGCGCGAGACGACTGTGAGGCGGGGCAGGGTCGGGCCGGGCGCGCGGGTACATGGGCACTTACCGAGCCGAACCATGACGGCGACAGGACCCTCGCTTCGTCGCGGCGCGATGACGTAGGAGGGGCGGAAGCGCGGCGGCTGGCGCGGCCCCAAGCGAGCCAATCGGGGTTGGCGGGAGGTTCTCTGCCCGCTGCAGCGTACCCGCCGGGGAGCGGGCAGCGGGCAGCGGGGTCTTCCTCGAGGGGCTTTTTGTCCGTCCCTGGGCTGAGCTTGGGCGGGGGGTTGGTCCGGGGGGCAGGGCAGGGGGCTGGCGGGAAGGGGAGAGGGTGCTGGGGGAGCAGGGGCTCGGGAGGTGTGCTGGCGCAGCTGTTCGGAGCGGGACGGGGGGCAGTGCGGAGGGACGTGCGGCTCTGTCGTTTGGCTGTCTCCAAATCCATGGATTTGTGGCTTCCCTGTGGAAACGAGATCTCTGGAAGGTCGTTTTTCCTTGCTCTCCCGATTCTTTAATTCCTCCCGCTCTGCCCTGTAGACCATGGGAACATTTGTTTAAAAAATGCAAAAGCTTTAGTGGCCTGTATCAACAGCTGTACCAAAGATGATGCACAATACTTTTTCCTCGACTCAGTTGTAGTCTTCATAAACTTTTGCAAAACAAGGAACCTTTAAGATGCTGTCCAGCTTTATCCCACTCCTATCCCGCTCTGTGTTTTGGCTTTGTGCTGGAAACGGTGTTGGTGACACAAGAGACACGTTAGTTACTGACGAGCGGCACTTGCAGGGTGCTAGGGTCTGTTCTCCTCACCCTGCCCGGCCAGAGAGCAGGCTGTGGGTGCGTAGAGAGCTGAGAGCAGACACAGCCGGCACAGCTGACACCATCTGAGCAAAGGGGTATTACAGATGATATGTCGTGCTCAGTAGTCAGATTAGGAGGGAGATTGGCAGGGGACTGTCGCCTGGGGACTGACTGGGTATCGGTCAGTGGGTGGCAAGCAATTGTTTTCATTTGTATAACTTGTTTTTCTTGGTGTGTTTGTTTGGTTTTTTTTTTCCTCTTTGCTATTTTTTTTCCCCCATCTTTTCCTTACAAATGGTCATGGCAGTTTGTTGGTTGTGGCACTTGGACTGGTTTTTTATATCAACCCACGAGTTTTATCACTTCTACCCTTCCAGTTCTTTCCCCCATTCCACCAGGTCAGGGAAGAGTGAGTGAGCAGTTGTGTGGTGCTTAGTTGCCAGCTGGGATTCAACCACAAGACCAGGTTACTTGTAAGCCTTGCCTGGTTAATGCTTTAGGTCCTCCGTGTTATTTCTACCATCTTGATAGGCCGTCCTTGTTCTTCATTGCTGCTTTATAGGACCTTTTGAGCTGTAAGCAGCAGTCTCTTGACACTGCAGGTCCGTGACCCCAAGGATGCCTCATCCTGGGGAGGGGTCCCTGACCCTGGTTTTGTCTCACCGCTCCAGGTGTCTCTCACACACAGGTGTGTCTCACACTGGGGGTCTCTGACCATGCAGGTCCCTGGTCCTGGGGGTCCTTGATTCCAGGGGGGGGGGAGGGGGTCCTCTTCACTATTATAGTACAAGTATTTTTATTGGATGCATGTAAACTTAGGCATATCTTTTTAGTATAAAGTGGATTATTGAGATTTGTTCCTTATTTTTCATGTTATTCCTAAAAGTTGTACACTTCAAATTCAGATTTGTGTGGGCTTTGGTGGGGCAGTGGCACCCCTGAAATCCTATCCAGGAGTTTCCACATTCTACTATAAGGTAAATAAAAAAATAAATCAAAAGTAAATAAATCAAAACATCAAATCAAAAAGTAAACTATCTTACAGGACTACTAAATAGCCTTTCTGAGAAACTGGCACCTGGGCTCAAAGGTCAAGGAAGAGACATGGACAAGCAGGACAAATCAGTGTTGCTTCCATGTGTTTTCCAGGCTGTGCCAAGAAGCGTTGGCAGGAGCTACTGACCGTGAGTCCCAATGAGTTTTTGGTGAGTTACTGCTTCAATAATGTCCCTTTTCCTGAATGCACAGTGTGTAATTTTTCCACACCACTTGGTTTCCAGAATGGAAGTCTTTCTCATTCAAAGCAGTTGAATTTTAGGCACTTCCCATCAGATCTTCAGAGAAGATTTACTTGGCAGTAAAAGTTGCCAGCAGCAAGACTGTTCACTCTCTTTCAAAGAAAAAACACAAACCAAACAAAAACAAACCAAGCCAAAAACACACACAGAACCATAAAATGTCTGCATTCTCAGCCGTAACAGGTGAGATACCATAAAACTGTGTTTCTCTGTCCACTTCAATACAGCCAAAAGCGTTAGCAAATCTATCCCTCCTTTTTGGTAGCCTTATGTTTTGCAGCACTGCAGATTTCTGTGTTTTGTTTGGTGCTTTGTTTTTTTGG
>JANVCC010000175.1:0-16669 GCA_025345505.1 Todiramphus chloris collaris
CCTGCCAGCTTCTCTGAAAGGACAGCTGAAGGCACCTGGTTGTCACATTGACAGTGAGGTCCCCTCTCCTGAAGGACCTGGGTTGATGAGAGTGGCAGGACACTGGGACAAGTTGCTCAGAGAAGGAGATATCCCATCCCTGGAAGTGTCCAATGTGAGGAATTCTGAGCAACCTGAACTAGTGAAATATGTCCTTGCCTATGGCCAGGGGGTTGCACTGGATGCTCTTCTAGGGCCCAGGTGGACTTAGATGTATTTTCTTCCCTGGCTCTTCTCCCATGCTCTTTGTTGGGATGGACATAGAGGCAGAGTGAAGATCCCGTGGTCCGTGTTTTCCTAGCACCAAGTAGGAGCAGGGAATGCAGTGAGGGCTGCTCATCCCATTCTCATGCAGATCACAGTAGTTATTTGATCCTTGCAGAATTTACCAAGAAGGTCCTAAATAGTTTGTGCCACTGCTAAATGCTGACCACCAGGAACAGAGGCTTGACCACCATCCCACCCTCACACTTGGTTCAATAGTTGTGAACAAAGTATATACATTATCCCTACTCAGGACCTAATTTGTGGAACGAGTATTGGACACCAAGTTGTAGGTACAGACTGAGGTGTTTGTTCTGCTCACCCTCCCCAGGAGGGACGCCTTTGGGGAAGATTTGTGGCCTTGGGGAATCCGAGTGGTTTTCCCGGAACATTCCAGTTGTGATGACAATTGTTTGGTTTTGAGCTGTGTATGTCTGGTGATTCTGCAGCTCAGGGCTTTTCTCCCCAACTCCTTCTCCATGGGTCTACAGATACCTAGACACAGCATGTAAGAACTGTAATCTGACCTTGTCCCCAGTGCTCGTATTGAAAGAAAGAATTGTCATTTCTAGGACATGAATTGATGTGGATTTGGAGAAAAAGAATCAAAATCCAAAAGGTAATAAACTAATTCAACTAAAATTCCACCATATCTGCACGAAGGGTTCACGAGGTGACTGAATGGGAGAGTGTCCCAGGATTATCTTGCCAAGTGAGGATGACCAACCCCTAGTGGTGTGAGTAAAAGAAAGGCCAGTGAGACCAGAGAGACAGGAGTGAAGGTCTAGAAATGGCAAGGTAAGAGCTGGGTGGGAAAGTGAGATGGGTGTCAGCAGCCTGAAGGGCAAGAGGTGCAGGCAGAGGACAGTGTGGGACAGTCTGCAGGAGAGATGGCCAAGGGCTCTGGCCAGGCTGACAGCTCCCACTTTGTCCCCTTTGGCTCTGGCAGCTGTCTCTGCTACCTATGATATGTCATAGGTTCCTTTCCTCCAAAAGATCTCATACGATATCCTTATCAAATGGGTTTCCCCATTGATGGATTATAATCCTAAATGGGAAATTGAAATGATTGCTCGATAATTGAATCTATGACAGCACCAATCTCCAGCAACATATATCCCCACACTTGATGATCAGAACACCCTGTCCCAATTCCCTATATTGGTTCATACACTTGAATGTGACATGAAGAAACAGATTCTGGAAAGCCAGAACCCCAGACCCATTTAGAGAAGCCTGAGACATGGGTCCAACCACCCCATGGATCGTCAAATCTACTGCGAACATTGGCACAGAATTCAGGAGAATTATAAAGCAGATAAACAAGGTCTCTCGTGCAGCCTTTGGACAACTAGATAAAAAAATGGCCTGTCCAGTCTTTGTTTGAAAGCCTGTAATTTTGCCCGAAAGTGCTCCTACTCATCTATCTGTGACATCACTATGCTCCAGACTAACCACGGACCTGTTCCTGCCCCATCTCATACCTCTCTGCTTGGGACATCACAAACCCTTTCACAAGCCAGCTCCATGCTCCTACCTCACCTCCAACATATGGAGCTGAGACATCCTAAAGCCCTACAGAAGCCAGGGGCCTGATCCTGACCCATTTCCTACTTGTTAAAGGATTTCGCCGAACAGTGTGTTACTCCAGGTTTGCTCTATTTAACAACTCAAGTACCTCTTAGTGGTCATGGGCCAGGGTCTTTGGGAGGAAGGCCGTATGTCTTCCTCCCTATGCACTTTTCACCTTGGCTCAAAATTTGTTGGTTGTCTCTGTTCCAACCTCAAGGCTGCCTTCAGCTTGGTCCTGTAACTGATTAAACCATCCTATCCTTCCCTATCTATTGCTTCCTTGCCCCCTTGCAGCGTCCCTTTTCTTGCTTGTGTTAACACATAAACAATGGTTAATTAATATTAGTCTTTTTTAAGCTATATTGGCTAATAATACAAGTCTTTCTTCAGACAAATTAGTTAAATTCAGACAATGCTCAAGAGGTATAGGTTAAAGATACGGCGTTATCTAGGTAAGTTAACTATCCCACCACCTCTATTTATGCTTAGGTTCAAAAACTAACATAAACATATGCATTCAAATTCCTGGCACGGGGTTGAAATAGAGCCTGGGGTGGAGGGGTCCAGGGGCCTTTACTTGCCCTTAGTTCCCCAGACCCCACGGAAACGTCCCCAGGGAGCCCCTGAGATATCCCAAGACCACCCATTACCCTCTCTGAGAACACCCAAGACACTCCCAAAAGCCCCATGAGATCCCTCTGAGACCCCTCAAGGGCCCCATGAGAATCCCCAAGACACCCCTGAGAACCCCTGGACCACCCATCAACCCAAAGATGCCCACTGAGACCTCCCTGAACCGGACACACACTCTGGCCCCAACCCCAGGGAAGAAACATCCACAAGATTTGTCCATATAGGGAAGAAATATCAAAAACAACAACAACAAAAGGAGATTACAATATTTTATTAAGTTGGGACTTTGTTATAATTAGGCAATGGACACAGGGGTTTTATTACCCCTGGGAAATCCAAAGCCTTGGGTAAAAAACAGCTAATACCTGGCAAACCATATCCCAGCTGTGCTGGCATCACCAGCAGTGCCGACTCCTCAGGGTAATTACTATGATTATCACTGACAGGCCTCTGGGGGGAGGGGCATTTGCAGATGCTGGAGCCCCAGCCTCTGCAAAAAGGGTGGAAAAGAGACAATTCCCGTTCAATCTGCTGGAAAAGGCTCCCTGGGAGTGTCACATTTATCCCAATAGCGCCGGGGTCGACCTATCTGTGTGTCCCCTGGTGCAGGCTGGTCACTGGTGTGGGTGCGCATGTGCTTGGAGAGGTGGGACATTTGCCTGAAACTCTTGCCACAGTTGGTGCAGTTGAAGGGCTTCTCACCAGTGTGGATGCGATGGTGCTTGGTGAGGTTGCAACTGTGGCTGAAGCTCTTGCTGCAGTCGGCACATGTGAAGGGCTTCTCACCAGTATGGGAGCGATGGTGCGTGGTGAGGGTGGACATCTCTCTGAAGACCTTGCCACAGTTGGAACAGATGTAGGGTTTCTCACCAGTGTGGAGGCGGCGGTGCCTGGTGAGGGTGGAGCTGTGGCTGAAGCTCTTGCCGCAGTCAGCACAGGAGAAGGGCTTCTCACCAGTGTGGGTGCGCATGTGCTGGGCAAGGGTGGACTTGTCAGCGAAACTCTTCCTGCGGCTCTCACAGACAAAGGGTTTCTCATCAGTGTGGATGTGGTGGTGCTGCGTGAGGTGGCATCTCTGGCTGAAGGTCTTACCGCAGTCAGCACAGGAGAAGGGCTTCTCACATGTGTAGATGAGGTGGTGCCTGGTGAGTTTTGACTTGTGGCCAAAAATCTTGCCCAAGTTCACAGTGGTGTGGCTTTTTACTGGCATGGGTCTGCATGGGCTTTCTAAGCAATGAGTGCTGGCTGAAGCTCTGCTGGCAATCATCACATGTGCTGGTGGTGACCATGGTGTCCAGCAGTTTCCCCTCACAACTGCACAGCCTGCCATCCTTGGAGAAGTGGTGGTGGAGATGATGTCTGCAGTCAGAGCTGTGGCTGAAGCTCTTGCCACAGGTGACACCGTCATCCAGACTCTCCCCAATGTGGACACAATGGTGCTGGAAGAAGAGGGAGATGTGGCGGAAGGTCTCAGCGCAGTGGGCACAGGCGAAGGGCTTCTCCCTGGTGTGTGCATGCCAGTGTGCGATGAGATTGGAGTGCCATCGGAAGCTCTTGCCACAGCCAGCGCAGCAGTACGGCCTCTGCCCAGTGTGGAGGCAGCAGTGCTGGAAGAGGCTGCAGCTGAGGCTGAAGCTCTTACCGCAGTCAGCGCAGGCAAAGGGTTTCTCCCCGGGGTGGAGGCGCTAGTGGGCGACCAGCATGGAGCTGCGCTGGAAGATATGTCCGCAGTCCCCGCAGACGTGTGGCCTCCAGCTGGGGTGGAGGCAGCGGTGCTGGAAGAAGCGGGAGCCGTGTCGAAACATCTTGCCGCAGCCGGTGCAGGCGAAGGGCTTCTTGCCGCTATGACTGTTCCAGTGGGCGATGAGCATCAGGCTGCGACTGAAGCTCTTGCCACAGCTGGCTCAGGTGAAGGGCCGGATGCCACCGGTGCTTCAGTGTCTGTGAGCCAGTCAGGAAGCTCTGCCAACACTTGTGACACTGATTGGGCTGCTCGTCTAGGACAGAGGGGGCTGCTGCAGTTTCACCTTCCTCTTCATCCTCGTCTTCTTCCTCATCGTCCTCATAGTACTTCTCCTCTTCTCCCTCATCTTCATCCTCCTCCTCCTCCTCTTCCTCCTCATCCTCCTCTTCTGCCTTTTCTTCATCATCTTCCCCTTCCTCCTCATCCTCCTCTTCCATCTCATCCTCCTCCTCCATTTCATCCTCCTCCTCATCCTCCTTATCTTCCTCTACCTCTTCCTGTTTGTCCACTTCATCTTCTTCGTCAGGTCTGCACTTGAGCTCCTCTGACTTCTTCTCCAGGGGGTTCTTCTCCTCTGGGCTCTGATGTGACAGCTTGTGTGGGGCCACACTGGGGTGAAGAATCTGCCCTGGGCCCACGGGAGTGCTTTGGGAATGCTCCATGGTGACAGAGTGAGCTCAGACGGACAGAAAGACAATGCAGGGAGAGGGGGTCAGGCAGCCATGTGGAGCTGGACAACAATGGAGGCAGAACCTCCTGACCCTGGAAGCTCAAAGGCAGAGATCTTGACCCTACTGGGACATCCCCTGACACCTGACACCTCCCGACAATCAACACCTCCCAAAACTCCCTGACACCCAACACCCTCCTCAGCCCTGGACTTGGTAACTCAGGGCCTGGAGCTGTGTTTGGCACAGTAGAATGAGCTCAGCTCATCTGAAGGGCTCCACCTGAGCACTCAGTGGGTGATGATGAGGTGTTGGTGGGTGTGGCAGAAAGAGACTGGGCTGCCAGGTTTAACGTTACAGATAGATGATTAAGAGATGGGGTAGGAGCAGGGACTTGTCTTGTGAAGCGTTCTGTGATGTCACAGGTCGATGAGTAGCAGATGGAAAAGAGCAGTCTCCCTCTTGTGCAGGGGTTCGTGATGTCACAAGTGGCCCAGTAGGAGAAGGGGCATGAGCAGAGACCAGGCTTGAGAAGAGGTTTGTGTTTTATGCCACATGAGTAGAAGCTGGGGCAGGATCAGGACCCTGGTTTTTGCAGGGGTTTGTGATGTCACAGCTGGATTTATAGTAGATGGAGCAGGAGGAGCTCCCTGGGTAGTGCAGGGCTTTCTGGCATCACAGGTGGATGAGTAGGTGAATGGTGAGGATGAGGGACCCAGCTTGTGTAGTGATTTAGTAAGACACAGGGCAGGAACAGGGACCTGGCTTAAACAGGGGTCGGTGATGTCACAGCTCCATGAGTAGCACATGGTGCTGGCCAGGGACATGGTTTGTGCTGGGGGCTGTGATGTCACCAATGGATGAGTAGGAGATGGGACAGGGGAACTCCCCTGGTGTTCAGGGACCCATTTTGTGCAGCTGTTTGTGATGTCACAGGTGCATGAGTTGGAGATTGAGCAGGGAACAGCCTTGTGAAGGAGTTTTTGATGTCATATGTGAGTTAGAAGGTGATTGGGCAGGATCAGTGTCCTGGCATCTACAGGGTTATTGTGATGTCACATGTCTATGAGTAGGAGATGAGGCAGAGCAGGTGCATCATTTCTCTGTGGCACTGAGACATCACAGATAGATGAGTGGGAGGATGAGAAAGATGAGATAGATGAGATGGGGCAGGATGAGATCTATGAGATGGGGGAGGACCAGGCCCCTGGACTGGTTAGTTATTTGTGATGTCACAGGCAGTTGAGTACAAGACAAGGCAGGAGCAGGGTCCTGGCTGTGCAGGGGATTGTGATGTCACAGACGGATGAGAAAGAGATGGGGCAGGAAAAAGGACCTGTCTAGTGCAAGGTTCTGTGATGTCACAGGTGGATTGATAGGCTGTGGGGCAAGAGCAGACCCCTGGCTTATGTAGGGGTTTGTGGTGTCACAAGTGGGTTAGTAGGAAATGGGGCAGAAGCACAGACGAGGTTTGTGCAGACATTTGTGATGTCACTGATGGATAAATAAAAGCTGCTGCAGCAGGTCTGTGGTCAGTCTGGGGCATTGTGACATCACCAACATATGAGTAGGAGATGGGGCAGAAGCAGGCCATTGGCTTCTGTAGAAGTTAGTGATGTCACAGCTCCAAGTGTAGCAGTTAGAGTATAAACTGGCCTCTGCAGGGGTTTGTGATGTGAAGGGTGGATTCATAGTAGATGGAACAGGAGGAGCCCCCTGGCTGGAGCAGGGCTTTCTGATGTCACAGGTGGATGACTAGGTGATTGACAAGGATGAGAGACCCAGATTGTGCAGGTGTTTGTGATGTCACAGATGGATGAGCTTGCTCAAGAATTTCTCATGGGAGACAGTGTCACAAACCTTGCTAAGGTCAAGGGAGACTACACCCACTGCTCTCCCTGCATCTATCTATTCAGTCACATCCTCAGAGAAGGCTATCAGATTAGTCAAGCATGATTGCCCCTTGGTAAATCCAGGCTGACTACTCCTGATAACCCTCATCTCTTCCAAGTGCTTAGAGATGGCCTCCGAAATGAGCTGCTCCATCACCTTTCCATGGATGGAGGTGAGGCTGACTGGTCTGTTAATTCCTGGATCTTCCTCCTTGCCCTTTTTGAAGACTGGAGTGACACTGGCTTTCCTCCAGCCCTCAGGCACCTCTCCTATTTGCCATCATCTTTTAAACCTGAACGAGAGTGGTAGGGCAATAACATTAACCAGCTCTCTCAACATTCTTGGCTTCACTCCACCAAGGCCCAAGGACTTGTGTCTGATCACTTTGCGTAACTGATCTCTGACCGGATCATGACTAATGGAGAGTTTTCCCTCTTCCAGGCCCCCTCTCTTCTATCCAGGGTCTGGAGTTCACAGGGGCCGGTCTGAGGGGTAAAGACTGAAGCAAAGAAGGTCTTCAGCCATTCTGCCTTCTCTGCATCCTCTGTCACCAGGGCTCCCACCCCATTCATCAGTGGGCCCACATTTTCCCTGTTCCTCCTTTTCCTACTGATATATTTGAAGAAGCTCTTCTTGTTCTCTTGTACTTCCTTTAGCGGTTTAACTTCTAAGAAGGCTTTGACCTTTCTTGTTGCCTTCTTACAAACCCTGACAATGTCCCTGTAGTTCTCCCAAGTGACAAGTCCCTTCTTCCATCACCTGTAAATTTCTTTCTTCTACGAGACATTCTTCAGGAGATCCTTGCTCATCCAGACAAGTCTTTTACCACCTTTTACTCATTATTTACTCAAAGGAATGCACCCATCTTGGGCTTGGAGGAAGTGGTATTCAAAAACTGGCCAGCTCTCTTGGGTCTCTTTCCTTCCAGAGTCTTAGCCCATGGGACTCCTGCAGAGTCCAAGGTTAGCCCTGCACAAGTCCAGGGGTGTAATCCTTCTTTTTGCCTTACTTCTTCCTTGTAAAATACTCAACTCCACCATGAATGATGAGGTGCTGCTAAAATCCAACATTTTCATCTCCTGCTCATCAACAATGACTCTGAAATTGCTGCTAAATCATGACCAGGTAAGACCCTGCTGCTTATACCATGTACAGGATTTCTCTCCTCCTTCATCTCTTTTCAGATTTTGTGGAAACAAAGGTGGTCTCTAAAGTCATCTTCTCAGCTGCAGACTGTTCAGGCAAAGGCCCTTCCCATCATTCTCCAGTTTTCTCCTCCCCTTTGTTTTTGTTTGTTCATTCAGATGAGTCTCAGCTCTGGGGCTGTTTGGAGTTTCAGGAAGCAAAAGCTGACATGCCCTTCAATGATCTAATGGTGTCCTCAGACAACACTTTCATTGTGTTTGTATCCATCTGTTTGTGTCTACCTACCAAAAGTATTTCTCACTGTATTCTCCCCTGTAGAGAGACCACCTCATGAGAGGCACCTTGTCCTGAGCAGATGGTTACAGAGGGGGTTTGTTTTTCATGAAAGTTTGTCAGGATTTAATTTTGTTTCCTAAAGAAGACAAAACATTTTTTGGTCACAAAGACGAGAAATTCTCCTGTGCCTGTGTGCAGACAGTTCTCTGAGGAGAGCAGGTGGAAGCTGGTGCCATGGAGCTGGAAACTTCCAGTGCCTTCAGTGGCTGGGGATGAGGCCAAGCTCTCTGGGGCAGGACTGGAGTTGTGCTGAGGGTGTGTGGTCACGGGGAGGGCAGGGGCAGCTTTGTGGGGCAGGGTTTGTTTAGGGCTGGGCTGAGGGCGGGGTCAAGGGCAAGATGTTAATGGCAGAGGGCCGGGCAGGGGTTGGAGGGATCAGGAGGGTAAGAGGTTGGGTGTCTGGGCTTTGGCTGAGAGGTCCATGTTGAAATCAGGGATCAGAGCATTGGATTCCTTGTGTAAGGAGGCGCAGCATTTAGGGGTGGGGTTGGGGCTGAAGGTCACTGGTCAGGAACAGGGTGAAGGCCTCACATGAACATTTTCACAGTCACTGTCGCAGTGGCATCAAAATGACCTGAACGGCTCCTACCTCTCAACAATCTCTTATCTCTTTTGGCCAGGCCCCTCCTCCCTCCCGCAAATCTCCTATCTCCCTTGTCCCAGCTTCTCCTGACCTCCCCACAGCTCTCATCTTTGTGCAGCGGGATTGCAGTGGCTGCCTCCCCACAGCTGACCAGTCAGAGGTGACCTGAGAGCCAGCATCCAAGGGGGCCACTTTGGGCTGCTGTGCTGGAGAGGTCCCTACTCAGTCCCCAGTAATGCTGGAGGCAGGAGAGGCACATTTCCTCTCTCTGCTTCTGTCTTTTCTCCTTCCACTGCCAGTTCTGTCTTTCCGTTCATTGGCCCTGTATCTGGACAAGAATGAAGTAATTCCCATAGATGACAGAATGCCCCATAGACAAGTTGCAGCTGGCTCCTCCCAGCACTGGTCATGGATTAGGCCTCCAGCAGGAAACACTGGACATGGAAGAGGTGCAGAAATTTGTAGGAGCACCGCTGTGAGCCAGATGGTGCTGTCCCCAGGCAGGCCAGCAGCTGGGACAGGGTGCTGGAGCTGAAACAAGTCTCCAAGCTTTGCACCACCAGCACAATGAGGAGGTTGTTCCCAACCCCATCATGGGGCAGGTCCTGAGAGAGAGGAGGATTCCTCTAGGGGCTGGGCACATTCCCAATTTGCAGTAGAGCAAACTCAGTCAGTTATATTTGGAATTCACATTTTCCTTTCTCTCTTGAATTTCTTAACCTTCTTGTTGGCTGTCTCCTGGTAGGACACCTTGGAGGAGTGTGAGTGGCTTGAAGTAATTGTGAAGTACGTTCAGGGAGGTGAAGCATTGAGCTGTGGGTGAGCCTTGGGGATGTGTGCACGTCTGAGTATGTTCACACTGCCTGACTGCTCAGAGACACGAGTCCTTCCCTTGCACACAGCCAGGCCGTTCTCTGCAGCAGTTGCAGTGTCTTCCTGGCCTCCTGCTGCCACTGCCAGAGGCTGGGAGGCCCCTCAGCCCCATGCTGTATTGCCTGGCTCTACTCTGCAGTGAGATGTCCTGTGGCATGAGGAATGGACACAGGGAGCTCGGGTGAAGGGAGCCCATCCCAGAGCTGCATTCAGGAGGATTTCCAGGGGATGTTACTGTCAATGAGAAGTGACCTCCAGCCCCTGTCTGTCACAACGACCTACATAGAAACACGATGAAGACTTGATGGTGTTTTTAACCACTCAGGCTCATCTCCCCACACACACCTCGTGTCCATGCTGATGTCTTGTCCATGCAATGCGAACATGGAGTACTGGCCAAGTTGCTTAGAGACCCTCCATGCATGAAGAACCATGTCCCTGAACCGGGATGAGAGGAGAGTGATGGATATAGTGCTAGTTGGTCAAGAAAACTGCTGTGTGATGGAGCTGCTGTTGTGGAGGCAGCTGTGTCCCAGCAGGGCCCAGGGCCTGTCCCTGCCTGCACTCACAGCACGGGCACGCAGCAGCACTGGGACCAAGCTGCCAGAGCACTCAGGCCTTAGCCCAGCCCAGGGGCTCAGCAGGAGAGGCTGGGAGGGAAGAGCGAGCAGCTGAGGACAGAGCAAGCGCTGGTGCTCCCTGGCAGTGCTGCTGGGCTGGGACTCTTTTCACCTCCACCTCTGACACAGGCAGTGCCCTGGCAGCTTTACACAGCACTCATAGAAAGGACCTTATTAAAACAAGTCACTGCAGGATCCTTTATTTTTCTTTTCAGCAGAATGAAAACCGTTGGCCCACAGACTCTGAGTCACAGAAATCTGGAGAGATAAATCAGTAAATCAGGAGAAATAATGATTTTTCTCTGTAAAACAGTTACAAAACAAGAAAAACAAAGGCAAAAAAATCACAAACTTTTTTTTTTACATGCCCTGACATGAGATACATTTCGAGTGATTTGGAAAAGAAGACAAGCATTTTATTCCTTTTGAAGATAATCCAGTGACCATATTCCTCAGGGCATCCTTGATCTCCTGGTTCCTCATGCTGTAGATGAGGGGGTTCACTGCTGGAGGCACCACCGAGTACAGAACTGACACCACCACATCCAGGGATAGGGAGGACATGGAGGGGGGCTTCAGGTAAGCAAAAAAAGAGGTGCTGAGAAAGAGGGAGACCACAGCCAGGTGAGGGAGGCAGGTGGAAAAGGCTTTGTGCCGTCCCTGCTCAGAGGGGATCCTCAGCACGGCCCTGAAGATCTCCACATAGGACAACACCATGAACACAAAACACCAGAAGTCCACAAAGACACTAACCATGATGAGCCCTAATTCCCTGAGGTAGGAGTATGAGCAGGAAAGCTTGAGGATCTGGGGGATCTCACAGAAGAACTGATGCAGGGCATTGCCATGGCAGAGGGGCAGGGAAAATGTAATGGCCGTGTGCAGCAGAGCATAGAGGAAGCCACCAGCCCAGGCAGCTGCTGCCATGTGGACACAAGCTCTGCTGCCCAGGAGGGTCCCGTAGTGCAGAGGTCTGCAGATGGCCACATAGCGGTCGTAGGACATGATGGTGAGGAGAAAATACTCCGATCCAAGGAGGAAGAAAAGTAGGAAGACTTGGGCAACACATGCTGTGTAGGAGATGTCCCTGTTGTCCCAGAGGGAATTGGCCATAGCATTGGGGAGAGTGGTTGAGATTGATCCTAGGTTGAGGAGGAAGAAGTACATGGGGTTGTGGAAGTGGTGATTCCAGGCTATGGTGGTGATGATGAGGCCGTTGCCCAGGAGGGCAGCCAGGTAGATGCCCAGGAAGAGCCCGAAGGTCAAGAGCTGCAGCTGCCGTGTGTCTGCGAATGGCAGGAGGAGGAAGTGGGTGATGGAGCTGCTGTTGGACATTTACTTTCTCTGGGCAAGGTCACCTGTCATAGGAGAACAAGGCAGTGACAAGTCTGGGGAGACATTTCTGAGCAAAATCAAAGCCATTTCTGACAGATCACCCCCTTCATACCCAGACAACCTCTGCATTTACTAGGAGACCTTTCTGCATTTCTTGAGCCCTCTGTGGTGCTGGCCAAGGGTGCGATGAAGAGCAGGGTCTCTGCCTATGGGCTCTTGCTCACCCCGCCCTGCTCTGCACCGCTGGGCAGGGACCACTCCTGGCCTTCAGCTCTGTCCAATAAGACCCCTGCAAATGCAGAAGGGCCTGTCAGCACCTGTGCTCCCCATGTTGAGAAACAGGGATGGGAAAGGCACTGGAAGAATTCTGGGATTTTTCCATCTCCCAGCATGTCTTCATGGGAGTGCCCTTGGGTGTCAGCAACCCTCAGTATTTCTACTGAGAAGAGAACGAGTCCTACAAGGCAACAGGGGTGACTGTGGCTGAGGGAGGGGAGCTGCTCTGTCCCTCCCTCTAGTGCCCAGTTCTCCTCAGCTTACACCTTTCTGAGATGGAGTCTGATGCTACTCCCATGTTACTCTGAAACACCACCAGACCCTGCTGAGAACAGAGGGATCCACCACAGACCCCTCAGTGTCTCACCCTCTCTCAAGGTCTCAGCACCCCACTGTTAGCCCAGGACACACATGGCTCATTTCAACTCCTGAAGGCATTTCCTTGGTGGAAACATCTCTGCGCTTCTCCACGGAGCACTCTGATAACACAAAGATGCTTAGGGACAGGTTGTCATCCTGGAGGGCAGCTCACAGCTTAAAAGGACACCTTAAGAGATAAGCAGTGAACACATCTCACAAAGGAATAGTCACCACTTTCCCCAGCACCACACACTCCATTGCCCAGAGCCCCACAGGTCAGAGGGAAGCTGGACACTTGTTCCCATAGACACATCAGCAGGAAAGGAGCCCCAGGCTCAGGGTGAGACTGTGCAGCTGAAGCTGCCCTCCCCAGAGAGCCTGACAGCAAGAGCAAGAGCCCAGCAGCAAGAGCAGAGAGCACAGCAGGAAGAAGGGCAAGTGCAGGCAGGGTCTGGATGCCAGAAGCCAGGGCAGAGGCAGCGGGGCCCTCAGGACAGCGTCCCCCGGAGCCAGCTCTGCAGCCACCAACCAGAGCCCGCCACGGCTGGGCAGCTGCTCTCAGCCCCTGTGCTCTGCAGAGGGCACTGGGCACGGGGCTGGAGAGCTGCCCCACGGCTCTGCTGGAGCTCTGCCTGCAGAGGAGCTGCCTCCTGCCTTGGAGCCCATGGCCCGCAGGGCAGAGCCTTTGCTGGGGGGCAGAGGAGCCCAGGGGGCTGTCTCAGGGGAAGGCTCTGCACTGGAAAGGATCCCACACACATGGCTCCAGCCTCCCTCCCACACCAGCACTGCCTTTAGTGTCCTCTCCTTCCCTGGTCCTGTCCCTGCTGCTGGGACATTCTCACCTGGGAGGTGTTTCCCTGCCCCAGGTCTCCTCCCTGCTCACAGAGCCCACCCCAACCTCTGGGCACTCACCGACAGAACTCTGTCTGTGTGCAGGGCACTTGCCTGGGCACATGGTCCTCTTTGGAGCTTTAAACAGGCAGAACAAGCTGATGGGTCCAGCCAAGGTGCTGCTGGTTCTGTCCATGGGCAGAGGAGTGGCTGAAGTCACTCTCACAGGCTCCCAGCAGACCTGCTGACCATGAAGAGACACTGCTCAGGAGTCTTAATAACTTCTTCAAACATGAAAGATCCTTTTCTATGTCTGTTCCCCTCCACCCCCCTCCCCACTCCTGTCCCCTGTGCTCAGAGTGGGAAGCTGAAAACACAGATCCAGGACACCTTTTTCTCTTTAGAACAGACCCTGCTTTGACCAACCTCTTGAAACACCCCCCCCTGGCATTTTCCTAGAGCTAATCTGGAGCTGTGAGCAGCCCTGAACCATGCAGCACCCTCAGCAAGGGGTGGCAGGGGGGTGCCAGGATCTCCATCACAGAGCACTCAAGCTTGCCTCTGTCTCTGCTCCTGGATCTGTCCCTGACAGGAGCTACTCCACTGTGCTCAGGTGTCCTCCTTGTCAGTGTTCCCAGAGCCCATCCCACTGGATATGAGCTCAGCTTTGCACTGCCAGGGCCAGCTCTGTGTGTGCAGGGTCTCAGGAGGAGCTCAGACAAGTCCTACCAAAAACTGAGGTCTCAGAGCCTTCTCCAGAGCAACAAAACAAATTCTAGATTCACACTGCCCATCCGGCCAAAGAAGAGGATAAAAATATAAAGCAAAGAATCCTTCCTGTCCAGGAAAATGCTGCTTTGATGTGCTTCCTGAAAGACCACTCAGAAAATAATAACAGTGAGCTTGAGCTGTGAGCAGCTCTGACCCATCCACCACCCTCTCAACTGCAGCAGCACCCTGCCCTGACCTGACAGGGATGGCTCCTTCCACCCACAGCTTCTCCCCACAGCTTCTCTGAGGGGAGCTCCCCAGGCAGGCTGAGAGCAGAGCCTGGCAGGCGGCAGAGTCCCTGCTCCAGCACACAGCCCCTGGGCTGCAGGGACCCTGCTGGCAAGGACAGCCCTGCCCACCCTGCCTGCACACACACACTCACACCCTGCAGCCGTGCCCAGCACAAGGCAGCCCACATGCCCTGGCCCTCTGATGCTGCAGCAAGGAAGCCCTGCTCTGCACCAGCTCCTCATACTCTGTGCTGGCTCTGGGTTGTGCCAGGGTTTGGAGAACTTCCAGTGAAATTCAGAGATATTGCCTTTCATGCAGGTACTTACCTTATAGAGGGCTATGAAGATTTCTCTCAAAGATACTTCTCAATCTTCTTCCCATCCCAGGCTGCTTCTTCTCTCGCTGTTCTCATTCCTCTACTCTCTGGCTTGGCAGAGGACCTGCTCCTGGGCAGAGCTGGCTCTGGGCAGTGCTGCTGCTTGCCAGGAGCTCCCTCCAGCCCAGGAGCCCAGCCCAGCTCAGCAGCACAGCAACAGAACAAGGCATTTGAATGATCCCTCAGGTGGAGTTTGTGCTGAGACCATGAACCTCAGGGACTGAGAGGAAGATGAAGAAACCTCTCCAGAGGTCACAGGCAGGTGCAAACTCCAAAGTTTCTTGCAGTGTTAATGGTCCCAGTGAGGACCTTTTCTGAGAAAACTTCCAAGGGCTGCTTAGAGCAGAACTCTGGAGGCAGAGATGAGAAGGAAACAAAGTCCATCTGAAGGTTGCACAGATCCTGAGCTGGGTGACATGAAGCCGAAAGGCTAAGGACTGACCCCCAGCCCCTGGGGAGGCAGCTCCTGTCCCTCACACCTTGCTCAGGGCTCTTCCTGGGGTATTTGAATGTGGAGATGGACAGTGTCAATGGCAGGACTATAGTCCAATCCCTCCTAGAATCTCAGCTGGGGAAGGGGAGGCCATGACACTGTGGTGCTGGAAGGAGAAGGTGTTTCCAGAGTGAATACCCAGAGACAAGGGGACAAAGAGCTCATCTCTGATGGGGCTTTTCAGATTGTCCTCATCCTTCCCTCATCTCTACCACTGCCTGTCCTACAGTGTCCCACATCTGTCTTTCTCCCTCTGCAGTCTGTAGACATTCAGCTTGCTTCCACCCCTTGCTCTCACCTGACCATTCTCCTTCCTTTACTGATATCTCTGTATCCTCCCTCTCTGCTCCTTGAGACACAAAGGCTGATCCAGTCGCCCTGGGGTGACTTGTTCCCTCACAAATATGCCTTCACACCCCAGCACACAAACAGCTCAACCCTCTGTTCTCCTTTCTCCACTGACATTGGCTTCACTTGGCCTGGAGACATCCCGAAGTCCCTTCCAGGATGAGTCATTGTACAATTTCTTCCACCACAGGTCTTCCCTGGATGGCAGCAGGGACAGCACATGGACAGACAGATCCACATCACCATGGAATGACAGTAGCAGAACTAAGTTTGGAGGGATCAGTTTTTGCTCTTTTCTCCCACTACAGACCTTGACTTTCCCCAAGAAGGCCTCCTCAGTTCTTAGCTTAACCTTTGCTGTTCTGGTTCCTTCTGTTTCCTCCCAAGTTCTTCTCTTCCCTCATCCTCAGACATTCCTCTACAAACAGCCCAACTCTGCTTTTTCCCCACTGCCCCTGCCTTTGGTAGCTTTGTCCTCTCAACTGGTGTTTCAAAGATGGTTGTCATGCTGATGCCAACATTGTCCAGTACAAAACCAGAATCTCCTTTCATCAGGTGTTTTTCCTGCAGGTTCTTATGCTGTGATCTTGTGTTGGTGTCTCCCCACAGTCAGGGTGAGACATCTGCACACAGCCAGTAACAGCTGGCAAAATGGAGCTGCAGCCCAGGGGCACTTGGAGAAACTCGGGGATTCTGCCAACAGAAACTGGTGATGTTTCTCAAGGAGAAGTGGCCAGTCGTGCACTGGGAGGAAGAACAACCCTTTTGGAAACCCCAGGGTAAGGAATCAGGCCAGGAAGGAGAGAGACTGACATGACCAAGCAAAGACCTGCTGGTGAAAGTGCAGGGCAAGGAGGAAGGGCACAGGCAGTGGAAGCAGAGACAGGTTTCCTGGGAAGAGGACAGGGACAGTGCCCGGCTGTGTCAGGGAGGGGTCAGGAAGGCCAGGGTGTTTCCAGAAAAGGAATGTCTGAGGAATCATGTCAACCTGATGCACAAGACTGGCAGCAGGTGACAAGGGACAAGGAGAAGGCTGAGGGACCCAAGAAATTCTTTGCCTTAGCCTCACTGACAACCTCTCTCCCCACACCTCCTGATTGCATGGACCACAAGATGGGTAGCGGGGGACCAAAGTGTAAGAGAAGATCAGGTTTGTGACCATCTGAGGAGCCTGAACATACCTCAGTCTCTGGGACCTGCCAAGATGCATCCCAGATTCCTGAGGGAAGTGGCTGGTGTGGTTGCCAGGCCACTCCCCATGATATCTGAAGAGTCCT
>JANVCC010000179.1:0-17610 GCA_025345505.1 Todiramphus chloris collaris
GCCACAACAAGCCATGATCACTCACCTACACGTGGAACTATGATGTCACAAACGCCTACACCAGACATGATCACCTGAATACTCATGGAACTGTGATGTCTCAAAGACCTACACCAGCCATGATCACCTACCTACTCGTGGAGCTGTGATGTCAGAAAGGCCTGTGCCAGCCATGACCAGCTACCTACCTCTGGCACTGTGATGTCACAAACGCCTACACGAGACATGATCACCCGCCTACTCGTGGAACTGTGATGTCACAAAGGTTACAACCAGCCATGATCACCTGCCTACTCGTGGAACGGTGATGTCACAAAGGCCAGAAGCAACCATGGTCACGTGCCTACTCATGTAACTGTGATGTCACAAAGGCCACAACCAGCCATGATCAGCTACCTACCTGTGGAACTATGATGTCACAAAGGCCTACACCAGACATGATCACCTGAATATTCGTGGAACTCTGATGTCACAGAGGCCAACACCAGCCATGTTCACCCATCTACTCGTGGAGCTGTGATGTCACAAAGGCCTGTACCAGCCATGATCACCTGCCTACTCGTGGAGCTGTGATGTCATAAACGCCTACACCAGCCATGATCACCTGCCTACTCGTGGAAATGTGATGTAACAAAGGCCAGAACCAGCCATGATCATCTGCCTACTCGTGGAACGGTGATGTCACAAAGGCCTGCACCCGCCATAATCAACTACCTACTCGTGGAACTGTGATGTAACAAATGCCACAACCAGCCATGATCACCTACCTACTCGTTGAGCTGTGATGTCACAAAGGCCTACACTAGCCATGATCACCCATGTACTCGTCGAGCTGTGATGTGACAAAGGCCTATACCAGCCATGATCACCTGTCTACTCATGCTACTGTGATGTCAGAAAGGCCACAACCATCCATGATCACCTGCCTAATCGTGGAGCTGTGATGTCACAAAGGGTACAAGCAGCTATGATCATCTGAATACTTATGGAACTGTGATGTCACAATGGCCTACACCAGCCAAGGTCACCCACCAACTCATGCAACTGTGAGGTCACAAAGGCCTACATCAGCCATGATCACCTACCTACTCGTGGAACTGTGATGTCACAAAGGCCTACACCAGCCATGATCACCTGCCTAGTCCTGGAACTGTGATGTCACAGAGGCCTACACCAGACATGATCACCTACCTACTCGTGGAACTGTGATGTCACAAAGGCCACAACCAGCCAGGATCACCTGCCTACTCATGGAACTGTGATGTCACAAAGGCCACAACTAGCCATGTTCACCTGCCTACTCATGGAGCTGTGATGTCACAAAGGCCACAACCAGCCATGAGCACCTGTACTCGTGGAACTGTGATGTCACACAGGCCTACACCAGCCAAGATCACATACCTACTTGTGGAGCTGTGAAGTTACAAAGGCCACAACCAGCCATGATCACCTGCCTACTCTTGGAACTGTGATGTCACAAAGGCCACAACCAGGCTCGATCACCCACCTACACCTGGAGTTATGAGGTCCCAATGCCGTGTACCAGTCTGCATCACCCACCTACACCTGTAGCTGTGACGTCACAAAGGCCTGCACCAGGCTCAATCACCCACCCACACCTAGAACTGTGATGTCACAATGGCCTGCACCAGGCTCCATTACCCACCTACACCTGGAGCTGTGATGTCACAAAGCCCTGCACCAGGCTCCATCACCCACCTACACCTGGAGCTCTGAAGTCACAAAGGCCTGCACCAGTTCCAGCCACGCCTGGAGCTGTGAAGTCAGAAAGGCCTGTGCCGGCCGCAATCACCCACCCATGCCTGGAGATGTGAGGTCAGAAATGCCTGAGCTGGCCGAGATTACCTGTGCACACCGGCAGCTGTGAGGTCACAAAGGCCTGCACTAGCCACGATCAAACAGCCACGCCTGGAATGTGAGGTCAGAGAGGCCTGTGGCAGGCACGATTAACCACCCACTCTAACAGCTGTGAGGTCACAAAGCCTGCGCCATGCTTGATCACTCACCTACACCTGGAGCTGTGACGTCACAAAGCCCTGTGCCAGGCTCCATCACACACATACAACTGAAGCTGTGATGTCACAAAGCCCTTCACTAGGCTTGATGACCCACACACACCAGCAGCTGAGATGTCACAAAAGCCTACGCCAGGAATGATCACCCACCTACACCTGGATCTGTGAGGTCACAAATGACTACGCCAGGCATGATCACCCACCTACGCCCGCAAGAGTGAGGTCACAAAGGCCTGCGCCAGCCACCATCACCCAGTCACTCCTGGAGCTGTGATATCACAAAGCCCTGCACCAGGCTCCATCACCCACCTACCTCTGGAAATGTGAGGTCACAAATGACTACGCCAGACATGATCACCCACCTATGCCTGGAGCTGTGAGGTCACAAAGGCCTTCACCTGGGATGATCACCCACCTACACCTGGAGCTGTGACGTCACAAAGCCCTGCACCAGGATCCATCATCCACCGAAACCTGGAGCTGTGACCTCACAAAGCCCTGCACCAGGCTCCATCATCCATCGAAACCTGGAGCTGTGACGTCACAAAGCCCTGCACCAGGCTCCATCACCCACCTACACCTGGAGCTGTGACCTCACAAAGCCCTGCACCAGGCTCCATCACCCACCTACACCTGGAGCTGTGACGTCACAAAGCCCTGCACCAGGCTCCATCACCCACCTACACCTGGAGCTGTGACGTCACAAAGCCCTGCACCAGGCTCCATCACCCATTCCCACCGGCAGCTCTCAGGTCAGAAAGGTCTGCGCCATCCTTGATCACCCACCTACTCCTGCAGCTGTGAGGTCACAAAAGCCTGCGCCAGGCATGATCTCCCACCGAGTCCTGCAGCTGTGAGGTCTCAAAAGTCCTGCACCAGACTTGTTCACCCACCTAGACCTGCAGATGTGAGGTCACAATGGCCTGCCAGCTGTGATCATTCACCTAGGACATCAGCTGTGAGGTCCCAAAGGCCTGCGCCATCTCTGATCACGTACCTACTCCATTAGCTCTGAGGTTAGTATCTAGAGGAAATCTAAACCCTTCGAAAGACGGTGGGGTAGGCCCAAAGAACTGGTTGAAAGGTTGGGAGAAAAGTTCCCACAGTTTTATTTCCATTTTTCATATAACCCCAGAAACATATGCTTAGTGTGTGATAGCCCTTTATCCATGTGCCCACACTCCAGAGGAAGTTGATAACCCATGAATTCCTCACTTTACCCTCACTGGGTAACAGCCACAGTGGCCTTAGTCAGGGGACCCATGTTTAGATAAGGAGCTGCAAAGGGGAGAAATGCAGCCACAACCACGTGCCATGTGAACCGGGGCAAGCCAGACCACATGGTGCTGCCGAACAAGGTTTCGGTATTCATCACACAAACTAGATTACCCAATAACTGTTATCCCTTATTTCACCCTTTCCTCTCGATGCCCTCAAGCCCCACGTTGGGTGCCAAAATCTGTCTTGGTTTGAAAGACAGCTGTCTGCCAAGGGAGGCAGGAGCCCCCCTTGGAATGGAAACGCAACCCCCTCCCCTCCGAATGCTTAGCATTTTGAAACTAAGGGGCTTTCAGGCAAAGATGAGGAATAGGAAGAACAGTTCTTCACTAAATATATATAAAACAAGGCAAACAACACTACCCACGGCAGTAACAACAGCCAGCACCAGGAACCCAGTGCCAGCCTCTCGGGGCTCTCGGGGAGCAGGGAGGGCGCGATGGCCTCCCCGCCTCTCCGGAGCCAGCTCAGCCCTCACCTGGCAATGCCCGACAGAAAGACCCGCAGCACAACCCCCTTGGGCAGCCGATCCCGGTGTCCAGCAGGATCCCTGGGAGACAGCAGGGGCAGAAGGAGAAGCAGCAGGAGATGCATCAGGGACGACCCCTCTCCAAGCTGATCCCAGTGTCCAGCCGGATCCTTGGGAGGCAGCAGGGGTAGAAGGAGAGCAGGAGACAAAGTGGGGATGAGTTCTCTTCACCACGAGGGCAGCTTCTCCTCACCTCGAATGCAGGGAGCAAAACAAGGGCCCTAGGGGCTCCACCCAACCCCCTTTATTCGGCTGGCTGGACCCCTCCCCCTGTGGCCAAGTCCTTTTGTCTCTCTTAAGTACAGCAATTTACCTCCTTGACGAACAAGTATGGAAAAATTCTTTAAGAGAAGAAGGAAAACGGAAGAATTCCCCAAAACCCCAACAGGCACTAAGGCAAGCACAATGGAGGGGGCACGCAGGCTGTTTTGGCCTTCCAAAGACAGCGGGCAGTTTTCCAAATGCCACCATGGGCTGCTGACAGAGTCCTTAAGAGACGTCTGAGCTGCTCTTAGGCCTGTGCTTGCAATGCCACTGCTGATTGACACTGTGCTGTGAGAGGGGGGATGAGAAATGATTGCTTTGTTCTGCACAACACTGCATCAAGTGGCTGAGTCCCAAAGTTGAATGTGTTGCAATAAAGATCTTAAATGGGTTTGCATGCGTGCAAAGAACACTAAGAACCTCAGCCTTGGCAGCAGTAGATTTCTAAGCTCATTTCCATTTACTGGTAAAGGGTCTTTTCCCCCCAGTAGTCAGTATGCTGCTTCTTAAGTGGAAAAACACATGAAAAAATCATGAGTATGTATGCACTATGTACTATATATATACACATGTATTTATACACACGTGCACATACATGCACACACTATACTTTGGTGTGCAGTTAAGAGCATAGCTATGTGGTAATACATTGTGGCATTAATAGCCATTATTAATAACCATTACAAATAACAGCTGAGGACCTGCTCTATCCATCATCTTTCTGCTATGCTGGTTATGGTTTAGCAGTATTGACCATGCAAAGAAGAGCATCCTAAGTTAGGGCAGGCATACTATCAGGTAGGTGTCAAGCAGTCACTTGGATGCCAGCATCTAAAGAGGCCATGCGTTCACTGTGCTGACTTACGTGCTCTGTGACTCCTTCCAAGGAAAAGCTGGTCTGATGCAGCTTTATGGGCCATAAGATCATGACAGCTGTTCCAGATGTCTCGCCATTCACTATGCTGGAAAATGAAATCGCTGTATAAATTCACTTAGCTTTCCATTGTCAGTGGAGAAGGAGTTGGTTCACTTGGATGCTGTGAATTGTCCTTCAGAAAAGTCTGGCACTGTCCATTGGTTATTCATGATGTGAAGGTGCCCGTCTGACTTGTCCTGCTAAGCCAGACCACCGTTACTCTGGCACTGCTGTGGCTATTCTGCTCAGGCTAGGCAGGCTCAGTGCTGTTGCTCTTCTATGAAGACAAAAACTGTTTCAGTTTTTTTCTGAAACTCTGTGATTCGACAACAAACTAAAGCAAGGATTACAGAAAGGTGAGTTCATCTGCCTTTGTGCTTCTAAAAATTGAATGCTCTACGGCAGAGTATCTGAAGGCCCTTTCCCCGTCACGCAATGACACTGGAGCAGAGATGCTCGGTCAGTAGGCAGCTCTGTCACACATTTCATAGTCAAAGATTACTTTCTGAATGATTTGCCTGAGCTAACCTGTCAGACTTGGCACGGGCAGCTCACCAAGGTAGGTGGTGCGTGGGTCTTTGGGACTCTGAGCTAGAGCTTTGCTCTAGCTGAGCACTTGGCATTAATCCCTGCAGCCCTTCTCTGCAACCATCTGTTTGTTCACCTGAAATATGCTCAGCTGGTCACTCCACCAGTATCCATATCATTCCACTGGTGTTTTGCTGGGGATTTGTTTCATCATAACAGTGCAACGTGCAAGGTAAGGTCATAAATACCTTACTTAGGGACAGTCTTGCTGCCAGGCTGTAATGACAGTGCTATAGAGGTTTTGCAGAATTTTTCAAAGGGAAAAAGGAGGCAAACTATCTGAATTAATATTATAAATGAGCCAAACCGTGCAAAGTGTAAAATGTTTGGTTTTAGCATTACACCTTGTTGTATTCTTGTTTTGCTCCTGGTTTGGTTCACCATGGGCTTGCACTCATTTCATTTAGCAGCGGTGGGAGAGGCTTCACACTACAGTGGGTTCCATTATTTCCCCGGCCCTCGATTCACTCCAGATCTAGAAAATGCAGTAAAATACCCTGAGGGGGTGTGATGTGACAACTATTGAAGTCCTGAGCAGCCCTTGCAGTGTTCAGTGGAGAAACGATGATGAAAACCCACCCATGTACTGCAACCAGCCCTGCCTGCCGGTTCAGGTACAGGGAGGTCATGAGAGCATTCCCAGGGTAGTGACAGTGAAGCTGAACAGCCTCAGTGGGTTATGGTTCACCTCAAATGTGAGCACCTAAAACCTGGGTATCAGGTCCTCGGTAGGGTGTCTGGGTATTAAGGAAGTGAGTAAATGACTTATGGCTTCTGGTTTAAAGAAACTAGAGAGTTTTCCCCATTCATTTCTCTCAAGCTTGTTTTAAGAGTCAGCATCAGCAGCCTTTCAGTGCATTGTTATTACTTATGTCATAGGTCTATGCTGCCTTAGCTGGACCAAAAGATAGCCAACGACCTTCACCTCTCATCTTTAATGTTACACCGTTAAGCTTACAGACAGTATTCTATTACAATAGCAAGTGAAACTCAAGGTCTCACTGGTCCTACACATGATGAGGTGTAGGGATGGGACCTAATCTCTGCAGAAGACGGTGTAAAATAGCAATGAGAATGGTGAGGAGCTATTTTCTAATTTCAGGCAGTTGGTTAATCACTCAAGTGTTCAGGGAAGACTTTTATCTTGGCTAGTCTATCTACAAATTGGTAATTCTTACAAATAGAGTAATTTTTAGATCCTTCTGTATTCTGAGTAAAAGAAAACATAAATGACACTGATGAAAAACATATCCTTGTGTCAATCTGTAATTAGTATTTTAAGAAGCTGGCATTGTTTCATTTCAGAGGTTCCCTTCCCTTTGTTATAAGGGATGCATGAGAATCTGGCTCGCCTTTTCTCTACCTCTTTCTCTCTTTGCCTGTGATACAACATTCTCACAAATCTGAATCTCATTTTTTAGTGTCTCTCATGACACAGCTGTTGCGACTCCGTGTTTGGACCAATTTCTATTAGTTCTGTATCCATTTTGAGAGGCGGTGGATAGACTCAATATAAGAATATAGCATCTAAATATATTATGAATGACATTCACAGGTTTTCTTTGTGTGCTGTTTTGACTGTGATAATGTAGTGGGCAGACATCAATCTTGGATGCACAAATTAGTTCTTTTTTTAAAGTTTTAAAGAAACAAAGACCATTTTGCATGGACCATAACATCCATGTGAAGAAAAGTAAGCTGAGAGTTGTGTAAAAAGATAAGCATCCACTTTTAATATTATCGAACTATCAAATTACTGAATATTATTTCAGGATTACTGAAATTACTTCTTGGCACAGCTGTATAATCACATAGGCACTGCTTTGGATTTTCAAAATCAAATTAAGAGAAAAATCCTCCCAAGTATGAAACACGTCACTGCAACTTAGTTATGCTAATATGCATATTGTCTGTACAAGTGGTATTTCTATATGGCTATTCCGTGTCCACAGATATGTCTATATTTTAGTTAAATGACTCATAATGGATTACTATCTTTATGCGTTAAGGGCTGGCTGGAGTACCAAAGAATTACTCTCAGCATAAATCCATGAGGAAATATTTATAAAATATAATTCTTGCACCAGCAAGACTAGAAAGCAAACCACACTGCCACAGTGAAAACTGATACACACTTTATAATCTTTTGGTCTGTTTTAAAAACCAAACCAAGGTTGGCTTCCCATTTAGATCACTATCTTTTTTTTTTTTTTTTTAACTTATTCACTTCCCCTTTTCTTCCAGGCCTCTTTCCAGCACCGTTTTTCCATACCTGGGCTTCTCAGGCATTTCCTTACTTGACATTTTGTACGTTGGACATTTTCTGGGCATGCTGTTCCTCCAAAGTGTAGTTCTATTTGAATCATTCTTGTCCTGATCATATGGCCCTTTCCGCAGGCTTGTTTCATTTAAAATCCCGATGGGATCAGCTAACTCCGTCTCCTCCAACTGTTACCATGATCCAGTACAGGGACTTAGTTTGGAGAGCATTTTTAATGCAGAGTAGAACAAAAACAATGTAAAACTTTGGCCCCACTAGAATTCGCCTGCTGTGGCAGGTGTGCCTCCCTTCAGATAAATTCAGCAATCTTCCAAAATCTAGAATAGGGCTTTGCCAATATAAAAACCAAACCCCTCAAACGTTCTGGATTTGCTAGTTCCCCTTGCCTGTCTGCAAAGGCCAGATACTGCATTCTCAAGATACTGGCTTCTCCAAAAGCAGCACCCAAACAATGAAAACTACACCTGTTTCCATCTGTTGCTACAGTCCCCATCAAAACTTACTGATTTCTTTGAAAACTTGGGATTCTCCCGGGTGCAGAAAGCACTCACCTTTGGGGGCAGAGGTCTAATTGGCCAGGCAGGATCTAATGGGTTGACGCTGACATCAAGGGCATAGAGTTTCTTCAGGGGAGAGATACCGTCCCACGTGGAGCATAATATAAATAAACTTTTCCTGGTAATTTTATCTGCCTAAAAGAAGATGACAATGGCACAGCTTGTTAAGATAATAGAAAAGAATCCCTGAAACTTTTCTGTAGAATATCAGATTTCATTGATTTCCTGTTTCTAGCAGCAGTTTGCCATTTGAAGACCTTGAACTTGCTCTACAGAATTTATAAGCAGTGAGATCAGAGGTCTCTACCAAAGGAATCAGGAAGAGGAGTTCAAATTGCAATTGATGTTTCAAGGCCAGTGGAAGGTTTGCTTGTGTATTACCGTTCTCTGAGAATTTTCTGTCATCTTTTCCGTTACCAAAATCCTCATTGTGGGCCAATCCCAAATCCCCATTGTGGGCCAATCCCAAATCCCCCAATTGGGGAATGGCTAGAAAACAAGGGCCATGTATCTTTAAAGGAAATGCTTGCTGAGGCTCAGCAGAAGTTATAGCAAGGAACAGCAAGGTCACTATGTCCTTGTGCTTGTGAGCTGTACGATAACAGAATGTTGTGGTTGAAGGAATGACAATGTGGGTTGTAACTATCACTGCAAGGGATACATATGAAAATGTATTCTTTAAGCAATAACCACGGAGTAACGGGCAAGTGTGCCTATTAATAAGATGACTGTATAAAAGCACCCTCCTGATCTCTAATAAACGCAGTTTGCTTACCAATCATATTGATTTTCTGCATCTTCCCTCGCCGCTCTTCATCAGCCCATGCTGGGGGTGGAGGGATGGAGAGCAGCTCTGTGTGGCAGGACCTGGGGATTCCGGGGCAACAAAAGCTGGAGCAGAGCCGGCCCCGTGCGCTGGCAGCCCAGCAGCCACTGGCACCCTGGGCTGCATCCCCAGCTGTGTGGGCAGCAGGGCGAGGGGGAGAACAAAGGACTTTTTGGAAAGTGCACATACCTTGCCACATCCAAAAATAAACGTTGAAACAAGGCTGTCAGCACATAAATTAGGATTTTCCTTTCCCAGTTCTTGACAAAAGCTGCAAAAGCTGAGATCAGTTCAAAGAAAAACTGTCGTCCAGTGTCATCAATCTGAAACCAAAGAGCCAGGGACCTGCAGGCTCCAGAAGGGGCCTGTGGAGAGAAGACTGAAAGATCAGAGATGACTCCGTGTCACCACAACATGGCAAAGAAGCAGAGACAAGGAGGAGAAGGGGCAGTGGCAGGGCCAGGAGAGAGGGAGGCCCCGGGCTGGCTGGGCTGGGCCTGCCCTTTCCTCAGGGCCTGCAGGGCCCGGCCCAGGGGCGAGGCCCTACAGGGGGAGCTCGTTGCCTGGCAACGCCCACCCGGAACTGGCTGGGCAGGCCCGGGAGCCAGCGCAGCCAATCGCATTGCAGGAGGCGGGGGCAAGGCTTGGGATTGACAGCAGTGCACAGCCAATCGGAAGAAAGATCCCCTCCCATGGTGGGACAGCTCGGGGGCCTGGCCAGGCAGGGCTCAGCCAGCCAATCAGAGAGCGCATTGGCTCCTCAGGGGCGGGCTGACCCGGCACCAGGGCACAGTGACAGCCCAGCCAGCCAATCAGCGCTCCCCATCTGCAGGACAGGCACTGCAGCAGAGCCACCCAGTGCTCTGGGCCAATCAGAGGCGGCATCTCCTGAGGGCCGCAGACTGGCAGCCCTCCCGGCCTATCCCGGCACAGGCTGAGGGCAGAAGGAGGCGGGCAGTGCAGTGGGCAGGCCAAGATGGAGGAGGCCTCTGCCCCGAGCCCCAGCAGGGCCTGGCCCAGGCCCGGGGCCCCTCTGCCCGCCTGCCCCTCTCCCCCTCTGTCCCCTGCCCTCAGCAGCGCAGGCGCCCTGGCAGCACCGGTGAGTCCCCCCAGTGCCATCAGAGGCCGGGCTGGGGGCGCTTTGTCCCCGGGCTCCTGCTCAGAGGGCAGAGCTGTGATTCCAGGGCTGGCAGCTTCCTCCTGGGCTCCAGAGCCGTGTGTTGAGGGCACAGGCGCCCCTTCAGAAGGGGCAGCTCCCCCGGGTGAGGCTCAGAGACTCATGTGAGGGCCCCGAGCATCATTTCTAAGGCCCCAGCTCAGATTTTGGAGGTAGAAAGCCTCTGTTCTAGAGGCTGAAGCCTTATTTACTGGGTCCAGAAGCTTAATTTCAGCTTCCAAAGTCTCCTCTTCAGGGATAAAAGCCTCATTTTTAGGATTCAGTCCACAATGTGGACTGCTTAAAACCTTATTTTGAGTCTCCACCCCCTATTTTTGCGGTTTCGATTCTCTGTGTTTGGTACCAAAACATCACTTGGGGGCTGAATCCCAAATTTCAGGGTTCAAAGCTTTGATTTCCTTTCCATAGCCCCATTTTTAAGGCCCTAAGCTTCACTTTTAAGGGCCAAACCCTCCTTTGGAGGTCCAAACCCCTCTGTGGCATCTGCAAGCCCCCAGTGCAGAGCCCAGAGCCCTGTATTTGGGACGGAAGTTTCATGTTCTTACAGCTTAAGGGTCTGTGTAAGGTTTTCTATTACTGTGGTCATTTTACTAACCTGAGAACTTGCTTCTCTCTCCCTCCCTCCCTCTGTCTCTTCATGTTGACAGCAAGGCTTCTGCAGGATGTGCATGATGGAAACACAGTCAACAGTGGCTGTTGTCAGTGTCCTCAGGGGTAAGTCATTTCAGGGGCTTTTACGTGGAAATCTCTTCAGGTGGCTTTCTTTTCAGATGGATTTGGGTTTTCAAAGACCCCTTTTGTGCTGACAGCTCTGCGAGTTTATCTTCAAGGGGTCAGGCTCTTAGGAAGGTGCTTTTTCTACCCTTCTGATGGGAGAGAAAGCAAAACTCTTTGAGGACACAACTCTCTGCCCTTTCCCTGATCTCCAGCACTGTTTCTTTGCAGCTGGGACATCTCTTCTGAAGAAATTGCCACTGTCCATCCAATATTTGGGGGCTTTCTGTGATCCAGAGGTACTCAAGAGATTAGATAAGGTGTTAGTTTTGTTTCTCCTGTTCTCTGGGTTGTAGCTGGACTGTGTGGTGTGTGCTAAGGTCGTCCATATAGTATCTCATGTGGACTGCAGCTTTCCTTCCCACGGGGTTGGATTCCCATTCTCAGCACAGCTGATGGCAGCGCTCGTGTCCATGGCTCTGATGTGTCCTGACCCATTTGACTAAGTTGTTGCTCAGTAGTGTAGTTCATTCTTTCTGCTTTTCCGCCCGCCTGTGGTCTCTAAAGAGAGAGATAATCCCAAGCTATAGATACAATCGTGCTTAATTGTGGAAAACTTAAATGCAGACCATAGGGAACTTCACAATTCTTCCCCTTGGCTGAAAGGCAAGAGGCAAGTACAGGAAAAATGAAACCTCTCCCCGAGCCAGATGCCATCCTCAGTCTCATCAAAGGAAATCTGCAAATTAACACAGTGTCTGATCCGGAAATGTGGGACGGTGGCATTTGGGGTGATGGTGGCAGTGATGTGCTGGTGGAAGATTCTGATCTTACCCCAGAACCCGAGCCCATAGAGTGTGGATACAAACCCAAGTCAGAGCTGAGCGGGGTTGGGGATGTGATGCTCACAAGCAGGAGGTTACTGGGGCCCTGGGGTGTTTCTACCCACTGACCCAGGCAATCTGATTAACTGCTTGGGGCACGTAGAAACTGAGGCACGTAGGCAGCTGGGTCAACTTCAGGGCTGCTTGGGGTGGCCATTCTCCAGGGTGCCCCCCAAACTCCTGGGAAGGGTAAACCGTGGCCGGGTGGAAGATCAGGAGCCCCTGCCCTGCTGCCCCTGTCCCCATCTCACAGGTCCCCTTCGGAGAAGCCTGGCACAGAACAGAGCGGCTGGGTGTGGAGGGGTGACCGCGACCATCTCCCTGAACACCCCGCACCAGCCAGGGCTGTGTGGAGCTGGACAAGGTGTGACTGGGACACTGAGGCTGCTGGAGGTGTTGGAGGGAGAGGGGGGAAAGCAGGTGGATCTGTGCCTCAGTTTCCCCAGTTGAGAGCAAGGCTGCGGTTTGGGGGAAGGGGACATTATTGAGTCTGTGCCTCAGTTTCCCCATTTGGGAGTTGGTTTGAAGCACTTTTAGTGGGTGGAGGATGGATCTGTGCCTTGGATTCCCCCCATCCAGGACCAATCCCAAGGTATCATTTAGAGGGAGGGAACGGGTCTGTGCCTCGGTTTCTCTGTTGAAAGTGAAGTGGGGTCCCAACTTGTGAGGATGGGGGACTGATTCCCTCCTCCCCGTGCCTCGGTTTCCCCTTATTGTGCAGCAGACACCATCCCAAGGGCTAATTGTGCTGGGGACTCGGGCAGGTGCCTCCAGTCTCCCCAGTGTAACCATTTGAACACAAAACAGGCTCTCAGGGAAGGTGAGGTGCTGCATCCCATGGGGAGTGCTGTCCGTGACCCCTGCCTCAGTTTCCCCTGAGAGGCACCTGGGAACCCTGGGCTTGGTCCCCACCGAGCTTTGGGTCTCCTCACCCTTTTCTTTACTGTCCAGTCTCCCACGTTAGGGTTTGGCTGGTTTCTGTAACCCGAGGGGTCAGTGGCCCTGCTTGGCAGGGGGAGCTGAGGCATGGGCGCGTCCCCTGGTCTGGGGTCACAGGCTGTGGGGACACGGGGCATAAGGGACTCCCCAGGGTGCTCTGTTGCCTGTCCCCGTGCCTCAGTTTCCCCCGCTGGCAACAGCCACCGCGTCCTGCGGGGCCACAGCCTGCGTGCTGTCCTCTGCCTGCTGTCCCTGGGGGTGGGGGGTCACCTTCCCCTGCGGGTACCCCTGGGTGGTTCCCGCTGCAGTGCCCTGACCCAAGGCACCCAAGGGTTTGGGGGTGCAGGTGGGGGGCATCACCAGACCGAGGGGCAGTGTGGGGGCACAGCTTGGCTTGGGAGTGCGGGTGGGGGGGAACTGGACCTAGGGTTGCAGGGTGGGGGTTCACCCTGGTTTGGGGGTGCAGGGATGGGACTGCGCCTCGGTGGGGGATAGGGCAGTAGGAAGGGAAGGATGGAGTGAGGAATGGGGTGGGGAAGGAGGGGTGGGAGGGAGGGAGAGTGTTTGCAGCTCCCACTGGGTTCTTGCCTGGCTCAGACCACGCCTGTAGCAGAGGGGGATATTTTGGCACTTACCAATATTCAGAGCTGCAAAAAATTGCAGAGACATTGATGGATGGATGGATGGATGGATGGATGGAAACATGCCAGTGAATGGATGAATGCACAGGTACCTGGCTGGCTGGATGCCCAGACAGAGGCACAGGTAGAGAAGGTGGGTGAGTGGATGGATGGACAGACAAGAGATAGGAAGGTGGGTGTAGCAAACGCTGAGGAGTGTTGCTTTTGCAAACTGTAGGATAAGCATAATCTATTTTTGACATTAACTTGAGGAGTAAAAGACTTAAGCTGCCCCATCAAGAATCGTTTACCAAAGACTAGAAGCCTTAAGTGGTCTTACTGGAAACTGAGGTCTGAAGCTCAGTCCTAAGGGAAAAGGAAGATAAAGGACAAAAGTGCCCAATTGCCAATCAAGATGTGTTAAAGGGGCAACAGCTCAGGGCTATTTAAGCTGAACAACATTCAGAGGTATTAAATCTTCCACATAGCTCCCCTTCAGATGCTAACAAATAATCCAAGTCAAGGGCTTCTTAGTGGGTCCAGTTTTCAGGGCTGGAAAATGTTGGCCATTGCAGTGAATTCTGGGCGGAACAGGGTGCAGAGCCTCAGCCCCTCAGGCGAACGTTGTCAGGTACTTGAGAGAAAAGCAGCAGAAAGCAGTCACCCAAACCCCTCCTGAATCCTAACCTAGTTTTTAAGCTACAGAAACCAAACCCTAAAACCTGCTGGAAATGAATGGCTTAAGATGATTAAAGAAACCCAAAAAAACCCAACAAAAAGGATCAAAACAACCCCAAACTGGGCCGTTTAATTTGGAGGCATTTCCTTCTCTGTTTTCGAGTGATGAGAGGTTTTCTGCTCTGCGTTTTGCACAGTAACCAAATGCACCTCTCCCATACTGTAGTAAGTGTCACAGACAGGGGTAAGGGTGAGATGTCCTGCAGCTCTGAAGACCAGACCGAGCATGGCAGCACAGAGATGTGGCAGGAGGCACCGTCAGGGAGCCGCTGTAATTCTTGTGCCACAGCTTTCTATGTTTTCACACTGCGGTTGTGTTTAGCATCATCTTTTTTCTTTCTCTTGTCCACGAGGTGTGGTGCAGGCAGAGAGTTTGCTGAAGACGTTCATTCCATCTGGTTTTCAGCACACCAGGGTAGCTGTTCCCACAGCCAGCTTTGTGATCTGTGCTGTCCCATGGGCTGGTTTTGACACCTGTGGCCTTGCAGCAGCGCTGTGCCAGGCCTTTTCTCATGCCAGGCTTGGAAACAGAGAAAATTCTGCTGAGAAACACTGTCTGCATTCGAAGAATTAAGCAGATGCAGTGTGTAATTCTCTGTCATTTGGTTTACGTTCCTGTTTGGATGTTGCTTGGCACTTGAGCCAGCAATCAAATAGGCTGTTGTCTGAAAAAGCAGATTTGTCCCCTGGGGAGCAGCAGTCCAGTTCTCACAGGCTCTGCAGATTCGTTGCTTATTCATTTGGGGGTTGTGCAGGGCTGGGTGCTTGGTGGCTTCCCACAAATCAAGCACCCCAAACAAAACTCTCTGTGTTGTATTCATTACAAAGTCAGCAATTTACAAGCCCACCCTCTTTACGATGATTGGTTGGTAATTTACATGCAATTATAATCCCAGTGACTCCACACTTCCACTCCTGGGCATGCTCAGGGGAAGGGTCTTCACCCAGGCAAGGGGCTTTTTCACCTCTGGGTGTGATTTTTAGGATTAGAATGAAGCCAGTTCCCTTGAGGAGAGCACTAATTGTTGTTTAGCGGACAGTACAAAACTACATGAAACCAACAGAATCTCCAAGTCCATTTGGTTCATGTTTTCCAGGCTGTCTCTTCTTCAAGGGCAGACACTTCTCAGTTAAAAGCCCCTAGACTGACTCTGTTGGCAACTTCAAGGACAGGCTTCTGGTCGCAGGCACCAACAGTTATCAAAAGGCCTGACTAAATCCGTAAGCAATGTCTGGGCAGATAACAATGCCACTGAGTATTACATTTTTATCACAAACAGTGAGAGTCCTTGAGCTCAGTAGTTGCTCTATATTGTGTCTGCCTTCCCATGAGCTCTCTCTTCCCAGTTCCCTCCCAGTCTGACAGTGCTGTGCTCTGGCCTTACAAAGGATTGTTGCTGTGGTGGGGACAGTGCAGAAGCAGGTTACGCTCCCGTAGGGACTGCAATGAATCCAAGAAAGAAAAAAGGGTAACTAACTGAATCAGAAATGTACGGGTGATGTTTTACAAGCAGGCTGATGGAATCTGTTCCCTCTTGACTAGAGAACTGGAGAGCCATTGGGTAGTTCTTTCCAAGAAATTATGTCTTGATAAATGTGGCGATGGTCTCTAGTGATAATTGTTATTTATGGCTTCTTGATGTTTGGTGGTGATGTTTGTGTTGCCTTGAAAGTGGAGATGAGAAGAGAGTGCTGGCTTCTGTCGTGCCTGGCCAGCCCAGAAAGAACTGTATAATGTCAGCAGAGTTTTGGTAGAATGTGGTGTTTCCTTTCCATTTGTATTTCTGGTGGCAGTGTCTACAGTTTTACATTACAAATGCAGAGCTCTGTGGTTTTTAGCTATGGACTGTTGACGCGTGATGTGGTTTGCCTTCATTACTCAGAATAAGTCTCCAAGCCTCTTTACTGAAGGCACAGCTCAAGTTAGATCCCATACAGAGGAGAAAAATTCTTCTCTATGGCAAGAAGAATCTTGTTCGTTGGAGTGTATTTAGAGTGGGTTTTGTTAAACATTTTAAGTTGGAAAAATCTGGGAGTGTCACTGAAAGACACAGTCCCCTGGTTTCCTTCTCCTTGGTGTTCACTCCCTTCTCCTGACTGAGGTGCTGGTCTGTTAAATGAGCCTGGGGAACAGATCTGGATGAAAAATTACAAGAAAAAATAGTTTTGTAGTGATTTGTTGTGTGTGTTTTTCAGCGATGTGCATATTGTAAGCACCTTGGAGCCACCATCAAATGCTGTACGGCAGAGAAACGTCCCAGCCGTACCATTACCCTTGTGCTGCTGGAGCAGGCACATTTCAGGGCTTCAGGTGCTCGTCCCTCCTTTGCCCAGACCATGCTGATCAGGATTTTGAGAGATGTAAGCACACAGCATTCAGATGGCACAATCAGTACCAGGTTTTCTGAAAACAGCTCTGTGGTGGCGTCAGCTGAAGGCTGCATTTGTTTAGACCTATTTTCCCACTGCACATACCCAAGAATTCACGTATGCTCAGGCATGAGGAAGCTGCAAGTTGACACTTTCCTGGTTTTAAAGACTGACAGTGGTGCCCAGCAAAGTTAGTATTTTTCTTTTCCTTTCCTGGCAACATGGGAAGGGTCTGCTCGTCAGGCTTGTCTTCCATCAGGTTTTAGTTCCGATCGACAGGCTTCCTTACTTGCCCTAACTCAACTCAGAGCAACAAAAGCACTGCAGCTGAAAAACAGGTTTAGAACTATTAGGAGCCTTTTCTGTATTTGTTCCAAAGAAGACTTGGTCCTGAAGCTCTCCTGAGAAGAGTAAAACTGTCTCTTTTGCTAAGATTTTACTGAGGTTTAAAAGGAATGTGCTTTTGTGACGAGAAGATTGAGTTTATCAGACAAGCAAAGGAAAGGAGTGGTTATTAAGTATCTTAATTCAATTTGAATTTTGTAAGAATGATCAAGTTTTTTATGCGTAAGAACTGCTAAAGAATGTCTTGGCTTCATTGGATTGTTCATTACTTCCTTGCAGCAGAGAAGGAAGCAAACTGTGGAGCGTGACAGCCCCAGAGACCACTTAGCTCTGCGTTCCTGTACTGCCTGTGGCCAGCACTGCCATGGGCTGTGCCTGGGCACACAGGTTCCCCTTCTAAAAAGAGCAGGTTGGCAGTGTTCTGATGGCAAAGCCACAGCTGCAAGTCAGGGAGACTGCAAGGATGTGGAGGAGGACAGCGGGAGACTGATGCGTTGTGATTTTTCAAACACCTACATTATTAATTGTTCTTTTTTTACAACAAGTGG
>JANVCC010000180.1:0-11169 GCA_025345505.1 Todiramphus chloris collaris
CTGCTTTTCTTTCACAGTTTATAAAGCTTTGGGGCTTTTTTTTTTTAATTTGAGCTGTGGTCTTTGGCTTTGTTCCTTAACTGAGGTCTGCTGTGTTCAGATTTCAACTCCTTTACTAATCAGTTTGGAGGAAACACACACACACCCCCCCATGCCCCCTGCCCCGTCACACCTTCTGTGGATGTCTCGACTTTAAATTACAACTCAAGTTTTTCTGTACAAAAATAAAGCTGCTGTATGATCCCTCAGCCCCAAGGCCAGATGATAAATGAGTGCTGCAGGAGCATTAAGGATCACCTTTGGTTGGCCTGGGTCACAGCTGCCGTGTCCTAGAAGGACAAAGCCACTGCACAAGGCAATGTCAGGGCACCTGCTGACAAGCAGTCAGAAAATGCATGGATACGAAAAACTGATGATGTAAACACCTCAAGCAGGAAGTGTATGATTTCAGTCTTCCACAGCTAAGTACCTCTGCTGGCTGCAGGAAAGGACTTTTCTGACGGCAGTTCATTGAACAATGTAAAAGGCAATTTCCACAGGGAAGGAATGATGTACCGTAAAGACCAGAATGCCTTCAGTTCTCTACTATGCTTACTGGGAGCTCAGGTGGCAGAATGAAGTCTGGCCTTATTTCTCCTAGGGATTTAACTTTTACTAGACCACGTGTGTGTAGTCTGAGAGATAGAGGTGGTATTTTCAATTAAGCCATTGAAAAGATATATTCTTAGCACATTAACTATTAAAAATGCCCCACACTGAAAAGAGTTGGTCTCTGGAAAAAACCACAAGCAATCCGTTTTCCACAGATAAATTGTCACAAGGTGGCAGTGCATTAATAGTCTTAAATAAAATATGCAGCTGTCTGTTGTTACAGCTACACACAGGCTGCAGACAAATTTATTTCAAATTATGAAAAGAACAGAGAAAACTGAACTGATGAACTTCTGAACCTCTTCCCACGTACAATCCATTACCAAAGCTGAGCAGAGGAGGTGGCCAGTTTATGGGCTGGGTGGCACTATCCAACTCAGAGGTTCCCAAAAGTAGGTTTTCCAGAGATGAAGATCTATGGAAAACTCTCATGGTCCTGTAAGGCTCCTACAATGGGGAACATACAAGATGCCCTTGGAGATTGCAGAAAGGGAATGTAGGGAGTAGCTCTGTGGTTAATGACTGCAGCTATGAGCTGTGGGAGAGGGGGGAGACTCCAATTAAGATCTTTTTTGTTAAGATGGGCACCCAGAAAGTAGAGTATCAGAAGCCTAGAAGATTAAATAAAAAAAAATAAAGGAAACAAAACGGTTTTGCTGGTAATGCTGGCTGCCCTGATTTGCAGTGAAGATGGGTCTGTTCTTCTCGATGCTAGTATCCTTGTAAGCATGTGACCCAATATTTATGGCAACTCTAATACTTGGCTGCACGTGTATAATAGCTGCCAGTGCAGAATTACTCAGCATTGCTCTAGAGAAACACACCGAGAGCTGCTGTATAAATATGAACTGGCGTTCAGTTTCAGAAAGGGAATTAAGAGTTGAACTAATTAAGTTGTCCAGTGGCTCCACCCAACTTTGAGCACCAGATGACAAAGAAGGCAGGTCTTTGCAGTTTTGAAATCCAAGGCAAATTACTGGGGAAAATTTTTCAAGTAGAGCCTACGACAGCTGCTGTGAAAGGTTAATACCAGTGCCTTTAATGTCTTCAGGTTAAGTTTTACCGCATTGATTTGCTGATATATTCACTTTTTGGTTTGTTTTTTGTTTTGTTTTGTTTTTTGTTTTTTTTCTTAGACAAAACAGAGTCAGTCATTGTCCAGTAATCACTAACTGCACCCCAGTACATGTGTTTTCCAGCTGACCTCTAGCATGTTTTCCATCTGTGATGACAGAAGCTGTAAATAGCCCTCTAAGGAGAGAAAGGCATCTACATGATTGTTGTTCTTCTGTGACAGAAGAAACAGAAATGCTTTGTGAAAGCACAGTTATTTTACATAAAAGGAGGTAAAGAAATCAAAGTCTGAGAGGAAACAGAGCACAGCTCTGTGAAGCACTGCTGCTGACCCTGCCATCAAGTCTGCATCCTGATGGGAGATACCATGTTGCTAGAACAGGCAGAATAACTCCACAGCAAGAGCATCCTACTCTGTTCCGCAACAGCAGAACTGGGCTTTCCTCCTGTCTGAGGCTGCATCTACCCAACACTGTGGAAAAATCAGTGTTTCAAAGCCTAGCTGCCAGGGGGATGGCAAACAGAGGGGCTGGGAAGAAACTCGGGTCAGATGTTCTCAGCTCTTGTGAGGTCTGAAGAAACACTGCTCTTTTCATTGTGCCTCTCAGAGAAACAAAACCCAAAGTGCACCTGCTTCAGTACAACATCATTAAGATTATTTCTCTGCATTCTATTTATAGCTACATGTGTAGTTAGACATGTTGGGATCTGAACAATCCAGTTGCCAAAATGTAATCCTACATTGGACCATCAAACTTCACTTAAATGGTGAAAGCTGTATAATTTAGCATCCACGTCTCAAGTGTCTGCAGGCCAAAAGAAATCCTTGCCCACAAAAACAACACCTTCAGGATGGGAAAATAAAAAAAACAAATTGAAAATTGGTTAGTTGCAGGTGACTTCTGTAAACTTTGGGAAGTTTCAACTACAGAATCTATACGGGGGAGAGAATTTTCAAGATGAACAAAAGCGTCATTCACAAATTATCGTTTGATGTCACTGCTCCTTTCTTGCCCTTGCAAGGAGCACTCAAAATGAAGATGTTCCTTTCAAAACCATTCACTCCATTTCTTTCACTGCTCTCAATCATAAGACTCATATCCTCCTTTACTTCACAGAATCACAGAATCATAGAATGTCAGGGATTGGAAGGGACCTCAAAAGATCACCTGGCCCAACCCCCCTGCCAGAGCACTTCCTGTTTACACTTTTGCTTTCCTCCATTTTTTTCATCATTTACTTGGTTCATGTCTTCCTCCTCCTCTAGAAGTTCCAGCTGATCATCTCCTTGGTGTGGACAGCAGCCATCCAAAGCTTCTTGGTGCACTTTCAGGTCAGCATCCTGAAGACACAAACTAAACAGTTCTATTAAGCAACACACTGTTAAAAGTTAATCTTTAAAATACACTTTTTTTGTTCCTACAGTTACAGCATTTAAAATAAAATACACACTGAACAGCTCATTCATGTGTCTGAACCAACTCTGTGCAGAATGAGACCAGCATCCGTTCAGGAGTGAAGACACCAGCTCCTCTTTCAGCGCCCAGGCACTGTACCCCTCTGCAGTAGAAATGCACATTCTTACACCCTGGAAACAAATTCTTCTAAAAGAGACAAAACGATGCAATTTCCTGGCAAGTTTTGGCTGTCATTGTCTTTTGGGTGTCATTTCACAACAACATATCCAAGCCAGCGATGGAACCTTAAAATAGGTGATTATACACGACCAGGCAGCAAAGTTCTTCTCTTTTTCTTTCAGGAAAACATTAACACTGTAAAAGCAGCTCTGTTTTCCCAACACTTCCATGTAGCCATCACCCATTTCCCATTTATGCAAATGCTGGATTGGTTTTTTTTTTTTAATCTCTGACAATTAAATTGTTCTCATTTAATGGCCTTGGAAGCATTTTTCAAGTTATCATTTATGTATAGTAATATCAGCAGACATTTTTAGTTACAGGGCTGGGGTATTGCTAGCTTAAGAAAGAATCACTGCTGAGGACTTTGCATATTTGTATTTTTTAAAACTTTGATATTTCAGCTTTTATAGGTCAGGTCTGAGTTATTAAAATGTGAAACTCAGTGGAACGGCAGCCAGAAAACCAAGTGGCCACACTACATTAGTTCCATATATCCCCAGCAAAATGCCGTGACAGCCGGTGGGTGAATGAGGGATCCCAGTAAGGTGAAGAATACCCCAATCTTGGCAGAATTTAGCAAATCTCACAGATTTATACGCTGGCCCATTATCAGTTTTGATTTGGCGGGGCACTCCCGGTGCAGCAAAGTAGCTGTACAGATGTTCTGTTACCTGTTTAGCAGTTTCCCCCGTCTGTGGTGTCGCGCAAATAATCTGAGAAGAAGCATCAACACACACATGTACATAACGTAAACGACCAAACTCCATAACATGGGTGACATCCACCTGCCGTAACTGCAACGGCAATAGTCCTCGGGGGTTTACCCCCAGACCAATACCGTAGCCTACAGATTGGCAGTCTGGACATGCCTGGATTATCCCTGCAGCGTCAGCACGCGTAACGCCAAATTGCCTTGCCAACATCTTAGCACCTTGGTGAAAGAAGGACTGTGACGTTCTGGCTTGTTCAAAAAGATTGACAGGCGGCCCAGGCCAGGCCAGGGCAGCTACCACGTCGGCTCTAGCATTACCAAGGGCGAGCCCCATCAGTGTTTGATGACTCCTGATGTGTGTAACAAAATGGGGCTCTGTCCGTTGATTTAAGAGCTGTAACAAAGTTCAAAACAAATGGGATAGATCTGGGTTATGTAATTCCCTGAGCAGCGAGCGCTCTAATCTCTGAACAACGCCTACCACATACAGGGAATCAGACACCACATTAATTGCCTCTTGATGCCAGCGTTGAAAAGTCCATACTACTGCAAGCAATTCCAAGGTCTGCACTGAACTCCCAGGCGGTCCCACAATTACGTGGTCCTGCCAGTGGCCACCCTGCTGGCAGGAGATAGCGGCCTTTCTTTCTTTTTTGCTGGGATCAGTAAACACAGTAAGACCTATTACTGGTGTTTCTGATCTTATAGGCACTTCTTCAAAGCAGTGGTTACTTAGTATTGTAAACATTTTATGAGATGGATAAACGTTGCTTACTTCCCCAGTAAAATCAGCCATAGCGCTCTGCAAATCTAATGACACCCTAAAGAGCCATTCTAGGTAGTCCTGGACTACTGGCATTAAAATTCCTCCCGGTTCCACACCTGCAATCTCAATGCACCTCGATCGCCCCTTAATGATTAACTGGGAGAAGATTTCCGGCCTAGTAGCTACGGTCTTTCTCAGTTTAGCTGACAAGAAAACCCATTCCAGAATACAGAGGGTCTTGGTTCTGGTTGTTCCATTGCATTAAGATTGCAAAAGGATGCTTTGTATCCCGAGAGGGATTAATCAATGCCAATAGTATAGGTAGTGTATCCTGATATCTTGCTGCTTTTGCTTTTGATATCTTTTCCTCTATAATTGTCAGAGCCTGTTGTTGATTAGCATTCAATCGACGTTCATCCCCTACTTGTGTAGTAGTGCCTAATAGCTCTAACAAAGGCTGAAGGTCCTCATTAGTGATTCCACACAAATGTCGTACCCATTGAATGTCCCCTACCAATTTTTGCGCATCATTAAATTCTTTATGCCTGTCTTAATTTTGATTTTTTGCGGCCTGACTTCTCCCGCAGTGATCACCCACCCTAGATAGTTCCAGGGCGCTTGTTTCTGAATCTTTTCTGGCACTATTTTTAACCCTCATTTCCCAATATTTGCTCTGCCTCTGTTAGCAACTCATCTACATTAAATTTTGAACCTGCGGCCTTGGTATCATCCATGTAATGGTATACTGGCAAATGAGGATACCATACTCTAAAAGGTTTTAAAGTCCATGCTACAAAATTTGGCACATAGTAGAAGAATTTTTCATTCCTTGGGGTAGAACTACCCATTGATATCGTTCAGCAGGAGCAGCCTTATTAATTGATGGTACTGTAAATGCAAACTTTTCACAATCGTCAGGATGCAATGTAAAAAAGCAGTCTTTGAAATCAATTATCAAAATGTCCCAGTCTTTAGGGAACATGACAGGTGATGGTAGACCTGGTTGTAGAGGACTCATTTCCTGCACTACTGCATTTACTCCCCTGAGATCATGCAAAAGATTCCATTTTCCGTTTTTCTTTGGAATGGTAAAAATAGGTGTGTTCCAGGGACTCGTGGATGGCACAATCTGTCCAGCATCTAGTTGTTCTCTCACTAAAGCTGGTATTATTAACAGCCTTGCTTGCTTCAGTGGCCACTGATCAATCCAAACAGGTTTTTCGGATTTCCAGTGGATTTTTTGGACTGGCTGTTCGTCAGTGACCGCTGCTAAAACCAGCCTGTTATGATTCGAGTACCCATTTGGCTCAATAAATCTTGCCCAATTAATGCAATGGGCACTTGCATTACATATGGCCTTGTGGAGACTGTCATCCCACCCCGAAAACTGAGACACACCGGTACTTTGCTTATAGAAGTAGCCTGAACACCGCCCCCCCCCAATAATGCCTGTGGCCACTGCTACCGTGGGCCACTGCCATGGCCAACGGCCAAGAGGAATGATTGTTACATCAGCCCCAGTGTCAATCGTCATCTTTAGCTGAAAAGATTCTCCTCCAGGTCCTGAGATGCTGACAGATTCCTCTGGTTTTCCCTTGGCGATGTCCATAGCAAACAACACCGAGGGGGCTCCAGTGGATCTAAAACCTGCATCTCCTCGGTGAGCCAGACCTGGCCGAGGAACCGCTGGCCGAAAAGGAATTAGTTGGGCTATCTTGCTTCCAGCTGGTACGGAAACTGGTGGGGTGGGGGTGTAAGCCATGATTTGTATTGTCCCTGTAAAGTCTGCATCAATAACTCCAGGCATTACAAATATGCCTTGTCATGAGGTAGAGGATCGGCCTAAAGGCAAAGCGCTCAATCCATTCCCGAGAGGCCCCTCTACAGTGGAGTCTACTGCTCGGACAGATTGATCCATCCATGCGAGGTCTGCTGCTGTTGCCACGTCCACGCCGGCACTTCCTGCAGTGTCGGAGGTGGGGCGGTCCGAGCACCCCGTGTTTGTGTCTGGGCGCGGGGGCTGTCGCGCTCTGTGAAAAGGGTCCCTGATGTCGGCCCTTCCTGCACGCAGCTGCACCGTGTCCCTTTCTCCCACAATTCTCACATGCTTTCAATTCTTTCCCTCCTTTCTGATTTAAAATGTCCAGCCTTACCACAGCTGAAACACTTCTCATCTGCTTTGCTTCCACCATTCTGGTTTGGAACTAACGGACGTCCTGCTGCGGCCACTGCAGGCGCAACGTACGCAGCTTTACCTTGTTCTGCCATTCTCTCTGCTGCGTCCAACATTTGCCCTGCAGAAGCCCCTTTTTGGCAAAGTACATAAAATGCGCTTTGTTTTAGCACTGTCATTTTCAAAAGCTAGCAAACCAAAAAGGTTGTGCTTCATGGCGCCTCCTAAATCAGGATGTCCCTGAATAGCCGTAATCAATACGTCTAAAAATTCGGAATATGTCTCAGTCTCTCCCTGTTTAATCTGTGTAAAAGCAGGTGAAGCTTGTGAAGGGTCAGGTACAGTTTGCAGTGCTTTCAGAGCTAGACCCTGAGATAATTGTAAGAGTTCCACTCCCCGTTGAGCCTGCCATATAGCATTAGTAAACTGACCCGTTCCCTGCAGCATTTGAGGTGTTACTGCAAACAACAGATGGATTTGCTGCCGAGGCTGAGCAGCTGCATTTTCACAAAGAGCAGTCCAGTTGTGGTAAAAATGCAGTTGTTGAGAAGGTGTTAAAATGATGTTAACGATGTTTTTAGTATCATTGGGTACGTTAAGCTGCGATGTAAACATATGTTGCAAAATGGCCTGAGTGAAGGGGGATTTTAGCCGTGTTGAGTAATTGCAGTTTTATCTTCTTTTAACATTTTCCAGCCCAAAGGGCCCCACGGCAGAGCCTGACCTGGCACTTGGATGACAGGGAAGGCAGACACTGGTATAACTTCTCCCTCAATAAGAGCATCACGAACAATTCCTCGCCACCTCTGAGTCGGATCCCTGGAGGGATCACCCGTCCCACAACCCCCCCCGGTTCCCAATGGTGCACTGGTGCTACAGGTAAGGGTGGTGGGAGTGCAAAGGGATTAGTTTGTGGAAAGAGAGGTGCTGGATTAGGGGGAGGTAAAGGCACATTAAAGGATACTTTAGTGGAGTCTTCTGATGCTTTCGCCGGTGTTTTCACCCTATCAGTGGCCAGCTGGTCCAGCTGTGCTAGCAGCTGTTTAAATTGCTCATGTTCCGGCCCTCCCCACCCCGACCTGGGTGTGGAGGGGGTGGACGCTGGCAACGGGGGAAGCAGTGCTTTAATGTCCTTTTCTTCTTCACCCCCGGAGTCCTCTTCGGAAACATTATTGGGGGTATCATGTTTGAAGGGGAAGTTTTCTTAACTTCCTCCTCTTGTTTAGCTTTCTTAGCCACTTTAGGGATGGCCCCCGCTTCAGGATGGGCGTCAAGCGGCGACGCAGGGCAGGGTGGAACGTGAGTGACTCCGGAGCTCCCGGAGAGGAGAACAGGAAGTCGGAAGCTGATCCGAGACCTCCACCCTCCTCCCTCATGCTCGGTGCCGTAGCCACATACGCAGCTGCAGCACGCTCACTTTTCATCGATGAAATTGTGTCTCTAATTAGCCACCAGAGTGTGGCAAAACTCTGAGCCTCCTCTGACCCAGTGGACATTTCATCCTATAGGGAGGTTCCTATTGCCTCCCAAGTGTCCAGCTCAAATGCTGTTTCCACGCTGGGTGCCAAATCCCTTCCCTTCGCCCATTGCAACAACCGGCGAAGTTCAATATCTCTCTTTGAGAGAATATGTTGGAGGAGCTTCAAAACCGCTTCTTCTTCTTTTGTAAGCGAACTCCCCATCTCCACTGGCAATTTTCCTGACTACTTTAGGAGTATCTGTTTTATCATCCCAAGCACTGCACTCCTTCACTCTGAACTGCTTCCCTGCTCATAGTAGTGTGTGGTGGGTTGACCCCGTCACGGCACCAGGTGCCCACCAAGCCCTTCTATCACTCCCCCCGACCCCCTTCAGCACGGCACGCAGGGAGAGAATGAGACGCAAACACAGGGGTGTGGGTTATGACAGATAAGGTGTTATTCTCTACTTCCCGTCCACAGGCGATGTCGGGCCGAGTCCAGGAAGCAGGGCTCCAGGAACACGCAGCAGCCGCTTGGAGGACAAAGCAGAATGCCCCCCCATCCTCCTCCTGCCCTCTCCCTTTATAGTTGAGTTGACGTCATATGGTATGGAATAGCCCACTGGTCAGCTCAGGTTGGCTGTATCCTCTCCCCCATCCTGCCCCCCATCCTCTGGTGCCGTGTGAGCACTGGCAGTCGTAACACGAGTGTGTTATCAACACCCTCCAGCTCCCAGTGCTGCAGCGTGAGGGCTGGGTGGGGAAAAGCAGCTCAGCCAGACCCGCTACACAGTGTTAGCACCCTTTTTCTCACTCCCTTTCCTTGGTTTACATTACAGCAATTTCTTGTAAGAGCTAGAATTGGCCTCCCAAAAATGTGCTTGTTCTCAAAGGCAAAAGTTTCTTGGGCAGTTTTTTGTTGAAAAGGACACAAGATCCTCAGTCATAACCAACTCCAAAGCAAGACCTCCAAAGCAAAGAGCAATCTCCATTTTGCTGCCAGTGCTCCCTTCCCAAATAACAAGTTGTGTCAACTTTTCCTGGGAGCAACACAATTCTGCATCAGAAGGCATGCTCATAAACTTATATCTGATACTAATATTCAACATTGCTCACAAACTAGATTTGTGTGCTTATTTCCAGACAAGAAATGAATTGGCTTGGGAAGTTCAAAATAAGTCTACTTTATTTTGAACTATCTGAGCATGAACCAGCAGAAATTCTAATGCTAAGGAGCAGTTTCTCATGCGTGTTTTTCCATTCTGATCATTCAAAAGCAGTTTTCTCTTCAAAGTTTTAACTCTGAATGTAATTTACATGCAACGAGCTGCATTAGTCTTTCATTCTGTTTGAGGCTATGCATGTACATAATTCAGGACATTTAACGTCATGGTTGCTGTAGAAACCATAATTACATTTCTTCTGAAATCATTAAAGATAACATAATTTCTGCAACTGCAGAATATTATGCAGGAGTAGGAAGATGGCAGCATGAAGCCACTTTACAGCTGAGCTCTAGCCATGCTCACATACAGCAGGAAATGCACAATGAAGGCATCTCCAAGGACTGTGAATAATGTAAGAAGCTCCAGTCCCACCTTAGACACGATTTGGCCAATTCTGTCTATTGCTTTGTAGTCACAATTTGCTTTCATTGAAAAGCCTTTTGGGGTGAGTTGATACACAGGCCCACTTAAACTTCCAGCAGGACTGGTTTTACTGGCTTTGCTCTAGTCAGGGAAGTACCTACAGCCTCCAAAGAGGATACAGATCAGATGGAGGAAAAACATATGCTGACGTTTCTTCATCTCACACTTTGCTTTCATGCAGGGCTTCCCCTTCTCCTCCCAAACACATCATCATCCTCTGGGAAGCTGGACACAATCCCCGTTAGCAGATCTACCTTTGCTTACAAAGGCCCATGCCTATGCAATGCAGGACAAATGCTTTTAAAATCGATGCTCTATCACTTCCTGAAAAATATGAGCTACTTTCCAAACAGGAAACAGCTGTGGGCTGATAAGTGGATCTTTCTACTCATATCAAAACTGTCTAAATTAATCACACATCATGTTCAAGCCATAACAGAATAAGCATTCGAGTGCATAGCACCTAAATTGTTACTTAAATTATCATCATTTGTCAGATGAATCCTTCCCTCCCTTTCTAGTGATATTCCACAGTTAATTGAAATATTGTGTAATATGAAACCTTCTGGGAAAAATGTTCAAAGCGGTAGAAATCCCATATTAAAGTGTGCTACTAGGTCATCACTACCAAGACCCATGAATCTCCTGTGACGAAGGGCAGTAAGTATCGCAGCATCAGGTTTATGTATTCATTATACTGTAGTTTTCTTTGTAATTTCTGAAGACTTGTGATTATATTTAAAAGACATTTCTACAGGGAATAATTATTACCCGCATTGACTGAAAAACAAATGGAAGATGCTACAGAAGACAGAAAAAACAGCCAGCTGCAGGTAGGATTCCCTCCTTGAGACCCTGCACAGAGAAGCAAACTTCTTGAATATGACCCTTTTAGAGGCCAGCGACTTGGGAAGCAATGTACAGTCCTCCTTGGGAGAAAGGAGTGGGAAAAATAGGATGGAAAGCAGGACATTATTTCTTTTTCCTGAAGAAACAGGACAGCAAACTTAGGCCACAGGAGTTCACCGGGTGCTACAGACTTGCA
>JANVCC010000183.1:49976-60686 GCA_025345505.1 Todiramphus chloris collaris
GGATGTTCAACAAGACCTGAGGAACCTCAGGATGTTCAACAAGACCCGAGGAACCTCAGGATGTTCAACAAGACCCGAGGAACCTCAGGAGGTTCAACAAGACCCAAGGAACCTCAGGAGGTTCAACAAGACCCAAGGAACCTCAGGAGGTTCAACAAAACCCAAGGAACCTCAGGAGGTTCAGCAAGACCCGAGGGGCATGTGGGGCAGAACAATCCTCGTTACCAGCCCAGGTTGGAGATGAGGTGGCAGAGAGCAGAAGGACCTGGGGGTTCTGGTGGACGAGAAGCTGGACGTGAACCAGCAATGTGCCCTTGCAGCCCAATGGCATCGTGGGCTGCCTCCAAAGAAGCGTGGCCAGCAGGTCAAGAGAGGTGATTCTTCTGCCTCTCTGCTCTGCTGAGACCCAACCCGGAGCACTGTGTCCAGCTCTGGAGCATTCAAGGGAAGGAGAACGTGGGGCTGATGGAGCAGGTCCAGAGGAGGACCACGAAGATGATCTCTCCCATCAAACCTCTCTCCCACAACTGAGGCAGTTGTGGTTCTCCAGCCTGGAGAAGAGAAGGCTCTGGAGAGACCTTGCAGCAGCCTCCCAGTATCTGAAGGGGGGTACAGGAAAGCTGGGGAGGGGCTGTTCCCAAGGACCTGCAGCGACAGGACGAGGGGCAGCGGCGTGGAACTAGAGCAGGGTCGGTTTAGGTTGCTCATTAGGAAGTTCTTCATTCTGAGGGTGGTGGAACATGGGAACAGGATGCCCAGGGAGGTGGTGACCCCATCCCTGGTGACATTCCAGGTCAGGCTTGATGGGGTTCTGAGCAACCCGACCTAGCTGAGGATGTCCCTGCTCACTACAAGGGGGGGGTTGAACCAGGTGACCTTGAAAGGTCCCTTCCCACCCAACCCAGGCTATGACTCTATGCCCGCTGGTCACCCCACCCCTACACCTTCAGCAGAACAACTGAATTTTGTGAGGTAAGGGGACAGAAAACGGCGACTCTGCTCATCTGTGACTGGGATGTACTGGGAGGGGTGGGTGCTGGCGGCTGGAGCGGGACCGTGCCCCCCTCCCCTCCACTGAGCTGAGGTTCTCCTTGCTCTGGGCACCGACCACGCAAAGCTCCGACACCCACCGAGTTCTTATTCCTTGTGTGCTTTGCTTAATAAATTAAGGAAAAACAAGGAAAGGGGGAGGGGAAAAAAAAAAGCAGCTTATACATCCCCCCAACTCCAGGGAGTTGAGGCAACTTGGACCTGAGCGCATCAGGGAGGCTGGACCTGGTGGCTTAGATGAAATATTCTTCTTTCTCTTTGGATGGAGCATCCTCCATCTGCACCGACGCGTCGGCGTCCGCTGCCGGCTGCTCGTAGGTGAGGTAGCTGCCCTTGTTCCTGTACAGGTAGATGATGATCACCACCAGGACCGTCAGCAGGGTGAGGAACACCAGGGTGATGACAACTACCAAAGAGAGGAGCAGGGTTGAGCCCCAGGCAAGCGGTACCGAGCTGCCCCCCCCCTGGAGAAGCGGGCATGGAGAGCCCCTACCTGCGATGACCGCGGTGTTGGCATCCTCATGGAGAGGTGGGGTGTGAGCCTTCTTCAGGATGGGGGTTGTCAGCTCTTCTTCAGCCAACCAGGAAGGAAGGAGAGAGGAGAATCACAGAACCATGGAATGGTCAGGGTGGGAAGGGACCTGAAAGCCCCCCCAGTTCCACCCCCCCCTGCCATGGGCAGGGGCAACTCTCACTAGAGCAGGGTGCTCACAGCCCCAACCTGGGCTTCAACACTTCCAAGGATGGGGCTTCCACCACTTCTCTGAGGTTGCCAGGGTCTCACCACCCTCATGGTGAAGAAATCAAGCGGGTGAGCAAGGCTGGTCCTGCCAGGGCTCTGAGCCAGGCTTAGCTGGCCAGGGCACGCGGTGGCCCCAGGCAAGGTCTCGTGGAGGATTACGGGGCACAAAAAAAGCCCCGACAAAGCTGTTGCCAGGGTGCTCACCTGCGGGCAGAAGGGCTTGATCTCCTTCCATCGCATCGGCTCCTTCCAGCTGAAGCTTTGGGCTCCTTCAGAGGCACCAGAGGAGGAAAAAAAAAAAAAAAAAAAAGAAAGAAAAAAAGAAAAAAGTGCTAAATTCCCACGGAACACCCCAAAAAGCCCAGAAGGGGATGTCTGTGGTGACGCCGCGCCTGACAAAGCCAAGGTTTCCTCGGGGTTGGCGGAGAGGAGCGCGCCGGGGCTTGCCGAGCTCGCGGGAAGGCAGCCAAGCCGATGAAGGCAGGGGAAAAAACACCCGCCGCCGACTCTGCAATTCTTTCTCCAGCTTGGAGAGCTACCAAAGGGACCATAAAATCCCTACCAATCCTCCGGGTCCGGGTCCCGAGGCCGTAAGGTTTCTCCTGCAACCACCGACCTTGGGTCGGCACAAGTGACTCAGCGGCTCTGCTGGGGATGCGCCGCTAGATGTCAGGAGCAAATAAAATCTACTTTTTAATTTCCCCTTTTTGGGGTTTTTTTTCTTTTTTTTTTTTTTGGGTTTTGTTTTCCTCCCTTTTGGTAAAAAAAGAGGAAATTTAACTCCCGACCAAGAGCTGGGAGCGCGGCCGCGCTGTCGGGATCACAGCTCAAGAGGATGGGGCGACTCTCACCCCACCGGCGACCTCCCGGAATTCGGGATGAAGTCCTTGGGATGTGGCCCTGCCCCGGGTGTCCCCCTGCATCTTTGTGACTCACGGGGCTGTCGGGTGTTTGCAAAACATCCCCGCTGCCGGCGGGTTTTAAACGGGAATCGGGAGAGGGGGGGAAACCAGTTTCTTCCCAGTAGCGTGTGCTGGGGGGGTGTGGGACCCACCAGTTGCCTACCAGGTCTCCCAGTCCCCAGCAGCTCCCCCCCAACATGACATTCCCCCAGGCTCAAGCTCAGGCTGGCATGAGCCACCAACTCATTAAACCCAGCTTTGGTTTAAACCCAGCTTTGCTTTAAACCCAGCTTTGCATTAAGCCCAGTTTTGCTGTAAACCCGTCTTTTTATTAAACAGCTTTGCTTTAAATCCAGCTTTGCTTTAAACACAGATCTGTATTAATTCCAGCTTTGTATTACAGACAGCTTTGCGTTAAACCCAGCTTTGTAGCAAACCAGGCTTTTAATTAAATTTGGCCTTGCATTAAACCCAGCTTTGCACTAAATCTGGCTTTGTTTTAAACCCAGCTTTGAATTAAATTCAGCTTTCTTTTCAATTCAGCTTCGTATTAAATTTGACTTTGCATTAAACCTGGCTTTGCATTAAATCTAGGTTTGTATTAAACCCAGGTTTGTATTAAACCCAGCTTTGTCTTAAACTCGGCTTTCTCTTTCTTAACCCCAGCTTTGCATTAAATTCGGCTCTGTATTAAACTTGACTTTGCATCAAATCTAAGTTTGTATTAAACCCAGCGTCGTATTAAACCCAGCACTGTATTAACCCCGCTTTGTCTTAAACCCAGCTTTCCACTAAACCCAGCTTTGCTGTAAAGCTCATCAGCTTCCTCCAGCAGCAGCGTCCAGGCTCTGGGGAGCTCCACGTGCTTTCCGAAGCCAACCACAACCTTCCTGCTCCTTGGGTGGCTTAGGAGACCCCCCCAAATCCCATACCCCCCCCCCAAAAAAAAGACCCCGTAAGATTGAGATTTAAGGGGAAAAGAGGGGGGATTTTAATCGAGGGCAAGACCTGGCTCGGTACCAACCCTCCTGAAAGCGAATCCCTGGGGAAGGGGATGCTTCAGAGCTCCTGCCGTGGGATGACGGGAAGGATGTCCCCAAAACCAAGCGGGATGAAGCCCCCTCCCCACCTCCCCATCCTCCGTTCTGCGGTACCTGGTCGGGCGGTGGGAGCTGTGCCGGGGGCTGGATCCTTACGGGATCTCCACGTGGGTTTTGAAACAACGCAGGGGTTGGAAATCCCATCCCCTCCCCCCAACACACACCCTCCTCGGCATCTTCCTCATTCTTCCTCTCCGGCTGCGTTGCTCAAGAGCCGTTCCCACGGTGAAATCTTCCCCTCCCCGCAGTTTTGCTCCCCGAAAAAAAAACCTCCGACGAGAGCAGCCCGCTGGGCAGGGATGCTCAGTGGTACCTTGGCAGCCCACCCCTCCCATCCCCCTTCCCCTTCCCAATCCTATCCCAGGACAGGCGAGCGAACCCTCCCCTCAGCCTGCGCATCCCCCCCTTTTCTCTCCCATCGCAGAACCATGGAATGGTCAGGGTGGGAAGGGACCTGAAAGCCCCCCCAGTTCCACCCCCCCTGCCATGGGCAGGGACCCCTCCCACTAGAGCAGGGTGCTCACAACCCCAGCCAGCCTGGGCTTCAACACTGCCAAGGATGGGGCTTCCACCACCTCTCTGGGCAACCTGGGCCAGGGTCTCCCCACCCTTCTGGGGCAGAACTTCTTCCTGATGTCCAACCTGAACCGACCGACCTCTACTTTTCATCCATTTAATCCTTTTTTTTTGCATCCATTTTTCCGAATCCATCACCCCGAGATGGGTCCCCTCCGCGCAGCACCTCTCCCTCCCTCCCGATGTTTTTTTTTCCCCTCTTTCTGCCCCTCAACTCGGCAGGATCAGGCCCTTTTCCCCCCCCCTCCTTAACCCCCCCACCCCTGCAATCCAGCTGGAAAACAACCACCCCCGACTTTTCCCGCATCACCCCAAAACCAGCCCCGCTTCACCTCCCCCCGAGACACAATTCTCTCCCCTCCGGGAGCAAATCCCCTATCCTGACACCTTCAAACCCCCAAACCCCCCCTTCTCCCAGGCAAAGGCAAAATTTTCCTGCGTGTGAGACCCCAGGAACCCCGTGTCCCCCCCGACCCCGACCCCCCGGCTCTTACCTGCACCCGCTCTGCCGGGGCCAGCGGCACCATGTGCGGTTCCCAGGCCGGGCCGGGCAAAGGCGTTGCCTTTTTCCTGCCTCACCTTTCCAGTCCGGCTGCCCCGGTGAGAAAACTTCGGAAAGAGCTTCCTCCGTTAACCCCTGGCTGCCCGGGGAGCCGGCCCATCACCGGGCAACCGGGGCTCCGGGGTTTGCTTCGAGTACGGGGAGGGGGTTTTGGCAGCACGGGGTGGGGAGAGGAGGGAAGGAAATTTGTTTTTTTTTAAAATTATTATTATTATTCTCTCAGGGATGGAGCCCCTGGCACAGGAGGGCTGTGGATGTGCTGGGACGTGGCCAGAGAAGGGCCAGGAGGATGCTCAGAGGGCTGGAGCCCCTCTGCTGTGAGGACAGGCTGAGAGAGCTGGGGTTGTTGGAGAAGAGAAGGCTCCAGGGAGACCTTCTGGTGGCATTCCAAGATATGAAGGGGGCTACAAGAAAGCTGGGGAGGGGCTTTTTAGGCTGTCAGGCAGTGGTAGGACTGGAATGGATCCAAACTAGAGGTGGGCAGGTTGAGATGAGCCAGGAGGAAGAAGTTCTGCCCCAGGAGGGTGGGGAGACCCTGGCCCAGGTCGCCCAGAGAGGTGGTGGAAGCCCCATCCTTGGAAGGTTTCAAGCCCAGGAGCCAGCCCCATGAGCAGCAGTGCCCCCCTTAATGGGGCAAGCTGGTTTTAGACATTAGGAGGAATTTCTTCCCCAGGAGGGTGGGGAGACCCTGGCCCAGGTTGCCCAGAGAGGTGGTGGAAGCCCCATCCTTGGCAGTGTTGAAGCCCAGGCTGGCTGGGGCTGTGAGCACCCTGCTCTAGTGGGAGGGTTCCCTGCCCATGGCAGGGGGGGTGGAACTGGGGGAGCTTTCAGGTCCCTTCCCACCCTGACCATTCCATGGTTCTATGATTTTCTGGGAGCTGGTGAAACCAGCTCGACACCTTTTCCCTGAGTAAGAGCAGCTCTGGCTGCCGGCAGCGAACGGGGCAACAAATCCCTCTTCCATCCTTCCTTGGCCTCAGGAGGTCCTCCCCAGTGTCCCCCCCATCAGCCCAACCGGTGATGGGCTTTTGCCCGACAGGGATTTGTCCCTCCCTGCCATCTTCATCCTCCTCTCACCACCTTTTCTGCCCTCTGCCTTTATTTCAGACGGGGTTGGGGGTGGGAAGCACGACAGGGTTGTGGTGAAAGAAGAGTTATCTGCTGGGGCACCACAAGATGCCCGTTTCCTGCACTGGGTGTCGGGCTCACAGGGAGGTGAGGGTCTCAGTGGGGTTTGCTGCTGGTGGGGGGTCCTGGCTCGTGTCCTTCTCCAGCGTCACAGGACAGCCTTGCTCCTAGGAGAGACATGAAGGTGGTGCTGAGCCTGCTGGGATCAACACCTTGTGCTTTGATTAAACCGGACCCAAGAAGGACCCAGCCTGGGGGGGATCAGGTCAGTGTCTGCCCCCACAGCACCCACCTTGCCTGGGGAGCCAGAGGAGGAACCTCCATCTGTGGGGCAGCTGCTTGATGCTGTGTCAAGGGCCAGATCCAGCCCCATCTGCCAGCAGAGGAGTGTCACACTGAGCTGGTTTTGTCCCCATGTCCCGCATCCCCACTGGATGCAGCCCAGTACCCAGCTGGGTGTCTGAAAAAGCCGGGTGCCCACCCACCCTCGCGGGGCACAGATGCTTCCCCTACCCCAGCAGCTTCCCTCCCAGCACCAGAACTTTCTCACCTGAGTTTTGGCCATCTTTGGCTTGACGTCCATCACCTCTATGCTCTCCTCGGAGTCATCGCGCTCGCCCGTGGCATTGCCAAGCCCGTGCAGCTCGTGCCCATCACCCGAGGATGGACACACTGGGGCCTCCATGCTGGGACTGGGGGCATCACAGGGTGATGCTGGGTCTGGGAACAGTGGCTGCCCAGGACATGCCTGCCCCTTACTGTTGGTGCCCGCACCATCAGGCTGACAAGGGTCCCCTGTGGTGGCTGGGGCTTTGCTGCCCTCCAGCCCGACTGTGGCTTTTTCCAGCTCCGGTGCCACGGTGCCAGTGGCCTGGACGATCGCCTCGGATAAAATTAGTGAAGCCAGGGAGGTGGCGATGCCCTCAGCCCCGGCTTGTGCCCCACTGGCATCGTCTGCCACCTCCGGACCCTGGCTTTCAGTGAGCCCAGGAGAGCTGGTGCCACTCTCCACGGCTGCCACTGATGTCCCCTGCTCGTGGGACGGAGTTTTGGGGCCAGGGCTGAGCTCCGGCGCCTCCTCGCTGGAGACCGACTCTGTCTCAGACAGGGACCCACCGCTGGCGGGCGAAGCCGGCGGTGGGCCGGGGACGGTGGCACCCAGCTCCCCGTTGGAGATGGCATCGCCGACACCGCTGCCCACCCTGTGAGACCCCGGCGTCGCCTCCGCTTCCTCCACGGGCTGCCAGTCGGGTGACTTCCCTGGGCAGGGGAACATGGCTGGGGGGCTCACCGGCGAGGAGATGACCAGCGAGCGTCGCTTGCTGCGTGCGGGGAGGACAGAGGTGGTTAAGCCCCCCCCCCTGCTCTGCCATGTCCCACAAGCATCACCTTTGGGGACACCGGGCACCATGGGGTCAGTGCCCCTCCTTGGTGCTGATCCTTCCCCCTCTGGCACGATTGACAAACGACCCAAACCCAGCACCTCCAAAGCATCTCGGCGTCGGGGGGATGCTTGCCCATCCCAGGACTGCCAGACTGGGGGGCTGCATCACCCCACTTCTTTTCAGCGTGGGGAGCAATTTGATCACTTCAACCCCCCCCCCCCCCAAATTTCTGGAGCTCTCCTGCTCCTTTACCTGGGGACGCCTTTGATGATGAAGACTTTGCTGGAGTGCTGCTTGTCCAGTTTGCTCATCACCTCGTAGAGGTCACGGTTGAGCTGTGAGGGGAGGGGGAAGACAAACGCATCAGAGGGCCCCCCCCCTGGTGCCACCCATCACCCAGCAGCACCACAAGCATCCTCAAGCTGATCTAAATTGTTCAAGGAAATGAAGTGAGGACTCTTGGTGGGTGTCCAGCACCTCTAGGAGTGTAGCCAAAGCACCCAGGGACAGCTCCAAGACTGCTGGGGAGGGGAGGGGGGTGGTGCAAGGGGAGAGGTGTTTTGGGGTGCTTCCCCCCCCCCCACCTTGCTCATCTCCTTGTAGAAGACATCCCGGAGGTTGGAGATGTTCTGGAAGATGGTCACGTAGCAGGCGATGCGGCTGCGGGAGGGAAAACACGGTGGGAGGTGGGGGGGGGGGGGGGGGTTCTGGGGATGCCAACCCATCTCCCACGGGGACTTGGGGTGCTGAGCACCCAGCTGGTGAGAACCCATCCTCCTGGGGTCCCGTGAAGGTGGGGAACGGCGAATAAACCCTTGTGAAGGGTGAAGATGAAGTGGAGCTGGGCATTTGTCCCCAGGGCCAGCCAACGGCAGCAATGGTGCTGCCACCTCCCGGCTGGCACCTACCTGTGCCCAGCTTCCCTTTTGGGGCCACCACCATGGCACCACGGTGGCCTTTTGGGAGAAAACCCCCCCCCTTCTTCTCCACCACGGAGGGCAAAAAGCACCCACCCGGCAGCACCCGTGCCCAGCCCGTGTTCTGGGGCTCAGCGACTGCGTTTTGGGGGACATTCTGCTCAAATGATGCCTTGCTTCTGAGCAGGACCATCTCCCCCCCCAGCCACGTGCCTGCTCCATCCCCTGGGATGCCCCCCAGTGCTGTGAGGTTCCCCAACCCCTCTGGCACCCCCATACCTTCCATAGAGAACCGGCAGCTCCTCCCGAAGGTCCCTGTTCAGGTCCTCGAACACAGCTTGGGCTTTATTAAACTCTTCCTCAGCCTGGGGAGAGAAGGTGGGGTTGGGAGGGAGGTTTCAGCTTTGCCAGCACAGCAGGGGCATGGGGGGGAGGGCTTCACTTGGGGGAGGAGGGTATCTCAGGCAGCTCGACCTTGGCGATTTTTGCCTCATCTTTTTTCTTCGCGCTTTGCAGACCTTCCAGGTGATGCCGGGCGCTGTCGTAGTCCACCAGCTTACGGCCCCGCTTGGCGATGCGCTCCTGAGCGAGGGGAGGCCAGGGTGAGCCAGGATCTGGGTCAGCCAGGATCTGGGTGAGCCAGGATCTGGCCTCCTGGCCTCATCCTTCCCTGGGGGGGGGGTACCTTGAACTCCCCAAACTGAGCCAGGTAGTTCTCCATCAGCCGCAGGGCTTGGTCAGCCAGCTTCGCCTCGTAGTCATCCCAGAGGAGGTCGTTGCTCTGAGCGGTGGAGAAAGGGAGGACGGGAGTAGAACGCCCAGATTTGCTCCCCAGCCTCCCCTCCAGCTCCACGTGCTGGGTTGCATCCTCAGGGACTCCCCTCTCTTCCTCCCCCCACCCCCCCAGTGCTTGAAGGGACCCTTGGGGACCGTGGGACTCACATCTGCGATGGCTTTCAGCTCCTCGTGACCATCCCAGTCAGGGCTGTAAATCTCCTGCAGGGTTTCAGCCACTTTCCGGGAGCTCTCGTGCATCACTGTGGTGGACCAGGGCAGGGAGGGGGATGCAAAAAACACAATTTATTATTCATAGCTCGTTATTTGTTATTCATTGCTCGCCATTCATTATTCATCACTTATGATTCCCGATTAATTTTTATTATTTACTCTTATTTCTTATCCTGGGGAAGGAAAGGCAGCGATGCTCAACACCCCTCCCGGCTCCTCCGGGGTGCCCACGGGGGTTTTTTTTTCCCCCCCCCGTGTTCGTGGGGATGGGTGCCGTACCTTTCACCGCGCCGAGGAAAGCCTTGAGGTCTTTGTAGAGTTTATTGCCTTCGTTCTGCAAAGCAAGGAGGCGAGGGGACGCGTCAGGGTCATCCCCGAGGGCTCGCGGTGATTTCCGTGTGGGAACAGAGAGGGACCCCTGGATAGGCAGCGTGGCCAAGGGCTGGTGGAGGGGTGCCCGTGTCCCACCTCCCCCTGCCCCCCATGGGTGACCTGCTGCAGTTGGAAGTTGTAGGCGCTTTGCTCGAACTGCTCGTCCTTGGTTTCCACCGTTTTGCCCAACTTTTGCAGAACCTGGGATGGAGAGAGAAGGAGATGTGGGGGAAAAGCCATCGGCCCTGCCCACCAGGTTCTACCTCCTGCCAGGGGGCAAGGTGGGACGCGGGGAAAACCCATCTTGGGGAATGCTGAGGATCCGACACTGGGCGGGCATTTGGGTTGGGGGATGCAAAATTCCGGTGCATCCTTGGGTGCTTTTTGGTTTTTTTAGAGTAAAACGGGGACTTTTTTGGGTGCTAGTCCATCGCCCCACCCTACAAAACCCTATAGGTTCAGCCCTACGCACCCTGAAAGGTCCACGCATGTGGCAACGGGTGCAAGCAAAGCCCTGGGTGCTGCCTCGTTGGGCACCGGTGCCCCTGAGCTGAGGATGCAGCCCGCAGCGAGGCCGGGGCCATGCAGGAGGAAGCTTTGGGGTGTCCAGGAAGAGGTTGAACCCCCCCAGGAAGTGACCAGGGCCTGGCCTGGGTTGATAGAGCTGTGGCAGAGCTGAATTTAGCTCCAGCCCCCAGCCAGGAAACCCCGGGAGCGTGTGGGTTCGGTGAGGGCTGGGTAGGGTTTGTGTCGTCCCCAAAATAGGAGTCGCTGGCTGTTCTTTTGGGGAAAGAAAGTGAAAGAGATGCCCCAAACCAGCCGAGAGTCACCCTGGGTCTGCCTGCTTCCGGAGCCCTTCCCCCTTGCTTCCTGCACAGCCAGCGTGGGCTCCACTGGCTGCCCTGGCACCATCCCCGTGCTGGGTCTCACTGGGGGCACCATCACATACGGCCAGCCCTGAGGGACCC
>JANVCC010000183.1:67015-79218 GCA_025345505.1 Todiramphus chloris collaris
CCCAGCTCTCTTCCAGCTCAGCTCAACCGTTGCCTTTCTTCTCCCTCCAGGTGGTTTCCCAGAACTGAGCGGTGTCAGAAGAAGAGCCCGGTCCTTGACCGCCACGATGAACATCACCTTCCCCCACTCTCAATAAAATATTTTCCTCCATCTGATGCGTTCATCTTGAGCATTCTGTTGACCAACTCCCCCAGGTCCATTCTCCACCGGGCACTTTGGAGCCGCTCTTCCCCAGCTTGGCGCGTGGCAGGGGGTTGTGGTGGCCCAAAGGCAACACCAGGCACTTGGCCTCATGAAACCTCATACGATGGCCTCAGCCCATCAATTCATCTTGTCCAGATCCATCCGTAGAGCTTTCCCATCCTCCAGCAGACCACCGGTCCCCTTCAGTTTGGTGTCATCAAACTTACTCAGGGTGCCTCAAGCCCCTTGATAAAGATATGAAACAGAACTGGTCCCAGTACGGAGCCTTGGGTCACACCACTTGACCTTGGGTCACACCACGAGTCACTGACCATCAACTGGAGGTAACTCCATTCACCTCTGGGGCTGACCATCCAGCCAGTTTCTCACTCAGTGAAGAGTGCACCCACCCAAGCCATGAGCAGCCAGTTCCTCCAGCAGGATGCTGGGAGAGATGGTGGCAAAGTCTTTGCAAAAGTCCAGGTAGACACAACCCCCACCAAGCCTTCTCCTCATCCACTCCACAGGTCACTTGGTCACAGAAGGAGCTCAGGTTGGTCAAGCAGGACCTGCCTCTCATGACCCCACGGGCTGGTTTGGCCTCAGCCTCTGGTTGCCCTGCACGTGCCACGGGAGCTGACCGAGGATGAACCGTTCCGTAACCTTCCTCTCTGGAGCAGTCGCTGGAAAACAGCGTTGGTGGCAGTGATGATTATGGGGTCACCCAGATAAAGAAGAAAAAAAAAAAGGGAAAGAAAAAAAAGCACCTGCTGCCTTTCTGGTCTTATCTCCAAGGAAAACACAAGATTTCACGCGGAGAACGGCCTCCAAATAATCTCTGGCTTGTTTTCTCAGCGCAGAAGGGAACACAACGAGGGACAGCAGCGAAGCCTCCGCCCCAGGGACAGGCCAACCCAAATCTGAGCCACCCTTAACGTGCCACGTCACCACCAAAGTGGCTTCACACCCACGTCTGAGCTGCAGAAGGGAGTTTCCAGGGCAAGAAGAGGGAGGAAAATGCAATCAGAGGAGGGGGTGGGAGCTCGGAGTAAGCTGGAAGCGACACGCGGGTAAAATAAATCATCTCTTTATTTGAGGTCGCGTATCCAAAGGCAGGTTCCCCCACCCCTGTGCCACTTCCAGGGGGGGGGGTTCGTCCCCCCACTCAAAATGAAATGCCAAAAAGTGGCAGCTACAGAAGTTCAGCTGGAAGAAAAATCAGGAGAGGGAGGAAAACTTGCACCCCGGCGCTGGCGAGAGCCTCTGCGGGAGGACGTCGGGGTGCGTCCAAGCTGTGCTGTCCGGGGAAAACCCTCCCCCAGATCAGCAGGAGGACGAGCAGAACCTTGCCCAGGATTCAGCATCGCGTAATAACAATAAAAAATAATAATAATAATAAAAAAAAATAATCTAACATTCTCCCCCCCCCTCTAGTCAAGCCCAGCACCAGAGGCAGACGTGGGGCAGATCCTGACGCACCCCTGGCAGTACCGGGGGAAGATTCCCTCGCCTGCACAGGGTCAGGAGAGGCCACCATTCATCCACCCATGGGCTGAGCCTGCTGGGTGGGTCACCATCCTCCTCCTCTTGGCAGGCAGGAGTTTCCCAGCTGCCTCGCAGGGATGGGGTGGCACGGATGTGGTTTTTTTAGTCCCCGATAGAAATAAATGGGTCTCTGTCTGGAGCTGGCGAGGGGAAGGATGAGTAGCAGCCGGGTACCAAAAAGCATCCCCAGGCACCTCTACGACAGCCACCTTCTGGGCTCTGTGGGGTACCACCAGCCCAGCTTCGCTCCCCGGGCTTCCCCCTGCAAAGGCACGGGACTGAGTTCAAGGCAACCAGGAAATGCAGGATTTTTAAGGCTTTTGCTTCTTAACAAATGGGGGGGGAAAAAAAATAATAAAATGTGGGGGAATTCTTTTGGATTCTGGTTTCCTGAGCTCAGCTGGAGCCAGGCAGGGACTTGGGCCTCTCTGCTCCCTGCCTAGGTGAAGGACCAGAGCTGGTGGAGGTCTGCTGGGTCACAGGGAGCCATGGCTGGATGCTTCCCTCGTGCTGTCAAGCACGTACCGGAGCCTGGGTTTTTAATCAGCCGGTCCTGCCGAAAAAGAGAGACACCATAAGCTCAGCCGGTGGGAGAAGAAGGGATCCCGATGCCACCATCCCTTCGGCTGGCTGCAGGGATGGAGATGCAGCTCCTCACCTGTGCCAGGTCCCACTCCTCACTGGCTGGCACCCTCCCGGGCTTCCCTCTGTACTGGCAGTCGCCCAGCTCAGCCGAGCCCGAGCTCGCCCGCAGGCAGAGCTCCTTCCCGATGTTGTGCCGCAGCTCCCGCTGGCTCGTGTACTCAAAATACTGCGGGGGGCAAGAGCAGAGCGGGGGAGGTCACGCTGCTCTGCCCCAGGAGAGGAACCCCCCCACGGGAGAAAGAGTTGGGGCTGCGGGGTACGGGGGAAATGATGATGGGTTGGTGGGTGCCCACCTGGTTGCCCCCCATCCCGTGGCAGGGGTACATGATGAGCGGTTTCCCACCGTGGTTGTTCTCACCGACATCCAGGCAGCTCTTGGTGCCCTCGTTTTTTATCTGCAGGGGGGAAACCAGAAGGGGCAGGGGGGGGTGAGCTGGGCTCTGAGCTCGCGGGGTAGGACCTGCCTTTGGATTTGGGCTTTGCAGGGCGCTTCGTTATCGCTGGACAAACACAATCTCAGTACCAGGCCCTGTGTCCGGGTGCCCTGTCCTTTCCAGGATGGGAGGAATTCCTGCGCCAACGCCTTCGTCCCACTGAGTCAAAGGTGAGAGCCGCCCAGGACCAGGTTTCAGCAAACAACGCGAATTAAAACCCAGCCGGGAGCTGGCGCCCGGATCTTTCCATGGCCCTCCCAACATCCGACGGCTGCGTTCACCTCGTCCTGCCCGAGGAGGGTTGGACTCAGACCCCCAAGACCCATCTCGGAGGAAAGGGGCTTTATTTGGTAGCTCCAGGTGCGGGATGGAGCCACCGCTCCGCATCCTGCCCATCCTCGGCCGGGCTTTTCAAGTCCTCCCCGTGCCTATCGATGCCGCCACGGTGCTGGGAGAAACTTCCAGCTCTTTCGCCCAATTTAACCCGATGCCACGTCCCCGCGGGTCCCCCACCCCGTAACTTGCGTCAAACCAGCTCTGCCGGATTCCAGCTCTTTCACCGTCCGCCGGAGCCTGAACCGGCCCTGCCAGCCGCTGACGGACGCGGTGATGGACGCGGCTGCACCAAAACCCTCCAGCCTCTTGATTTAAATGCAACACCCCCAAACCCCCAAATTTTTGGGGACCTCTCTGCCGTGGTTGTTGCTAACCAAGGACTGAGCCCAGCGGGATGCTCCAGGTACCCCTGCACTTACTGCTCCATAAAAAGCTGGGCTCAGGTCGGGGATGGACATCTCCGGGTAGATGTTCTGGAGGTACCAGGTGAAATTCTTGCAGTGGAGCTGCTCCCTCAGCTTGCGCCGGTCTGTAATGTCACCATACGTCTTCTATTGGCAAAGTCACGTGAGAAAATTAAACTAACCTCTGAAGGCAGCAAGGAGATAAAAAAATAACCCCCCAAAAAAAAAAAAAAAAATCCTCCCAAGCCAGGGCTCAGAGCTGACGGATCTTCTGGCCTTCTCATTGACTGCTGTGGTGTGCCCAGGACTGAGACCAGTTGTGGGGTCTTGCAAGGACACCCCCAGGTCCCCAGCAAGTACCTTCGGTCTCTGGTCGCACACCAAGAGGCCTGGGATTTTTTGGCATCACAGCAGAAGGTATTGGTGCCGTAAAAAAAAAAACCTAGGTTTTTCTAGTAGAAAACATTATGGCCAAATAGAAAATAACACCAAAAAACCCCAATATTTTTGGCTACATCTTTCCCCACCTCTTCCCTCTCCTCGGGCTTGAGGTCCCACCAGGATCATTGCCCATCCCAGGGAGAAGCAGAAGCCTGCTGCTGTGCCCAGTACCTCTCTGGCCATCTGCGCAGCTTGCTGGTTCCTCCTGTAGAAGATCTCCTTGTAGTCGTCCATCCAGACCTCGGCCAGGCGGACCAAGTTCCTGGAGATGACCTGAGTGCCCTTGGGGAAGGTGTGGGGGCTCTTGGAGCGGAAGACGTGACCCACAACGGAGCAAGGGATGATCTCGACTTGACCCCCGCACTGCCAGACCTACGGGTAGGCAACGACCACACCATGGGGTGTCCAACCCCGCTCCCCTCGGCGTCCCCAACAAGGAGCAGGGCTGCGGACACCCTCTGAAGATGGCACCAACCCATCCTCACCCTGAAGGACATCTCCACGTTTTCACCCCCCCAGATCTCCATCTGATCATCGTAGGAACCAATGTGCTCGAAGTAGGATCTGGAGATGGCAAAGAGGCCACCGGCGAAGGTCGGGGACCTATGAGGAACGGATAAAGGAGGGCAAAATATGGTTAGAATAAAAGATGGGGACATCATGTCCCTCGTGGTGGTTGCCCTGTGCAGCCCCGGTCTCCCTGCCTCATCCAGGTGTGCCCCAGATGTGGTGGCTTTGTCAAGAGGGGCCAGACCCAGCTGCCAGGAGGCAAGAGAGGCAGCGTGACACCGAGGGGTCCTGCTGCCAGCTCTCCACTCGGAGCAAAAAAAAAGGGGGATATTGTTCCTGAAAAACCTATTGCCAAAAAGGAGGGAGGAGAGGAGAGCTCAGCGGCCAGCGCCCGGTTCACTCCTCTGGCTTCTCTTATCTTTTCCATCTGATCTTTAGAAGAGGCTGGAACAGAAACTTCCTTTTGTTCGGGAGGGGGAAGGCAACAAAGAAAGATTCACCGGGCTGCTGCTGAGCAGAGACGAGATGCTGCCGGGAGCCAAAGCATGAGCTCGTGGGCAGAGCGACCTCGGTTGGGATGGGGACATCTCCTGAGTGACCTCTACACAAAGCCAGCCCCGCTGCCAGCCAGGGGACCGGACGTGGACGAGGCCAGGCAGGGTGTCCGGTGTCTCCCGTTGGGAGAGCCCAGCTTGTCGTGGGGCACTGATGGAGAGGTGCAGCAGGAAAAAAAAATCCTCTAGGGTTTCTCTGCGTGCAAAAGAAGGGGGCTAAAAATAGGGGCTTTGTGTGCAGCCTGATCTGCAGGTGACATCTTCCTGCTGTGCCAGCGCAAGTGCCCACCCTGTGCCCAGGTAGCTGGCTGGGTATCCAAGAGCAAAGATCCAAGACAGCGATGAAACCCTTCACGAGAGAGTTGCATCAGCGGGGAGGTGGCTGGAGGCAGTTCCAAGGTGTTTTGGAGGAAGTTCCTTTATGGCTTCCACGTGCACCAGGCCCCAGGGGAGGTTTCTCCTCTGCCCGTGACCGGACCTGAGCATCCCCTTGCGGGCACAAACCACCCAAGATCCCTCCAGCCCAGAGTCCCACGGGGGAAGCTCCTCTGGGAAGGGACAGAAGCACCCACAGAGAGGCACCAAAACACTAAAGAGTTGGGAAAAGGAGCAAAACCAACTGGAGGAAGGTGCAGCTTCCAGCACAGGGCACCCAGCTCTTTGCCAGTCCTGTCTGCCCATCCCTAAGCCCCCCGCAGCAGCCACGCACGCTCAGCCCCTTCGTGGTGGGTCTGGACCCGGCATCCTCCGGGGCTCATCCAATCTCTGCTACCCTCCCACCAGCTCCAAAGTGGCCTTGATGACCCTGGAGGTCCTTTCCAACCATAATGATTGTAGGAAAAACCCCGCTGCGTGATGGCTCACTTGATGGGGAAGGTCTCATCCTTCCTCCGCTGCCTCTCCCGGGGCGGGACGACCTCCCAGCCGAAAGTCAGGCTCCAGTCGAAGTTGCCCCTGCTGTGCTGTTTCCCGTTCTGGACGGGCTTGGAGAACTCGAAGGTGTTGAGATCGATGGTGGCGATGTCCGGGCTGACGACGGCCGTGGGTTCTTGGGCGATGCGGGATAAGAGGGGCTCCAGCCAACCGTGGAAACACTCGCCTGGGGTGTGGGGAAAGGTTGGCCATGGAGCAGAGGCAACTTCACCCTCTGGGGACCTCTGGGAGGTGATGGGTACTCACAGTGGGCGTCGAGGAAGGTCAGGACCTCCCCGCTGGCCATGCTGGCCCCCAGCAGCCGTGCCGTGATCAGCCCTTTCCGCTCCTCCTGCCGCACGACCCGCACGATCTGCAGCTGCTCCACGTAGCGATCCAGCTCGTCCTTCAGCTGGGCTGGGGGAGGAAAAGCAACCGGGTGCTTCAGAGGGGGAGATGCCGCTCCCTGCACCCCGCTAGCCATCCCGATGCCCCTCATCCCTGCCCCTCGCTCGAGATGCTGCTCAGGCAGCCTGGGCTCAGCTCCAGGGACACACGGAGCCTCTTTTCCCCCCAACAGCCACGAGATCTTTTGGCTCAGGAAAGTGGCTCGCCCACCGACGAGGGATGAGGGGGGCAGTGGGGTGAGAAGGGCTCGTGTCAGGTGGGTGAACATCCCCGGGACCGAGCGGGTGAGGGAAGGGACAGCGGAGAAGGTGTCACCAGTGGAAACTGGGATTTCTTTCCTTCCTGGGCAGGTGCAGCCAAGCCAAAAGTTGGGAACGGCCGAGAAAAAGCTGGGACGCCTGGACACCCATCCCGGGAAGGGTCCTCGGGTCTGCCCCACATCCCCAGCAAGCTCAGCAGGATGAAACCCTGCAGCACCCAGAGGCTTCTGCTCCCGGGAAGCCCAGGCAGGCACTGAGGGCGGAAAGGAAGTATTTATCTCTGGGGCAAGGGCAAAGTCCTCTCCTCTCCAGCGCTCCGAGGCTGAACCGCAGCGCCTGTTTGATGTGGGTGTAGCTGAGGAAGATCATGGCCCAGTGGGCAAGCTGGCCAGCAAACGAGGAGTGTACAGGATGTGGCAGCAGCACCCAGTTTTCCTCCAGGGCTGGGCTAACAGCGGGGTTGGAGAAGGGAAAAACCCCACCAACGCTCCCGGGTGGGTGCGAAACGGCGCGTCTGAGCTGCCGGATGCATCCCGAGCTGCTCGGAGACTCGTCAAGGAGCTACTTCTCCTCCAAAGGGCTCAGAGCCTCTGGTCCCAGAGGGGGGAAAAAGTTGCTTGGCAGCCCCTCGTGCACCTCTGGCTACCGCAGCCCGGCTCCCGCATCCCACCCCGGCTCCCACCCACCCACCGTCTGTGCTGGCATCGTCCACCAAGATGATCTCCTTGAGCAGGAGGGCAGGGGAGGAGTGGAGGACGCTGTAGACCGTCCGCAGCAGGGTCGACCACGCTTCGTTGTGGAAGACGATGATGACGCTGGTGCTGGGTAAGGGGGGGCACCGCTTGAATTTCTGGTCGATGCACCTCCGAGAGAGGAAAGCACCAGGCTAAGCACGATGTAGGGGGCATGGCTGAAATGAAACACCCCTTGAGCCCCTCCAGACCCCGGCCCTGCGGCTCTCGGCTCATCACCACTTTGATTTCAGTTGATTTCCACCTCTCCAGTCGAGTGAATCCCATCCCTGCCCCAGCGTCTCCCTCCTTGCCACTGCTACACTTGCTAAGCGCAGATCATCGCCCGCCAGTTCAGCGGGGTCCATTTCCACACCAGGACTGGGTTTCAACCTGCTATTCAGCCCTTTTTCCACTCCAAAATCCAACCCCCCCCCAAGCCTTGCCCAGCTCAGCTCCCCCACCCCAAGCAGGCAGGGGTTGGGGTCGGGGCGATGCTTTAATCCAACGGGAGGGCGGGCGAGGAAATCTCGCCGGTTGACGCCGCTTTCCTTGGCCCCCCTCGCCCCAGCGGGGTCTGAGGCTGTTCCACTCGGCTAAGAAAAGAAAAAGTCTGATTACTGGAGCCGGCTGAAATAAAAGAAGGAGAGGAGGGAGAGGGGGGGGAGACACCAGAGCCACCCAGGTTCGCGGGGAACACAAAGAGGCACCGCTGGCCTTTGAGCATTTCCATTCAAATGCCACCCGATGGGGACACAAATTCAGGGAGGGGGGGGAAAACTCTATTTTTCCAGCCCTCCCTCCCTTCAATCCCCTGCCAACGCTCGGTGACATCCCATCCCCACTCTGCTTTCCTTTCCCCTTAACTGGCCTCGCTGGGGGAGCAACCCCCGGGGCTCTTTGGACGAGGGCTCTTACTCCGGTGGGCGGCTGTCGGGTCCCAGCGCTCGCTGCAGGGAGATGCGGTCGCTGGCGAAGGCGTTGAAGCAATGCTTCTCGTAACCCCGCTCCTTCTCCCTCGTCTCCTCCGGCGTCCAGCGGTCTTTCTTGAAGGCTTTGCCATCAGCACCGGGGCTGGCGGGGTCTTGGGGGGGTCTCTCCATCAGCGGGCGAAGCTCTGCCGCCGTGTAGACGCCGGGCAGGCAGGAGCGAGCGGCGGGCAGCGGTTCCTCCTGATGAGCGGGGGCTCTGATCTGCAGCTTCGGCATCGAGTCTCGGATGTTGTTGACGGCCCCCAGCATCAGGTCAAGGACTTGGTCCTTCCCCTGGACGATGTTTTTCAGCCAGGGTTCCTCGCTCGGGTCCTTCCTCCCCACGTCCCTCTGGAGGATGAAGAGGAAGATGACGAAGAGGGTGCCTGCCAAAGCCACCTGCAAGGGGCTGCAGCGTCTCCGGAAGAGCCTCATGTTTTGTTTTCTGCCGTGCGGTTTTCTGCTGGGTCCTCTCGGCAGCAACGGGTGTTTCAGGGATGGGGAGTCTCAGGCTGCTTCATGGTCCGTTCTGCTCCACTACCCTGGCAAGAAGGAGAAACAGCACAGGTTTAATTTACAGACTGGATGCGCGTCAGGCGCGTCCCCTTTGATGTTACCGTATTAACATCATTTTAATCGTATATGAATATAAAGTTCGCTCCCTGCAAGGGGGCAAAGCAAGATCTGTAAAATCCACTCTCCCAACGGCCCTTCCAGCCCATAAATCCCTCCTGAAAATAAAACACCGGGTAAAAGTGAGGGTGAGAAGATGCTGCGAGATGCGCTGGATCCAGGCACCACGAGCACGGGACATCCCCGAGCAGATTCTCCTGCGGCAGCATCACCCCTGCAACCTCTCCGTGCCCACCAGGAGCAGGGCAACACCACAAAAAAAAAAAACAAAGCCCCCAAATCTGCCAAAATATTTTTTTTGGCCGTGTGGAAAAAGCCTGGCCTCGGGTATTTTTCCTGCCTGCAGCGTCGCTGGGAAGGAAACTATGGGCAAGTTTTGGCTGGAGCGGAGCAGTAGATTTGGGGTCCGCTGCCCTGCCCGGCGTGGCAGCCACCGAGAGCTCAGCACCGTCTGCAAATCCTCTGCCAGCCCCCGGCAAAAGCACCGCGACCGCCCGAGCCTTTTCCCACCGCGAGCAAACCTCCCGTGGCTGCTCTTTGTGAGCTGCTGCCACCGGACCATGGACAAGCTCCACGGGAGCCATTCACCGGCATCTCCTCCTCCTCCTCCTCCTCCACTCCAGGGTCCCCCCCCCCTCCGCCACCCCCTCCGCCCCTTCTTTTCTTTCTCTTTTCCTTTTCTTTGGATTGCCTTGGCAATGGCGCGGCCCCGGCGCGGAGAGGGGGCACCTGCCAGCGACTTCAAGGGCGAGGAAGCTTCGGTTTGTGAAGGAGGAGGGACGAGACGGTGCCCGGGGTCACCGCTTTCAGTGCCGCAGGGATCAAAGCCGGCGGCCGGACCACGCTTCACTGCCAAGGGCGCCCATTCCTGAGCCCCAGGGGGACGGGGCAGCTCCGGCTCCTTTTGGAGGGGCAGGGGAGACGGCTGAAAATCAGAATTAAGGAAAAACAAAGAATAAAAGCGCCTCAATTGCTGTTCACATCCGAGCAAAGATCCCCTGAGCCACCCACCCCCCCAGTGCTTTCGTCGCCCGGTGCAAGCCAGCGCTTGCAGAGAGGCGAGCGGTGAAGAGCAACCTGTTTTGGGGAAGAAAACCCTGTTTCCGCCGTCTCCACATCTCTTGGAGAGTCTCCTTCCCTGCCGTGTCGCTGGGGCCGCGCTAACGAAGCGCGCTCGTTAGCCGCGCGTCGACGAAAAACCCCCGTGTGGCACCCGGGTGCCCGGGGACAGGGCACAAGTTCGTGCACGACGGCGGCGACGCGGCTGCCGAGAGGCCTCTGACCTCAAACCCAATCCCCATCCCTTCCTAAAAAGGGCCAAAAAGCAAAAAGAACCCCCAAAAATCACTCCCCCCAAAGCGATGGGTTGGGTTTTGCAACGAGCTACGGCGCGAGGTCCTGGGTCGCTTTCTGCCACCAGCCCTGCAAAGCCACGGGTCGATGCCGCTGGGTCCCATCCAGCCCACCCCCAAAATCCTGCAGCAGGATTGCCCAGCACCCCGGGTAAATCCAGCACCAAATCCAGCCAGCGGAGCCCATCGGGATGAGGAGGGGAAAAGGAGTTGGGTGGAAACTCGGTGGTGGGCAGAGCAACCTCCGCGGCGTAGGAGGAAGGGATGACTGGGCAGGGACGCTTCCCTGGCAGAGGGGAATAAAAAAAGGGAAAAGAGATAAAGCCAAAGCCAAGCAACGCCAACGCCGATGCCGCCGCGATGCCACGAGCGAAGAGGGCGGCTGCAGCCGACATGGCCACGCGCTTCACGCGGCAGCGAGCCGGTGGCCACGATCGAGACATCCCAAGTGGCCAGGATTCCAAGAAGCCGGGAAGTGGGAAGCGGGGGAGCGATCCTGCTGCAACCCAAGACCCCGCTGTCGGGTGGCACGCGGCCCGGGGGAAAAAGCCACATCCATCACCAGTGCTGCCAGGGGGATTCAGCTCCTGGCACAGCTCTGGTTTTAGGAGCCGGTGATGCCAGGGGATGCCAGGGGAATGTGGGGGCTGCTCGACACAAAGTGGGGTGCTGCTGGGCTTCCACCATCCAGCCACCGGCCTCGCCCCAGTTGGGATGAGCCCTCAGGGTCCCGGACCTGCTCTAGGATCCCCAGAGAGAGGCTGGGTGGCAGCTCTGCCCCACAGGGTAGGGGTGCTGAGGCGTCTCGTGGGGTGAAAGGGGCCAGATCCTGACCGCCATGGTGCCCAGAGCTGCACAGCCCCAGGGGGGCTGCAGCCCGGGCCCCCCTTTTCCTGGTGGGGTTCCATCCTGGGACCCCAGACCCTTCCAGTGCGAGGGGCTCAGCACCGGGATCGTCCCAGCCCCTCTGTACCCCGGGGAGCTCTGTCCCGGGATCCCCTGGCCTCTCCCGGGAGGGGGGGGTGTGTGCTCCACTCCGGGACTCCCGTGTCCCGCGGAGGGGGAGCTCCGCACCAGGACCCCGCTTCTCTCGGAGGGTCCCCCCGCACCGGGACCCTCCAGCCTCTCCTTCCCTCTCGGGGGCAGCCCCACACCGGGACCCCCGGGAACGCCTTTCACCGTGGGGCAGTTCCGCACCGGGACCCCCCTGACTGCTGTCGAACTGGGGAGGGACTCCACACCGGGACCCCGCGCCGGATCGGACCGGGCACCTTCCCAGGGCACACGGGCTCGGCAGCGGGACCGGGACCACCGGGACCGATGGGACCTCCGGGACTGGCGTTGACTCGGGGAGGGACTCCGCACCGGGACCCCGGGCCGGATCGGACCGGGCACCTTCCCAGGGTGCACGGGCTCGGCAGCGGGACCGGGACCACCGGGACCTCCGGGACCACCGGGGCCACCGGAATCACCGGAACCTCCGGGACCACCGGGACCTCCGGGACCGGCGTTGACTCGGGGAGGGACTCCGCACCGGGACCCCGCGTCGGATCGGACCGGGCACCTTCCCAGGGCACACGGGCTCGGCAGCGGGACCGGGACCACCGGGACCTCCGGGACCACCGCGTCCGCCGGGACCACCGGAATCACCGGGACCACCGGGACCGGCGTTGACTTGCGGAGGGACTCCGCACCGGGACCCCGCGCCGGATCGGACCGGGTACCTCCCCAGTGCGCACGGGCTCTGCAACGGGACCGGGACCCCCGGGACCCCCCGAGACCCCCGAGTCCACCGGGACCCCCATCCCTCCCCACCCGCCCCCCATCCCCGCTCACCCGGCTCCGCGGCGGCGGCGGGCGCGGGTCCGCAGGTGCCGTCCCGGG
>JANVCC010000183.1:79318-89956 GCA_025345505.1 Todiramphus chloris collaris
CCGGGGGGGGGGGGGGGGGCGGTCCCGCTGCGGTCCTAGCGCCGCCCGCCTCCCCCGCCCCGACCTGCCCGGGGGCTCCGGTCCCCTGGCACCGAGGGATGCCACCAGCCTCCGGGATGTATAGAAGCCATAGGGACATGCCCCCCCCCCCCCCCCCCGCAGCGTGCTGGGGAGAAGTAAAGGCCTGCAACTGGGGGGAGGTATGGATCCAGTGCTGCCCAGCTGCTGGCTGGTGGGGAAAGGGTGGGAACACCCTTCCTACCCGCGCTTGTTCATCCTCTCCTGCCACGTTTGCGGCTCTTATTATTTCGTTGAATCATGGAAAGGTCAGGGTGGGAAGGGAACTTCCAGATCACCCAGTTCCGACCCCCCCTGCCATGGGCAGGGGCACCTCCCACTAGAGCAGGGTGCTCACAGCCCCAGCCAGCCTGGGCTTCAACACTTCCGAGGATTATTTCATTATTCTGTGGACAGCGAGAAGCCCCCCCGAGCTCCCAGCTTGGGGGGCAGCGGTTCCCTGCAGCCAGGGGGTTTATTTACAGCCGGGGTTACCGGGATGCAATCGCCGCTGGGAATGCTTTCTGTGAGCACGGTGGTTGGTCTAAATTGACTATCCACGCAAGAACTCCCTAATTATTCCCACCGCTCTCTGTTGTCCTCTCTTAGCTGTCTCTTTGCGTCGACTTGCTGGTTGCATCAGCCCTGTTGCTCTCCACCGTGCCTCGAGCCTGTGCCTGGTGAGGCCAGGATGCCCCTGGTGTGCGATGGGGTGACAGCCCTGGGCAGAACCCCCCCCCCCTACTCTGATCACCCCATTTCTTGAGCCCCGTGTTTAATACTAGATGGTGGTATCTTCACGAAGCTTCGGGCTGAGCATCAGCAGCTGTGAGATGCAGCAAGAAAACATCCCACAAAAGCCAGGTGAGACATTGGCGGAGTGAAAAAGCTGCTCGGAGGCCTTTGGGGGTAACGCGAGGGGTACGAGCCCATGGCAGGGACTTCCCGACCTTGCGAGGAAGGGCAGGAGCGGCCCCTGAACCTCCTGTGCACCCCAGCAGAGGCCGTGGTTGAGATGTGCAGACGGGCAGAGCAGCAGGAAGGTGATGGAGAAAAACCTCAGCAGCTTCTCCGGGATCCCAGAGGGACCTGGGTGGGTTTTAATCACCCAGCCAAGGATTTTTGCTTTGGCTCCTGCTCTGTACACAGGATTTGGGGGATTTGAGCTGCAGCAGAGTGAGTATTAATTTGGATTATTGGGATATTAGCTTGAATATTAGCTGCTTTACAGGGGTTATGTCAGGCAGGGCTCCAGGGCACCCCACACGCACAAATACCCGGCAGCCTCCACGGTAAAGCGCTCATGAGGCACTAGAGAAAGGAGGGTGGGAAACTGAGTCACGGAAAAGGCACCTGCCTCACCCGGCACGGTACAGAGAGGACCCAACACTCACCCGTCGTGAGGCCGTCCGTGGACTTCATCATTGTCTCCTGTGCTTTTCAGAGCTAAATTTAAACCTTGGCTTTGCGCAGCGGCCGCCTGTAACTCTCTGCCACTTCGTTTCCTGCCTCAGCGCCGCGCAGAGGTTTTGCTCTTAGCACAAAAACTGCGGGGGGAAATTCCCTACCCCGGAGTTTGCTGCTTCTGCTACTGCTGCACTTGTATTTTTGATGGGTTTTTATTTTTTCCTTTCTTTCAGCTGCACCTCGCCGAACCCAGCATCACCCCACTGCCAGCCGGCTGGGGGAAGGAGAGCCCCTTGCCACAGTAAGTCCCTTTCTGTGGAAAACGGAGCTGGTTTGGCTTCGTGGGGTCCACACCAAGCTGTGGCTTGGGGGGGGATGGGGTAGGGACGGGCTTTTCACTGCATTAAACCAGCCCCACTCCCCGGCAGCGAGGTCCTCGGTGAACCCCGAGCATTTGAGTTCCCTGGGATTATTTTTGGTGTCCCTGGATGCTTCCTTTAATTGCAATTTGTGAGCTGCTTTGCAGGTTACGTGGAAAATTAACATCTCCCCGTGCACCGGTCCTCCTGGTGTCACAAAAGTAATTTGGGGGAAATGAAGAAGCAGTTAACTACTGGGGAAAAAGAAAAAAAAACCCAGCAGGGATGGTGCGGAATCAATACAGACTTGCTTGGGAATGACAGCTCCAAATCGCACGCTTCTTAATAATTAATTGGCATGGTTATATATAACCCTCGGACAAAATAAATCCTCTTAATCTTTAATTGGGTCTGGTAGCTGTCGCTGCTAGCTGCTTTGGAGGGGGGGTGAAAAAAGTTTATCTTTGGGTTTTAAGAATCAAACAGCTGAAAATAGGATGTACTTACTGTCCTGGCTTGTTTGGGGTGTGAGAACTGTAGAACCAACCTGCCCTGGAAGCAAACCTCACCTTTCCTTGCACCAGCTGCATTTCCTTCATCCCAGTCAGGATTTCTGCCTTCTTCCCTACCAGGGAATCCACATCACCCCCCCGAGCATAGGAAAAGGCTCCGGCAAACCCCTCGACCAAGCCCCTCATTACAATTACTGCTGAAATTTTGCAGTGCTGAGCAGCAGCAAACCTGGAAGATACGACAGGAAGCAGAACGGATTTGCATATCCGTGCAAATTGAGATTGCACGAACCTCTCAAAGGCGAACGTGCTTTGCAGGTGACTCTTGGGTTTGCACCTAGCTTTGGGTTGATTTATTGTCTTTCGGGCTGGTAACGATGGGTGCAAGGTGGCGAAACTGGAAAGCCTATCCCACAGCGCGGCTGTTGTTGGGAAACGGGTTGCAAACAATGCAGGGATTTTTCTTTTCCTTCGTAGCAGCAATATTTGGTTAACGCAGACCCGCGTGGGCGTGAGCTGGGGTTTCATTTGCAGGGTGTTTCTGAGACAGCTTGGGGCTGAGCGGCTCAAGAAAGGGGAATTGTACCCTCCCCGTGCTCCCACGTTGTTCCCCGGACGGGTTTGTTGTCAGAAGTTTGTTTGCATAAAAAAAAAAAAAAAGAGATCCCTTGGTATTAAGTGGATGGGAAGTGCAACTTTTGCCAGGTAGGGTCTTTCAATAAATGGGACTTTTCGGTTGTTGGGAGCTGAGCTCACGGCATTGGTGGGCTGGGAGGTGGGAAAGCCCAGCTCAGTTAATCCCCTGACTCAGAAAGAATCACTTCCCCTTTCAGTTTTTTTTTTCTCTGTGTCTATTGTAAGAGAACCAAGAGAGCTTCCTCCTTTGCAGTCCCACGCGCACGTCCACGTGGGATCTCCAGGGATCCCGTGGAACAACCGAGCTCGGTCCTCCCCATCCCACCGGCTCCAGGGGGGTAACTTTGGCAGCTCCTCGCTACCTCTGGGTAACACAGAGCTGGTCATTTCCTCATCCTTTCCTCCTGATCAGGCATGATGGAGATGGGAGAAATATTCCTGCAGCTCTGCCAGGAGGTGGCCAGGCTGCAGGATCTGTGCACCAAGCAGGGCAAGCTCCTCCAGAAGCTGACGGCCAGGAAAGGACCCGTCCTCGGTAAGTGGGGTGGTCGGAGAGGGTGCACTGAGACTGCAGAGCTGGGCTGACCGGTGTAATCTGAACCTTTGTCCCGATGCCAGCAAGAGCTTTGCTGCCGAGAGGATGGGGTAACGCGAAGCTGGTTCGAGGTAGAAACGTGCTCTGCAACCCGTGGTGGCTGTCGTGGCTTTTTGGCTTCACCTTCTCCATCAAACGTGGAGTAACACACGTGTCTGTGTCTGCTCGGAGTCCCGGTCACGCTGCCACGGGCATCATCCTGCTGCTTATTCACACATCCCTCCCTTGGGGGAGAGGGGGAAGAAGAAGCGTGGGGCAGATGGTACCCGTTGCCTTGAGCAGTTTTGGGGAGCAGGGGTAGTGGTAGAGCCTCCACAGCCTGGAAGCTGCCCAGGGAAATGACCCCACCAACCTTGTCCTCTCCCCAGCCGCCTGACTGGTTTTCCAAGGGAGCTCCTTCCCAGTTCCGTGGCCATGGTCCGTGTGCCTGTCCCCCCAGCAGTCACGCCACTCCTGTAGGGTGTTCTCTGTGGTAAGGAGGGATGGGCTCAGGCCAATGCTTGCAATGTGCTGCAAAGCCGGTCACTGGGGGAGGTTCTTGTGCTCCCCATCCCTGCACTCACCTCCTTTCCACCATCCCTGTGTCCTTCCTGGGGCTGGACCACAAATAAATGTCTCCAGGCAGGCCCCGAACCAGAGCCGTTACTGGGATCAGCCCGGCTCTTGGGGGCACGGTGATGTCTCTTGGGGACACGGTGATGTCTCTTGGGGACACGGTGATGTCTCAACATCTCCTGAGGTCGCTGATCCTCCTCTGACTCCCAGCCCTCCCTGGCTGTCCTTGGATGCCCTCCCTTCTCCTTGCATTTAATCGAGCGATGGGGGGATGAGGGAGCTCCTGGTTGTTTTACAAGCTCAGAAGGAGAATTTGACAGCGGGAGGAGAAATCACGAACGCTGTCGAAGTCCCAGGAACGATGCTCTGGCTTCCTTCCCTTCACAGACATCCCCGTGTCGCTGCCCATCCAGTGCACGGAGGATACGGTCGCAGAGGACGGGGAAAGGCCACCGGGCAGCCACCAGAATGGCTCAGAGGTCCCAGCATCCGCTGCCTCTGACTTGGAGGGCTCCGCTCACGCCCTGGCACGGCCACACGCTGCCGGCACGCTGCCCGCCTTCGAGGGCAAGCACCCGTCGGGTGCTGCCAATGGAAGCATCCGCGGCGGTGGGACTGGAAGAGCGGCTCTTGCCAGCGGTGAGAGAAGAGGGAAGCTGGACCTGGACTCCTGGTTGAAAACCCGTAGGGTGCTTCCTCCCGTGAAAGCACCCAAGGAAGAAGTGAGAGCTTGGTGTAACCCACCGGAGCTGGCACCGAACCCAGCTGTTGTGGACTCCTTCCTGGCTCTTCTGGACCTCTACGAAGCCCCAGGAGACCTTCGGGAGGAAGATGCACCCAGGGAATGTGCTCTGCCTGCTGAGGCTGAGGTCCCGGTAGAGATCCGAGGACCCGTGAAGGTAAATTGGGAGGCTGGTGGGCATTTTTTGTCTGTGACCTTTGCGTGCTGTCTCACCGCTGGCCACCTTCAGCATCCTCTCCACCAGCGTGGCGTGGGAAGCTCTGGCGGAGCGGAGGTTTGAGGGTCGCGTCCTGGCAACGTCTCTGGGCGACCAGTTCTCTGGTTCCCAGGGGAATTAGGCACATAAAAGCCCCTGGGGTCTGGCTGCCAAGCAGCACCTGATGCGCTTTGGGAGGAGACCCTCCCATGATCCTTTCGGAGGCATTGAGGAACCCTTGAAGCAGCTGATTCGGTCTCAAGGGGGACAAACTGGATCTCCTTCCTTTGGAACTGCAAATTAAACGAGATCTTAAACGTTTCCCTTATTCTCTCTGGTTTATATGCCTGTGAAAGGATGGTTTCCAAGGACATCCCAAGCTCTGGCCCCTCAGTCCACCTACGGGTGGGCCACCAACCCAATGAGGGTCCCTATGATGCCAAGCCCATTTCTTTTCATTCCCTCGTCCTTAAAAATTATTTCATGACGGCCGTGGCTACGTGTTCAGGGGAAAGCTGTTGATTTTCAGGCTGGGCTATATTTAGAAGCTAGTTTCTTTTTCAGGAGTAGAAGTAAGAAAGAAGTGGAAGCAGCGTCTATCTGGTGAAGCCCTAAAGTGCCTTAAAGGCACTTAAATGATAATGGCACAACAGGGAAATGACAAATGCACTCTGGTTGGCTTCTTAGAAAAGCACTTTTCTCATGTTCTGGCTTAGAGCTGCTGAGGAAAAAGTGATGGGGGATGCTCCGGTGCCGTACGGAAACAGGATCCTCCAGTGGATCTTGGTGGGGATGGAGCAAGCAGGGACTCAAACTGCTTCAGACTGCGGCCCCGGGGAACAGCCCTTAGCCCAGGCTTTCTGCAACATGGGGGCTGCTTTTGGAGGCTGCCCTTGAGTGTGGCAGAGCCCAGGATGGAGACTGGACAGAGCTGGGGGCTTGGAAAGTGGCCGTTCCCACTGACTCCTTTTCTCCTTTGCTTCCCCAGACGTCCTGGACACCGCGCTGGGTGCTGGAGGATGGGACGCTCGGGCAAGGTACCGTGCTCACCTTGGAGGATGCTCTGGCTTGTGACATTTGCCAGGAGATTTTCCCCTTGGACACAGCAGGCCAAGCTGACTATTTAAAGCACATCTTGGCCCATGTGAAGTAGGGCCCATCTTCACAATCAGAAATTCCCCTATTTGCACCTCGACCAACGCGACGGGCTCTGGACCTTCACGAGATCCTGCACTGGCTTTGACTGCATCCAGCTCAGGCAGTTGTCATCCTTCGTCCAACCCAATGTTTTCCCAACGTGGTCCCTGAGCTGGTTGAGGGCTCTGGGTGTGTTTTTTGGCTTGTTGAGCTTTCTGGATATCAAAGCCACTTCTGTCCTGGGGTCCAGACGTGTCTGGGGCTGGGCAGGGGAGCTGTAACTCGATGGGTAACAGAAGATTCTCAAAGCTCACCTTTAACTGCGTGGAAATGCATTTTCCATACGTCGTCGGGCATGTCTGAAAAGTCACATTGGCTTTCTCCAGGAGCATGGAAGGCTGGGTGGGAGCATCGTAAGGTTTTCCTGGTCACCAAACCTGAACGGCGAGGCTCGACGGCGCGATGGCACCGACTGGCTCGCACCTTCCAAGTGTCTTCCAGGAAAGGCTGTAACTGAGAGCTCTTCTTGCTCATGAAAACCTCATCAGCTCCACCTCAGTGACTTAGGGGTGGGAAGAGGCTTACTGGGACCTGTTGGCACCAGGCTGGCTCTGCTGTGCAGAGCAGCAGAGCAGAAAGTGGATCCTCCAAGCACAGGGATGTGACCAACACGAGCGTTATTGTCCCATCTTCCTGTTTAGCCTTTTTTTGGGCAAGTGCCTCTTGGAGGAAAGGCTCTGGGAGGTGGGTGGGTGTGGATGGAGGATGCGGAGGATGCAGCTTCTGGTCCTGCAGCTGGGGAGAACCTTGCTGGGCTGTGGTTTGCCCTCAAGCAAGGTTTTGATCTTGTCCTGAATAAGAGGAGCAAGTAATTGCATGTGAAGATCACCAAATCCTGGCATGGTGGGGGTTGGAAAGGACCCCTGGGGGTCACCCGGTGCCACCCCCTGCCCCAGCAGGGGCACCCAGAGCAGGGGCACCCAGAGCAGGGTCCAGCCGGGCTGGGAATCTCTGCAGACAAGGAGACTCCACAGCCTCTCTGGGCAGCCCTGGGCCAGGCTCTGCCACCCTCACACCAAAGAACTTTCTCCTCCTGGGTCCCAGTTGGTGCCCGGTGCCCCTGGTCCTGGCGCTGGGCACCACTGAGAAGAGTCTGTCCCCAAAAGGTGTCATCTGTGGGGTCAGAATTAAGGCCATATTTATCATTACCATTAAGAGCCCCCGTGGTTTGAGCATCACATGGGGCTCTTCACCGGTGGCTGTCCACGTGTTTCACAAAGGAGTTAGAATCACAGAATCATAGAATGGTAGGGGCTGGAAGGGACCTCTGGAGATCCCCCAAATAGATCTTGATTTACTCATTTTTTTTAACTGGAAAACCTCATCTCAGGCCTTTGTGTTCCACGAGTTCCTTCCAAAGAGGATTTGGCATCGCGCGTTTGGGGCAATCGGCGTCGGAACCAACGGGCTCACCTCGCCTCCCATGGCTTCCCCGACTGGGACTGGCTGCGTGCGCTCTCCCAGCTCCATCACCTCATCTTCACAGCTCAGATAATGGTCGTGAGTCACCACTCTTCCCAGAAACGTGTCCTGAGGACCTTCCAGACCAGACGTGCCCTGGGCACGGTGCCAGCCTGAGAGCTCTGTGCTCTCCTGGCTGTCCCAGGCATCACGGGCTTGCTCTGAGAAACGTTTCCCAACACAAATCCTACGGCTTCTTCCTTCAGAGCTGCAGCTTTGGGCTTGGTTTCTCCATTCACGTGGTTTTCCCTGGGTAGAACCAGGAGCTTTCTTTCACCGAAGGCCAACAGTGGGTTTTTTATAGTGCCATGGTGTAACTTTGCCCACCAGCGTGTCCAGCTCCAAGTTTCCTCCCGTGGCTTCTCTAATTTATTAGGTGGTGTGATGATTTTTTTTTATACCATTTTGTGCTCTTCTCTAGGATCTGGAAGGGGATAGAATTTCTTAGCCTGCTGAGTTACTGGCAGCACCAGCTCAGAATGCGAGCCCGTGCAAGAAGAAACATAAACTTCTTGGGTCTAAAATTCTAGCAGCCATCCAGAAATCACCGGAAGGAAGGAAACCAGCCCGGTTCTTGCTTTGAGAGCACGTCCAGCAAATTGAATTTAAAAATCACAAGCACAGATGGCTTTTCTCAAGAGTCAAAGCAGCCGTGGGGCAGTGCTGGTTTCCACCAGCAACCGAGTGCAGACACCGTATTGCCCAAAACCAGGTGAAAAACAATCAAACTCGGCCCCTTGCGATGAGTTTGTGGCCTGATGCTCCATCCTGGCACAGGAGGGCTGTGGATGTGCTGGGACGTGGCCAGAGAAGGGCCAGGAGGATGCTCAGAGGGATGGAGCAGCTCTGCTGTGAGCACAGGCTGAGAGAGCTGGGGTTGTTGGAGAAGAGAAGGCTCCAGGGAGACCTTCTGGTGGCCTTCCAGTGTCTTATCTCCAGAAAACTGGGGAGGGTGGTGTCAGGTGGTGGTGGGACATGGACACGGTAGGGAATGGATCCAAACTAGAGGTGGGCAGGTTGAGAGGAGACAGGAGGAAGAAGTTCTGCCCCAGGAGGGTGGGGAGACCCTGGCCCAGGTTGCCCAGAGAGGTGGTGGAAGCCCCATCCTTGGCAGTGTTGAAGCCCAGGCTGGCTGGGGCTGTGAGCACCCTGCTCTAGTGGGAGGGGTCCCTGCCTATGGCAGGGGGGGTGGAACTGGGTGACTTTCAGGTCCCTTCCCACCCTGACCATTCCACGATTCCATCCCTGGTGACTCAGGATTCTCGCGCCCTTCAAGCTCACCAAGCAAACTCCACTGCTTGGCCTTCCTTTGTGCTTTGTGATATTTTAAGGTGTTGTGTTGCAGGGTGCAATTAGTCACCCCCCCCCCCCCCCCCGCCCTCCTCCCAGGCAGATGGTCCGTGGTGACACAGGAGCTTCTTTTTTTAAGCCAGCCTTTCCCGCTGGCGTGAACGTGCCTCTGCTTCCTAAACAACCTTAAGTACAGGGTGCTGGTCCCAAGGGTGCAGAGTGGGTGGCTTGTTGCTGTTTTTTGCCCGGGTTCGGCTCACGGGTGGGTGTCACTTTGGGAAAGGCAGGAGCTGGGTGAGGGCAGTTTCCCGTAAGGAAAATCAAGACCGGATTAAACCTGCTTTAATTTAACTCCTGCTGGTGAAAGGGGAGGATGTCAGGAAGGAGCAGGAAGATGGGGCTCCTCCTGGGGCTCTTGTTTTCAAACCAAGGCTTGGAAGTGTTGAAGCCCAGGCTGGCTGGGGCTGTGAGCACCCTGCTCTAGGGGGAGGGGTCCCTGCCCATGGCAGGGGGGGTGGAAATGGGGGGTCTGGAAGGTCCCTTCCAGCCCTGACCATTCCATGATTCCATGAGTAGACATTAGGAGGAATTTCTTCCCCAGGAGGGTGGGGAGACCCTGGCCCAGGTTGCCCAGAGAGGGGGTGGAAGCCCCATCCTTGGCAGTGTTGAAGCCCAGGCTGGCTGGGGCTGTGAGCACCCTGCTCTAGTGGGAGGGGTCCCTGCCCATGGCAGGGGGGGTGGAACTGGGGGGGCTTTCAGGTCCCTTCCCACCCTGGCCATTCCATGATTCTAATGCTCCTGGTGAAAAACAAGACATCAGAAACACAGCCAAAAAACACATTTTGGGGGGAAAAAGTTCAGTTGATGAGTTCTGTAATCCAGGAGCCTGGCATATCACAGAATCACTCAGGTTGGAAAAGCCCCTTGGGATCATCGTGTCCAACCAGGAGCCCTGCTCGACAAGTTCACCCCTAACATATGACGGGGGGAAAAGGGTCTGCCCAGGATCTGCCTCTGGTTTTTCAGGAATTGTCACCAGAGGTAAGGGAAAGGGGGATCATCTCCCCCCTCCCCTGCATCAGGGACCCCTCGGTGCCACCAGTGGGGATGGGACATCGCTAATGGCTCTGGTAATTAATAACTGACCCTCCCATTATCATCTCCAACTGACGGAAGAGAAACGTCCCTTGATCCCATCGCGTTTGGGCACGAGCTCAGCTTCTCTTGGAAGCAGTAAATGCTTTTTTGGGATTGGACACTGGAGAGGCTGAGCCCGTCCAGAGCTCTCGACCGCTCGGGGCACAGCAGAGTTTGCCAGGGGTTTTGTGGGGGGGGGGAACATCCACACCCTACACCCCCCAGTTTCTGACCCTGTCCTGCTGGGGCAATGGGATCTGCGTGGGGGGAAGGAGCTGGGTTTGCCCTGAGCTGGGGTGGAGGGGGGTGAGGGGCAGCACTGGGTGCCGCTTCAGAGGGGGGTGGGAGGGTGATGGAGGAGGTCAGGAGGGGTGCTGGGGGGGGATGCTGGAGGGGGGGATTGGGGTGATGCTGGATGGGGATCAGGGGTGATACTGGAGGGGGATCGGGGTGATGCTGGGACCTGTGGGTGCTGCTGGAGGGGGATCAGGGGT
>JANVCC010000183.1:98489-116115 GCA_025345505.1 Todiramphus chloris collaris
CTGATGGTGCCCAATAGCCTGGGGCTGATGGTGCCCAATAGCCTGGGGCTGATGGTGCCCAGTAGCCTGGGGCTGATGGTTCCCAATGCCCAATGCAGGTGGCTGAAGTTTGAGGAGGATGTGGAAGACGGTGGCGAGCGCTGGAGCAAGCCCTACGTGGCCACGCTGTCCCTGCACAGCCTCTTTGAGCTGAGGAGCTGCATCATCAACGGGACGGTGCTGCTGGACGTTCGTGCCAACAGCATCGAAGAGATTGCAGGTACCGCGGGCACCGCGTCCTTCCAGAACTGCCAAGCTCGGCGTGCTGTGATGCCCTGGGCACCTGAAACAAGGGAGGGTTAGACTGGACACTAGGGAAAAATTCTCCATGGAAAGGGTGGGGAGATCTTGGAATGGGCTGCCCAGGGAGGTGGGGGAGATCTTGGAATGGGCTGCCCAGGGAGGTGGGGGAGTCTCCATCCCTGGATGTGTTTCAGCATCGCTGGGATGTGGTGTTGGGGGACATGGTCTAGGGGTGAACTTGTCGAGTAGGGTTCATGGTTGGACACGATGACCCCAAGGGGCTTTTCCAACCTGAGTGATGCTGTGGTTTTAGGCCCTGAGTTGTTACTGGATGTATTTGGACCCACAACTGTTGCACCATCTCTTTTTCTTTCATCCCAAAGACAGGATTCTTTGAGCAGCACTTTGTGGGGTTAGGGAAGCGATGAGCTGATGTTCTCCAGGGACAGAGAAGAGTGTGTCAGGGCTTGGCAGGCTGCTCTTAGAAATACAGGCTCTGCATAAAGAGCCAAACCTGCTTAAATAAACTCTTCATTACGAGCCATTTCCTCACGTTCCTTTATCCTTTCGCCTCACCATCCGGGATTTCAGACTTTTAAAGGCAGTTTATCTGGCTGATGACCAAGCAGTGAGTTTCTGTGAGGAAGATCACTGAAGTTAATTGAAAAAGCTGCTTTGGAGAAATGATCTTGCACTGGCAAGTCTCCATTCAGCCCTCTCAAGAGCTGGAGGAGTCAGAGCCTTCTTGGGCTTGGCAAATTGCGGTCGATCGGCCGAGTAAACTCCGGGAAAGGCTGTGCTCTGGGGGTGTTTATAATTTGTTAAATATGCCAAGTCAGAGAGAGAGGTCAGATGGGGTAAGAAAATTGCATTGTTTAGGACGGGAAAGAGTTATCTCGGTGGGAAGATGAACGAGCACTGTGATGATGCTGTCTTTGAGAGAGTGAAAGTTGCTCTTTAGCTGTGAAGGATGAAGTGCATTAAAATGTGAGGCTGAGTCCACACTGGGGTATTCTGCACGGCTCAGCCTTCCCTGGGGGCTTTGAGGGTCAGGATTTGGGGGGGGATTCTGCTCTGGTGGCTTTGTTTCCCTCTGCCATCCCCAGATATGATCCTGGGCCAGCAAGAACAGTCTGCGGAGTTTGATGAGCACGTGCGGGGGAAGGTTCGAGAAGTCCTTCTGAAGAACCATCACCATCAGAACGAGAAGAAAAGAAACATTCTCCCCATTGTCCGCTCGTTTGCTGACGTCAGCAAGAAGCAGTCGGACCTGCACCTCCTCGATAAGCCAGGTGAGTATTCCTGCTGGCTCTGGTACCAGGAAAGTTTCTGCAGGGCTTTGTTCCCATCAGACCCATCCTGGCAAAGGAGAAATGTCCCAATTGCCCTTTGTCTTTCTGAGTATCTTTCTTTTTCCTACCAGCCCAAACACTCACCCCTCATCCTTCTCCCAACACTGCAGAGCCTAAAAATGGGGTGAACCATGAGGCCACCGCAATGGATTTGAGCAAGGTGAGACACTTCTGCCTTCAGGGACAGATTTGCTCTTGCCAACCTGGCCACAAAGTGTGGTACCCAGTGCTGTGGGCTTTGATTTTTTGGGGGGAATTGCCTGAAAATGGCTTGTCCTGCCCAGGCGGAGCTGCACTTCATGAAGAAAATTCCCACTGGGGCTGAAGCATCCAATGTGCTCGTGGGAGAGCTGGATTTCCTTCGCCAGCCCATCGTGGCCTTTGTGCGCCTGACCCCGGCTGTCCTCCTCTCGGGCATGACAGAAGTGCCCATCCCAACAAGGTCTGAGTGAGAAGCACGATGATTCTATTTTAAAAAGACCTCCACAGAACCACCACCAAGCTCCATGCATCAGTCGGTCATCCCAAGGGAACGAGGACACACACACAGCTCCATGCATCAGTCGGTCATCCCAAGGGAACGAGGCCCCACACACAGCTCCATGCATCAGCTGGTCATCCCAAGGGAACAAGGACACACGCACAGCTCCACGCATCAGTTGGCCATCCCAAGGGAACAAGGACACACGCACAGCTCCATGCATCAGTTGGCCATCCCAAGGGAACGAGGCTCCACACACAGCTCCATGCATCAGTTGGCCATCCCAAGGGAACGAGGAGACACACACAGCTCCTTGCCTTCCTTTCTCCCTCCCATGCTGTAGTTTTGAAGCCCGGTGGGCGATTTGAATGAAAGTTGGCCCCAAAATGGAATTTGGTGCGGCTTTTGATGAGTTTCAACTCCATTGCAAAGTTGGTGAGCTCACGTGTCCCCTCTGGAGCCTCACCCTGAGCTGGAACCTGCCGGGGATTTCTTTGGGTGGGCTTTGAGCAAGAACACGTTGTTCTCCCTCCCTCATTTTGTTCTTCTTGCCCAGGTTCCTGTTTGTTTTGCTGGGACCAGAAGGAAAAGCCCATCAGTACCATGAGATCGGCAGGGCCATGGCCACGATCATGACGGATGAGGTGCGCTAAGAGACATCTCTGGGTCACTTTTGACTTTCCACAAAAGGCTGTGGCGTGCCACGGAGGACAGAGGGCTCAGGGAGGAGATGATTGCAAGTGTCACGATGGACGGATTTTTCCATTTGGGGCAATATTTCCTGACATTTCCAGCAGGAAATTTGGAGACCACGATCCGGCGTCGAGCCAAGAGCTTATTGCTCTGCTTAGAACATCCAAGGTGGGCTGTCCTCTCACCGGGTTGTCTCCTCTGGGCAGGTTTTCCATGACGTTGCCTATAAAGCCAAAATCCAGGCTGACCTTGTCGCCGGCATCGACGAGTTCCTAGACCAGGTGACGGTCTTGCCACCAGGAGAGTGGGATCCGTCGATCCGCATTGAGCCCCCCAAAAATGTCCCTTCGCAGGTGGGTGCTGTGGCAGAGGGAGGTGCGAGGGGTTTGGGCAGGACAGCGACAGGGCTGGGGATGCTGGTCAGGAGCCCAGATTCACAGGGTCCCAGTTGGACACAGCCACGTAACCAGAGCGGAAGCAAGACAAGCCTTCGGTCACAAATACATCTCTTGACCTCTCTTTCATTTTACCAGGAAAAAAGGAAGATGCCAGGAGCTCTGGATGACAGCGCTTCTCACAGCAAGCCGGAGAAACACAGTGGTCCTGAGCTGGAGAGGACAGGAAGGTGTGAGGTGTAATATTTTGGGTGGATGCTTGGATCTCAACCAGCTCACTTGGGCCCCCTCCCCTGCTAGAGTCCTAAGTCATGGGGTTCCTCCAAGTAGGTCTTAAGAGGTCAAAAGACCAAGTAGGTCTTAAGAGGTCAAAGTTAGCTCTCCTGAAGTCCACGGCTGAGATCCACCAGCTCACGATCACTGCAGCCAAGGCTGCCTCCAACCTTCACAGCCCCAGCACGTTCTTCATCCCCCCCCAACTCATGCAGAGCTCGATACTTTCCAGTTGCTCTCACAACAAGCAGCTCCACCACCTCGCCTTGCTGGGCTGTATTTCCTAAAAGACACGTGGCTGTCCATGACAGCATTCCAGCCCTCCCAGCATCTCTCCATCGCTCCAATAAGACCATGGCCCTGCAACCACTCGGAGCTCGAGCTCTTCCTGTTTACTCCCCACGTTGCATTTCAGAGATGTCAACTGAGGACCAAGGTTTCCCTGGAGGGGTGCAAGGGAACCACCATCACTTTACACTCCCTTGAGGTGCTTGGCCTTCTGGTTCTCATCTTGGCAAGCAGATGAGGCAGATGCTGCTCTTATTGGGCCGGTTTATTCCCCAGGGGGATGGGATGGGATGGGATGGGATGGGGAGAATAACCATCTTGGACCCCGCTCCCGAGTCCTTCAGTTTAAAGCTTCCCTCAGCACCATGGCCAGCATGCTGCCAGTGAACACTCTGCTCTTCCAGGAGACCAGCCTGTATTTTTTTTCCTTCCTCCAGGCTCTTTGGAGGTTTGATCCGGGATGTGAAGCGGAAAGCCCCGTGGTTCTGGAGTGACTTCCGGGATGGTCTGAGCCTGCAGTGTCTGGCATCCTTCCTCTTCCTCTACTGTGCCTGCATGTCCCCCGTCATCACCTTTGGGGGGCTGCTGGGGGAGGCAACTGATGGCCACATAGTGAGCATCTCTCTCTCGTGACACTGAGGGGGATAAAATGAATGCAGAAGTCCTTGCTGCAGTGAAGATGCTTTGGTTTGGGTTTTGTTGTGTTTATTTTATTTTTTATCCCTAACGGACAGAGCGCCATGGAGTCGCTGCTGGGCGCATCCATGACGGGCGTGGTGTATTCCCTCTTCGCTGGCCAACCCCTCACCATCCTCGGCAGCACGGGACCCGTCCTTGTGTTTGAGAAGATCCTCTACAAATTCTGCAGGTAAGGCTGGGGGCTGCGAGAGCCTTCCGAAAGCAAGAGGGGTGGAGAAAAGGTGGTTTTCTCTTAGTGGCAGTTGGTAGATTCAAGTTGTCCTCTGTGTCAGAGCCATCGCGCGCTGCTGCTTTGGCACGGGATGGCGCAAGAGCCATCGGTCTCTGAAGGATGGGAGGCATCATCTGGGGGGTTTAGGGTTAAAGCAAAGCAGCAGCAGGAGAAAGCAGCAAGAGTTGGATGCCCAAGATGGGCTGTGCAAGGAAGAGGAGATGAATCGCTCTGGTTTGGGAACGAAGGAAGATTTGTTTTCCCCTGAGTACAAAACCAGGCACTTTTTTTACCCTGATTTGTGCCGGGAGTGGAAATCTGCTTTGCCCAACTCTCCAAATAGTTTCCTGCTGAACTAGTTTGAGTTTCAATCATTTTGTTGAAAATGTAGGAGCTTTTCATGCAAAATGGGTATTTTCCAAGACAGTCCTCCTGTTGTGATGACTTTGATGTGAGACGAGCCACCCTTCCCGCGATGAAATTTGTTGCTAAGCTCCAGCTTGCTGGCAGACTGGGCACAAAACCAGCCAGTTTAGGTGTTGGGACAACGGGGTGATGTGGGAGAACAGCGCCTTCCCCGGGAGAACCCTGACCTCCTTTAGCCTCCAAGGCACAGCCTCTCGCTGCCCTTCCCACCCCTCGTTTTGCTTTGGCTTGCAGGGACTACACGCTCTCCTATCTCTCTCTGCGGGTGTGCATCGGGCTCTGGACCACCTTCTTCTGCATCGTGCTGGTGGCCACCGATGCCAGCTGTCTGGTGTGCTATATCACCCGCTTCACCGAAGAAGCCTTTGCCGCCCTCATCTGCATCATCTTCATCTACGAGGCTCTAGAGAAGCTGAGCCACCTGCGAGAGACCTACCCTGTGCACATGCACAGCAACCTCGACTTCCTCACCATCTACTCGTGGGTGTTTTCCTCCTCCCGGGCCGCTGCCCCTTGGCAGGAGCTCAGAGCTGCACCTTCCACCACCTTTCCCTTACCCCGTCTTGGCTTCTCTCCTCCCAGTTGTAAGTGCGCGGCGCCGACCCAGCCCAGCAACGAGACCCAGCATCTCTGGGAGAGCAACGCGGCCAACGTGTCCCGCATCGCCTGGGCAAACCTGACCGTGACTGTAAGTGCCCCGAGCCACGGCTTCCTCACGTCACAGCCGCGGGGCCCAGGGGCGTTCGTGTGGTGCAGGAGTCAGACCCAGCACACCTTCGGGTGATGATGGGCTTCCAGCTCCGTGCTGCTCTCAAAAGTCATTGCTTAAACCTCACGTGTGGTTTGAACCCGCTTGGTCCTGGGAAGGAGAGTCCCCCTGGCTTGTCCATCTTGTCCTCAGCTTCTTGAATAGTAGCTGTCCTCCTTGAGCTGGTCGCTGGACAACGTTTCTGACCAGGGTTAAAGTGGGTGGTTTGCTTGCTGTAGAAGTTGGAGGACTTAAGTTCACGGTTGGAGCTTGTACTTGGCTTCTCTCGTTGGTTCCTCTTCATGCCAGGCCTTGCTTTCTTACTCAGTGCTGTCCGTAGATGAATAAATGTGCCTGTCTGAGCAGCCTCTTGGGCTGCAGTTGCTGGAAACAGTGTCCAGGCAGAGGATGGGGAGGCTCTTCTGGTCATCTTCATCCCCTCTTAGACACGTCCTGTGAGCCCTCCGCTGAGATGAGACTATTTGGCTCTTCTTTTTTTCCTACCTCTTTTCCCATTCCCTCTTCATCCCCAAGAGTTTCCAGTGTCTCGTTCCCCTCTGGTGTCTCCTTCAGCCATGGTTATCTGCCATTCAAGGAGAGGATGTGTCCTGGGTCTCCGCTATGGTGTCCCATCCCATCTCACGTCTACGCTATGGTGTCCCACCACATCTCATGTCTCTGCTATGGTGTCCCACCCCATCTCACGTCTCCACTGTGGTGTCCCACCCCATCTCATGTCTCCGCTGTGGTGTCCCACCCCATCTCACATCTCCGCTCTCCTCGGTGTAGTTGGATGCGTCACTTTTTCAGCTGCTGCTGCTCGCTAAATAGAAACCTCCACTGGCAGGAGCAGTTAGAAGGTCACAGATCTTGGACCAAGACCCTCAGAACCCCCAAGTTATCTAAGATTTCCTTGCCACACTTGCCCTGCCTCTGTGTCCTGATGCTCTGTTTCTCCAGGAATGTCGGTATTGGCACGGCGAGTTTCAAGGACCTGCCTGCGGACATGATGGCCCCTACACACCCAATGTCCTCTTCTGGTGCTGCATCCTCTTCTTCTCCACCTTTGTCCTGTCAAGCTTGCTGAAGAAGTTCAAAACCAGCCGTTACTTCCCAACCAGAGTAGGTAGAAGACGGTGGCCAGCAGCAGTCTGCACGCTGCATTCCCCAAAAGTATTTGTTCAAGCTGGGAAATGCTGACCTCGAAGGCCAAGCTCTCCATCACCTTGGGCGTCCCTCACTCCTTTCCACGAGTGCAAAATGATGGCAGCATTTCCCACCCGCCTCGTGACCTGCCCCAGGGAGATGTTTTTGCTCGGGCAGCGGGAAATCAGGTCTTCCAAAGTGAATTGTGTTTCCCCTTCTGTCTCCAGGGGGAAGTCGATTCAAATAAGGAGCTGCCACATTAGAAAAAAAAGAGGTGAATTCCTCCTTTGGAGGAACCAACGATGCCTCAGTGCCTCATTCCCACCGTAGCTGGGAGCATGGCTGGAGTGGCAGACGTCTGCCCCCTTAGCTTTTAGTATTTTAAGTTTTGGTTAAAACAACCCTGTCTGACAGCAGATCTCACGGGCACAAAGACAGCCACGGTGTCTAACCGAGGGACTGGGCTGCAAGTCCTCAGGGTGCTGCGATTTTCTTCACCATCCTTAACGTTGCTGAAGCCCCCAACTTCCCCGTCCCGTGTCACGACACGATCCCAGTTTGCGACGCTCCCTTCAGCTCTGGTTTCTTGTCCCAGGTCCGGTCCACGATCAGTGACTTCGCTGTTTTCCTCACCATCGTTGTCATGGTGCTTATTGACTTCCTGATGGGGATCCCATCACCGAAGCTCCACGTCCCCCATATGTTCAAGGTAATGAAGCTTTTTGGCCTGGAGCTGCTTTCATCAGAAGGTGATGTTGGGGCAGGATGGGACTGAGTCTGGAGGAGCTGCTGGTGGTGCAACCATCTGCTTTTCCACCTCCACGAGCATCGTTTCCTTCTGGAAACAAGAAGACAGCCCCAAAGCTAGATCCTACAGGAGACAAATCTTTAGGTGCCTACAAAGAGGATACTGGCACTGCTGATGCCCACGGTGACACGAAGCCAGGGCTGGGAGATGCTCTGAGCCTGGGATGGAGGGGAAGAAACAAAGCCAGTGAGGTGGCTGGGCTGGGAGATGACGCTGATGTGTGTGCTTTGTTGCAGCCTACCAGAGACGACCGTGGGTGGTTCATCAACCCCATAGGACCCAACCCTTGGTGGACGGTGTTGGCCGCGCTCATCCCAGCACTGCTCTGCACCATCTTGATATTCATGGACCAGCAGATCACCGCTGTTATTGTGAACAGGAACGAGCACAGGCTGAAGGTAAGGGGCTGCAAGAGATGACCCCGTCCCCAGCCCACTCCAGACTGCAGCCATGGGAACATCCTCATCCCGATGCTTTGTGAAGGCACTGGTTGGGGGTAACGTCAGGCTGTGTGGCAAGATGCTCTCCTGGATTAATGACAACGCAGGGAGCAGATGACCAGGGAGTTCGGATGAGCAATATAGAGGTGGTTTTGTTGTAAAAGAAAAGAAGCTTGGTTTTGTTTTAAAATGTCAACCGTGTCTCGGGGAACGAATCCTTTTGACGCGTTGCCAGTGTTCACTCAGTCACACCTCACTGGCAAGTGATGGAAATTAAGAACGAAAAAAAAAAGAGTCAATTAAGATTTGTTTTTTTTTTCTTGTGAGCAAACTCCCCAGCTCCACTTTGTCTGAACTCCTGCTGGATTTTCATGCACATCCAGGGCTACATCCTGATTCCTTTCCAAAAGAGTCAATTAAGATTTGGGGTTTTTTTCTTGTGAGCAAACTCCCCAGCTCCACTTTGTCTGAACTCCTGCTGGATTTTCATGCACATCCAGGGCTACATCCTGATTCCTTTCCAGTCCTTCTTTTCAATTCCCCAAGAAGCTGCTTTGAGCTCCAGTAGGGTTTGAGTCTGACTTGTGACCTTGCCCTTGTGCCGAGGGATGCTCTGTTTCTCGTTTTGCTCCCGTGCAGAAAGGATGCGGGTACCACCTGGACCTTTTCATGGTGGCTGTGATGCTTGGGGTGTGCTCTGTGATGGGGCTGCCCTGGTTTGTGGCCGCGACCGTCCTGTCCATCACCCACGTGAACAGCCTTAAAGTGGAGTCTGCCTGCTCAGCTCCAGGAGAACAACCCAAGTTTCTGGGGATACGAGAGCAGAGAGTCACCGGCTTGATGATCTTCGTGCTCATGGGCTGCTCCGTCTTCTTCACTTCTGTGTTAAAGGTATGAGGGAAACGCAAACCACCCAAGCAGCTTTGGAGGTTGTATAAAACCAGCCCCTTCCCTGCAGACCCTGGTAGTTGTGGAGTGGAGGAGGTGATCCCAAACCTTGGGGCTGGACCCACGGCCGGCACCGGACTCGGTTACGCTTTCCGACTCTTCAGACCCGAGCGATGCGACCTCTTGGATTTTTTGGGTGTCTTTCAGGCCCACCCGTGTTCAGGGGTTACACCGAAGCGTGTTGGGAGCATCTCATCTGCTCCTGTTCCAACAGGCAGCGCTCGATCGGTGGCGATTTGCTCCCCCCAGATGCCTCAGTAGAGCTGTCCCCAGTAGCTAAATGCATCAGCATCACCCCCGTGGGCTTCCTTGAGCATCCTGCCCGCGAAGCCACCTCCTCCCTAGGCTGAAGGGAAGGCAGGTGGCTGTGGTGTGTTGCCAAAAGAACGCCTAGAAGTGACTTTCTGCTGCCACAGACCGCAGGAGATCGTAGCACGGGTCAAACGGCGCTACCTGTTTTCCTCCAGCCTCTCTGGAAAAGAGGGTCCTCCTGGCGAAACGCGAAGCAGAGCATCCCTAATGGATCGCCCTGTGGAAAGGGGGAAGCTTTGGGCAATCTTGGGCAGTGCTTGTACAACGAGAGGGTGGTAACAGTGCCAGTGCAATTCAACCCAAGCGAGGATTGTTGCCTTCTTTTCAGTTTGTACCAATGCCTGTGCTCTACGGGGTCTTTCTCTACATGGGAGTGTCGTCGCTCCAAGGAATCCAGGTATGGACTCTTGAACAGCAGGTAGGGTGGCTGCCTCCTGGGACTGCATCTCCGTGCAGGGAAAAAAGGCAGTGTTGTGGGAAGAACTCCTCTGGAAGCGTGGAAGGAAAGGGTTTTGTGTGAGAGAGAGATGGGTGGAGGCACAGGATGGGTACATAGGGCATGGTCTGCGCGCTCTGTTCGCAGCTTAGGACAGGTCAGGGTTTGGTTCCGTGAAGATGGGAAGAGTTCAGGGCAAAGGGAAGGCAGTTTCCAGCACTGGTGGCAATCCCCACGGGGGGATTCAACGGGCCAGAAAAGGTTAATAACAGAACAACGTGGAATAACCAAAGGTTGGTGGGCAGCTGTCTTGGGCCAGCTGGTTTAGAGATGGAGCGAAGGGAAAAGGGGTGCTGCTCCCAGGAGGACACAGAGGGATCCGGGAATTCTCATTGCAAACGAGACCCTGAAAACTCTCTCCACATCTCAACAGAGCCAGGAGCTTTCGGCAGCCCCGAGGTGGCAACTTCTCCACTTTCTTTTGCAGTTCTTCGATCGCCTGAAGTTATTTGGGATGCCGGCAAAACACCAGCCAGATTTCATCTACCTGCGGCACGTCCCCTTGAGGAAGGTGCATTTCTTCACCGCCATCCAGCTCATCTGTCTCGTCCTGCTCTGGGCCATCAAGGTGTCCCCTGCTGCCATCATATTTCCCATGATGGTAAGAGCCGGCGATGGCAGCGCTGGAGTGAGATGTAGCATCATCTCTGGCCTCACCGCCTCTTCCCTCTTGTTTCTGAAGGTTTTGGCTCTCGTTTTCGTCCGAAAAGTGATGGATTTCTGCTTCTCGAAGCGAGAGCTCAGCTTCCTGGATGACCTGATGCCAGAGAGCAAGAAGAAGAAGTTGGATGATGCCAAGAATGAAGCCAAAGAAGAAGAGGTAACGCTGGGTGCTTGGGTCTGGATGTCTCCCTCCCTAAGCCCTGTTTCTATCACCCTTTGTCTTGAGATGTTGGGGGAAGATCAGAACTCAAGAGAAATAGATCCCAATCACCCAGATTCCAAACCTTGTTTTTCCTAAACGAGCAGTGAGCTTGACACTTGAGTAGAGGTGTTGTTTTTAAAATGCGTCATGTATAATCAAGATGATGATGATGATGATGACTGCCCAATTACTGAAAGGTTTGCCCATGATGGTGTTTTTAACACCCACCAATGGCTTGTAGTGAAAGGTCTTTCCCCTGCTACACCAGCAGGTAAAGCTGCCCTGGGGCAGAAGGAGAGGGCAGCACAAAATGTTCTCGCTGGGCATGTGGTTTATCTGTGCTTTGACCACCAACGGAGAACTTGACTTGTCCCTTTTTATGGCAGGAGTCCCAGAAGATGATGGAAGCTGCTGCTGCGATTTCAGTTCAGCTGAAATTGGGCAAGACCAGCAACTTGGATGTCCCAGAGCACAGCAGTGACAGGTAAAGCTCCATCGAGCGCCAGGAGCCCCGGCGAGATGAGTTGGAAGGTGGCTGGAAGAGTGTTCTCCATGTGTTGCATCTTTGTTGAGCATCCTGTAGAGACCAGTGGCAGCCTGGTTGGAAAATCCAGTCTGTGGGCAGGGCTGATGGAGGCAATCGCAGGGCTCTGACCCCGAGCAGAGTGGCTGCACAACTCGTATCTGACCCCAAAAACTCGCGTCAGCGGTGACTTGCCGGCCGCTGCAGATCCTCCTACATCAGAGGGAGGAGTTGGAGGCATCATCAGAGGGCTGGAGCAGCTCTGCTGTGAGGATGGGCTGAGAGAGTTGGGGTTGTTGGAGAAGAGAAGGCTCCAGGGAGACCTTACTGTGGCCTTCCAGGATCTGAAGGGGGCTACAAGAAAGCTGGGGAGGGGCTTTTTAGGTTGTCAAGTAGTGGTAGGACTGGAATGGATCCAAACTAGAGGTGGGTAGATTGAGATGAGACAGGAGGAAGAAGTTCTTCCCCAGGAGGGTGGGGAGACCCTGGCCCAGGTTGCCCAGAGAGGTGGTGGAAGCCCCATCCTTGGCAGTGTTGGAGCCCAGGCTGGCTGAGGCTGTGAGCACCCTGCTCTAGTGGGAGGGGTCCCTGCCCATGGCAGGGGGGGGTGGAACTGGGGGGGTCTTGAAGGTCCCTTCCAACCCTGACCATTCCATGATGCTATGATCTGTGCCAGATGTGGCTTAGGAGCCCAGTCCAGGGTGAAAGACCAACAACAGCTGTTGCATGGAGCTGATGCTCTGCAGCTCTCAGGCTTGCCCCCTAAAACTCCTCCTCGAGCCAAACCTGCTGTGCTTACGCTGAGCTTTGACTCTCTGGGTCCCCCTCTTCCTCTGGCTGGTGCCAACGCACTTGGTGGCATCAGTTCCCATCATCACAGATTGCTGTGTTAATTATTTCTTGCAGGGCCGACCCTTCTGAAATTAATATCTCAGATGAAATGTCCAAAACAACTGTTTGGAAAGCTCTCACCATGAACACCGACACCATCTGAACCTGGGGAGGACCGAGGTAAAGGATGTGAACGTTGGAAGCAGGCGGCAGGTCCTCCAGTGACCCTGTTCTCCCTCTTTTTCTCTTTCCCTTCCAAGTTTTCCTGCTTAGGGATCTTGAGTTGGAAGGAGGGAGAGCGTGACTCAGGGACGTGCCGCCGCAGACCCGGGCAGGAACAGCTTTTTCTCCAGCTGGAGGGTTCCCATTAAAGCCATGCAGATGTTTTCAGTGCTCCTTGGTGTGGTTCTGTAGCTCTAGCCCAGCAGCCAGACGTGCCCATCACAGTTGGTGGGAGTTGGGTGGTGGTTCAGGCTCCGCGTGTCCGTGGCCTCGCGGGTTTGCAGGGGCGGAGGGACCGCTGCTGCTTTATCGTTCGTAGTATCAAATCCCTCTCTTTTTTTTTTTTTTTCTTTGCCAAATATAAACTCTGAATGTACAAAATCATTTTTTTCCTGCTCCATTTGACGCGTTCTCCGTTTTCGTCCTCGTCGCAGCTGGGTTTTGGGGCTGTGGTCCCCGTTTTAATGCGCTCTCCTGCCTCTTACTGGTACCAGTGGGATGCCCTTCGTGGCGGGGCAGCGTACGGAGCATCCCAGCCCCAGCTGAGGATCAGTCCACAGATACCAACAAAGCCCTGTAGATACCAACAGAGCCCTATAGAGTCCTATAAAGACCCACAGAGCCCTATAGAGTCCTATAGAGACCCACAGAGCCCCTAAGTGATGTACAGATGCCTATAGAGCCCTACAGAGCCACACAGAACTCTACAGAGCTCCACAGACACATGAAGTGATCTGCAGGTGTCTGTGGAGCCCTACAAAGAACTGTAAAGCCCTGGAGAGCCCCACAGAGCCCTGGAGAGCCCCACAAAGCCCTAAAGAGCACTTCAAAGCCCTACAAAGACCCACAGAGCCCTACAGCGACCTTGAGAGACCCACAGAAACTTAAAAAGAGAGAAAGAGCCTTACAGAGACTGGCAGACACTGACAGAACCCTATAGGACCGTATAGAGCTTCATCTAGAGCTTCATCAAGACCTATGCTGCTCTGCCCCAACTTCTCATGCTCTCCATCACCTGACCCTCGACTTAAAGTGACTCCAGCTCCCCAAGCAGCGCGATTCCAAGCCACACGTAAACACAGCAGGCAGAACCCAGGGTGCTACGAAGACCACAACTCAAATTTGAGACCAAACTTGGGAGAAGAGTTACTCCTGGACCAGAAGAATCTCTAAAACAGAAGGGAGGGACAACAAATAAACGCAGGAACGCCCGCTCAGGGTAGAACTGGGTACTCAGGATATGAAGATATGGTGTAGTGGTTGGAGAAATGCTAGGACAAAGGTTGGACTTGATGACCTTGGAGGTCCTTTCCAACCGTAATGATTCTGTGATCTGCCCTGCTCACATCACTAGGCACAGAAGGAAAACAAAGGCAGAAGGATACTGCCTGCAGAAGACCAGCACCGTGGTACTCGGTGCTACTCTGCCAGCTCAACCTCCGTGGCTCATCCGAGTCTGGAACCAAAAGTCACCGAGACTACAGGACCACGCTGCTACAAGAATGTCTTGGGGTCTGAGAAAGGATTTGGAAGCCATTGTTCTAGACAGCAGAGAAATTAGGAGGTGGTGGGGGATAAAAAGAAAGCTTGTGAGTGCTACAAGAACCTCAGAGTCTTAGGAGGTCATCCAGAGATGCCCGAGGGAGGAAGCTGAGCTACCCTTGATAGCAAAAGGAAAGATTAAAGGAGTACTGCCCAGGCAAGAAAGAAAGGAAGGCTCTGATTGAATAAGAAAAAAAATAGGTGCACTTGAGATCAAGGAAGGCATCCTGAGCATAAGGAGGTGTGATGAGAGGGGCTGATGGACAAAAAGAGGCTTGGGAGGGGCAAGGAACTTGAAAGATCATCTGGACAGATGGTCTGGGTGGCTGAATGGACGGCTCGTTAATAGCTGAGTGGAGCAAATGAATTGCTCCATGGCTCAAGGGTGTCCCCACCCCAAGTGCTGTGTGTAGGGCCCCTTGTTTACAGGTTTACCCAATTCAGAACCATCTGGATTGAATCATTTTTGTCTCTCTGGCTGCCTTGGGGGCTTTGTTTTCCAGCAAAGAGATGAAGTGAAAATGTGGGGACAGAGAGGAATGGTTAAAACTTATAAACTCACAAAGGAGACGGAGAACACTTAATAATTACAGCAAGGAAGATGGACACACAAAGGGATGGCAAGAAAAATCTGGGAAGTGCACAGAGAAGACTACAGGAGGAAAGTTGAAAAGCAATGTGGTACAAGAAATGTGGGAAAGAATTTGAAAATCGGGATGGGGCTGCATAGCACCTCCCTCTCACAGAGCCCTGCAGAGCCTGATGGAGCCCTATAGACCCCTATAGAGCCCAAAGAGCCCCACGGACCCCTATAGAGCCCCACAGAGCCTGATGGAGCACTACAGAGCCTCTAGGCTGAGAGAGTTGGGGTTGTTCAAGCTGGAAAAGAGAAGGCTCCGGGGAGACCTTACTGTGGCCTTCCAGGATCTGCAGGGGGCTACGAGAAAGCTGAGGAGGGGGCTTTTTAGGCTGTGGGGCAGTGACAGGACTGGAGGGGATGGATTAAAATTAGAGACAGGTCGGTTCAAGTTGGACATGAGGAAAAAGTTCTTCCCCAGGAGGGTGGGGAGACCCTGGCCCAGGTTGCCCAGAGAGGTGGTGGAAGCCCCATCCTTGGCAGTGTTGAAGCCCAGGCTGGCTGGGGCTGTGAGCACCCTGCTCTAGTGGGAGATGCCCCTGCCCATGGCAGGGGGGTGGCACTGGGGGATCTGGAAGGTCCCTTCCCACCCTGACCATTCTCTGATCTATGATTCCATAGAGCCCAAAGAGCCCCGCAGACCCCTATAGAGTCCCACAAAGCACCACGGAGCCCCACAGAAATCTATAGCTCCCCAGAACGCCCCACAGAGCACTACAGAACCCTATGGAGCCCTATACAGCCTCTCAAAGCCATAGAGCGTGAGCCCTACGGATCGCTATAGAGCCACACGCTGCCCTATAGAGACCTATAGAGTCCTGCATAGCTCTGCAGGGTTGTATAGAGCCCCTATAGAAGCCCCTATAGAGCCATTGAGAGCGCTCCGGATTCCCACAGTCCCTCGGTTTTATGAATGGAGCCCCGGCCCCCAGCGCGCACGCGCCCCCCCCTCCGCCCCGCGGCCAATGGCAGCGGGCGCGCGGGCGGTGTTGTGGTCACGTGGGGCAGCCGGCGTAGTGGCGGCGGCCCCGCCCCCTCCCCTCCCCTCCCTCCCGCGGCCGCGGCGGGCGGTTTATAAAGGCGTGTGCCGCGCCCGCCCGCACCGCCTTCGCCGCGGCGTGGGCCATGCCGCCCGTGCGCGATCGCAAAGTGCTCATCATGGGGTACCGCGCCGTGGGTCAGTGCGGGGTCGGGGGGACGGGGGGGTGCGTGTGGGGTCGGGGCGGCGTGGAAAGGGGATGTACCCCCTGTCCCATGTGGCTTTTGGGGGGGGGTTCTTGGTTGGAGTGGTGCGTGGGAGCGGGGCTGCCCCGCAGGGGTCAGGGTGTGCGGCGAGGGGGGCACGGGCAGGGGTTGTGCGGAGCTCGTCGTGGGTGCCTTCCCGCGGGCTCAGAGCACGGAGGGGGCTCGGCTCGGGTCGGGGCTAGACACCCATCCTCGGGTCTCCCCCGCAACCCCCGGGGTCCCGTCCTGCGGAAGCCCCCGTCACACCGAGGCTGGGTCCCCGTCTGTCTCGACCCTCGGGAGGGGGTGCTGAGCACAAGGGCATCGGTGCTGTTCCCTCGGTCAAGCTCCTTCCCGTGCTGGGACCTCAGCCCTGTGCTTTACCCCACGCCAGGCAAAACCTCCCTGGCTCACCAGTTCGTGGAGGAGGAGTTCGTGGAGTGCTACGAGCCCACGGTGGAGAGCAGTAAGTTTGGAGGGTGGAAGGGGCTCCCTGGGGTCCTGCTGAGGATGGAGGTGTCCCCGCTTCTGGGCCGTGCCCCAAAAACCTTGTGTGCTGGGGCTGAGGCACCTCCAGGGGTGGGGTGAAGGGGAGGCTGGTCCCTGGGGTGTTGGGGTGGGGAGTCCAAGCAGCCCCATTGACCCCCGTGCCATTTCTGCAGCCTACAACAAGGTGGTGGTGGTGGGCAAGGAGGAGTTCCAGCTCCAACTGGTGGACACTGCTGGGCAGGTAACTGGGGGCAGCTCCTGGGACTGGGCGGCGGGGGAGGGGGGGTGACCCCAGAGCCACCGCTGGCATTGGTCCTGTCCCCTCTTCCAGGACGAGTACACCATCTTACCCTACTCCTTCATCATCGGCATCCACGGCTACGTCCTGGTGTACTCGGTGACCTCCCTGCAGAGGTGAGGGACCCGCTGGGCTGTCCCCATGCCCTGGGAGCTGGGCATGGGTCCCCTCGCCGGGGGTGACCCCAGAGGGGAGCAATGTCCAGATCTCCTCCCTACAGCTTCCAGGTGGTGAAGACGCTTCACAACAAGCTGTACGAGAGCTGGGGGAAGACGCGGTAGGTGCCGTCCCCTCCTGGGGAGAGTGGGTGGGGGGTCCGGGGTGGGTGGCCGGACCCTCACCCTCCCTGTGCCCGCAGCATGCCCGTGGTGCTGGTGGGGAACAAGGCGGACCTGTCCCTGGAGAGGTAAGGAGGGCTTGGGGGGGGAGCGGGACAGGGGACATCCCCTTCTGCTGGGCAACCACTTGGTCGCCCAACCTGGTGGCCCGACTTGGTGGCCCATCCTCTGCTGTGTCTCCAGCCGGGAGGTGAAGACGGACGAAGGGAAGAAGCTGGCGGAGTCCTGGGGGGCCATTTTCCTAGAGTCTTCGGCTAAGGAGAGACAGGTCTGGGACAGAGAGATGTTCCCCATCCGGGGCTGGGAGCAGCAGGGTCCTTGGGGTGCCGGGGCTGACGTCCCCTCATCCGCAGGTGACTCAGGAGATCTTCACGAAGATCATCGAGGAGATCACCCGGGTGGACAACTCCTACGGCAGATCCACCGGCTGCTGCCTGATGTGACCCTTGGGCTGGGCCACGCTTCCCACCTGGACCTTCCCCCAGCCCACGGTGGTGACTCCAGGGGGGGGGTCAGGGATGTCTTGAAGCCACCAGGTCCCGCCGTCGGATGGGACCCCTTCACTTTGCACAGGCTGGGGGGCTCACGAGGGGCTGGGCGTGGGGTCGGGGTCCCGTCCCAGCCTGGGGAGCATCCCCACCCACACTCATAGCTGCTGT
>JANVCC010000183.1:129020-141434 GCA_025345505.1 Todiramphus chloris collaris
GGGCTGTCCCCCATAGCCATGCCAAGCCCTGGGCTGTCCCCTGCAGCTGCTGACTTGTCCCCTATGGACACCGGGGTGCCAAACCCTGGGGCATCCACCAAGCTCAGAGACACCCCCGCTCTCCTTGGCCGTGCCCAGCCCTCACACGGCCACCCCACCTCGGTCCCCAGATCACGAAGGTGATGCTGCTGAAGGGCTGGCGCTGCGTGGAGTGCATCGTCTGCGAGGTGTGCGGCAAAGCCTCGGACCCTTCCCGCCTCCTGCTCTGCGACGACTGCGATATCAGCTACCACACCTACTGCCTGGACCCCCCCCTGCAGACCGTGCCCAAGGGCGGCTGGAAGTGCAAATGGTGCGTCCCGGGGTGGGGCGATGGGACCCCCAGGTAGAGGTTGGGGGGGTGGTCTCAGGGCTGATGCTGACCCCCTCGGTGTCCGTCCACGTGTCCGTTTTCCCCCCGCCTCCCCCAAGGTGCGTGTGCTGCGTGCAGTGCGGGGCGGCCTCCCCCGGCTTCCACTGCGAGTGGCAGAACAACTACACCCACTGCGCGCCCTGCGCCAGCCTGGTCGCCTGTCCCCTCTGCCACCAGAAGTACGTGGAGGACGATCTGCTGATCCAGTGCCGCCACTGCGACCGGTGAGACCGCCACCAGCCCTGGCTTTTTTGGGGGAGGGAGGTGGGATCTGTCACCCTGGGGTTCCTCGGGGTGACGGGGTCCCCGCTTGCCCGTAGGTGGCTGCACGCGGCGTGTGACAGCCTCTTCACCGAGGAGGAGGTGGAGCAGGCGGCCGATGAAGGCTTCGACTGCAGCGCCTGCCAGCCCTTCGTGGTCAAGCCGACCGGTGAGGGCACAAGGAGGAGCCTGGGAAGGGTGTCTTGGTGGCGGGGGGACATTTTGGGAGGATGTAGGGACTCACTTTGCCACCTCCTTTTCCCTCTGCAGCGCCTGTGCCACCCCCGGAGATCAGCTCAGTCAAGGCCAAGGAGCCAGGTCCGTGCGGTGCTGCGAGCGGCGCCGGTGCCGCTGGTTTCCCCGGGGTTGGCTCTGCCCCCGCCGTCAGATTTTGTCCCCAACTCTGGTTTGTTGGGTTTTTTTTTTCCCCTCTTTGTCCCCGCAGAGCCCCAGTATTTCCGCTTCGAGGGCGTGTGGCTGACGGAGACGGGCATGGCCGTGCTGCGCAACCTGTCCCTCTCACCCCTGCACAAGCGGCGGCAGCGCAAGGGCCGCCCGGGTGCCCTCAACGGGGAGGGGGGGCTGGAGGGGGGTGACCCCCTGGGCCCCGATGACAAGAAGGACGGTGAGCTGGATGCCGACGAGCTGCTCAAATCTGAAGGTGAGTTTGCCGGGAGGGAGAAGCTCTTGGGGTGCCGGGGGAGACCCCGCTGACGCCTCTGTCCGCTCTCCGGGCGGTAGGTGTGGAGCACATGGAGTGTGAGATCAAACTGGAGGCTCTGGCCAGTCCCGACCGAGACATCGGGGCCGACGTGGACTCGGGGAAGGGGCTGGAGGACCCGGAGGAGAGCAAGAAGAGGAAGCGCAAACCGTACCGGCCTGGTGAGTGCCCCTTGGTGCCAGCCTCCCCCCAGGCACCGCTGGCACCCTCCTGCAACTCCCAGAGCGGGTTTAGTTTTGGGCCCCTTGCTCCCAGCAGGACACAGAGGGGCTGGAGCGTGGCCAGAGAAGGGCAACGGAGCTGGGGAAGGGGCTGGAGAACAAGGGTGCTGAGGAGCAGCTGAGGGTCCTGGGCTGGTTCAGCCTGGAGAGAAGGAGGCTCAGGGGAGCCCTTCTGGCTCTGCCAGCTCCTGGCAGGAGGGGGGGGTCACAGGGGGGACACATCTCTTGTCCCCAAGCCCCGGGCCGAGAGGAGAAGGTTCCTAGGGGAGGTTGAGGTTGGAGCTGAGGAGAAAGGTCTTCTCCAGAAGGGTTGTCCAGGCTGCCCAGGGCAGGGGGGGAGTCCCCGTGACCCCTGGAGGGGTTTCCAAGCCCCCCGTGGAGCTGTGGTGCTGAGGGACAGGGCTCAGTGGTGCCCTGGCAGCGCTGGGGCCACGCTTGGCCTCCAGGAGCTCCAAGGTCTCTTCCAGCCCAACCCCTTCCATGATTTTTTCTCTGCCTTCCAGGCATCGGAGGCTTCATGGTGCGGCAGCGCAAATCCAACACCCGCCTGAAGAAGGTCTCGGCCGTGCTGGCTGACGTGGGGCGCGAGGGGCTGAGCGCCGAGGGGCACGCGGAGGACGGTAGGACCCGGTGGCTCCTGTTCCCTTCCCCGTCCCCTTGGGATGGAGAGGGACCGTGGGGTGCGTCCCGGAGCTGGGGAACAGCCCCAGACCCTTCACGGGGTGGCCGTTGCAGGGACTCCGGGTGACCTCCCAGCCGAGGGTGGCCTGGATCTGGGCTCGGCGGAAGGGGACGAGAAGAAGAAGCGCCGGGGAAGGAAGAAGAGCAAGCTGGAGGACATGTTCCCTCCCTACCTGCAGGTGGGGTGGACAGTGGGGCACGGAGAGGGGGGGATGGATGGAGGGGACACCCCAAGGGACGGGCCGTGGCGCTGACGGCAGCTCCCTGGGGGGCAGGAGGCATTCTTCGGGAAGGCGCTGATGGACCTGAGCCGAAAGGCGCTGCTGGCAGCGGGCGGTGTGGGGGACGGGGCCGCACGTCCCTCCCTGGGCCAGGGCGCCCCGCGACCCAAGGGGGACCCCAACCTGGCTGGGGCTCTTCAGGGAACCCCCCCTGACAGGAGGGAGCCCCCTACACATCCCCGAGGTGAGTGTGGTTTGGGTCTGGGAGCCCAAACCTTGTTCACTGACCCTGAGAAGGAGCCATGGGGAGGTTGGGGGGCAGTTGGGGGGTTGTTGGAGGACCCTTGGGGGTTGTTGGACATTGTTTGGGACCCGTGAGGTTTGTTGGGAGGATCTTGGAATTGCGGGAGGTCCCCCAGGCTTGTTGGAGGACTTTGGGATTGTTGGGACACTGGGAATTGTTGAAGGTTCCCCAGGTTGAAGGTTGTTCGAGGTTCTTGGGAACCTGGGAATTGTTGAAGGTCCCCCAGGTTGAGGGTTGTTGGAGGACCTTGGGGTTGATGGGACCCTGGGAATTGCGGAAGGTCCCCCAGGATGAGGGTTGTTGGAGGACGCTGAGGGTTGTTGGAGGGCCTTGGGGTTGATGGGACCCTGGGAATTGCTGAAGGAGGCTGCGGGCTGTTGGGGGTTGCCACCAAGGGGTTTAGGAGGACTCTCGGGGTTGGTGGGGGACCCCGGGGGTAGGTTGGGGGTACCGACACCCCCTCCTCGCTACCTGGCACCCTTCAGGGGACGACAGCACCGACGGCAGCGCCGCCGCCCCCGACGACGATGGGAAGGACGATGCGAAGACCGAGGACCCGGGTGAGCCCCTGGAAACCCCACCCCCGGTCCCCCAAACACCGAGTCCTCCACCGAGACCTCCGAGAGGCCTCCTAGAGCATCTGCGACCATAGAGATGTGCAGCTCTATGGTTGAGAGGATGCTCTAGGAAGCATGGGGGGGAACTCTATGGTCATGGCCCCCCCTTTGGTGATGGTGACCATAGAGTGGTACCTAGAGAGCCCCCACGTGGACAGGAGTGTCCTCAAGCCTGGAGGACTCATCCCCATGTAGGGGCTGGGGAGTAGGGGGGGGGGTTCACCCCCTGACCTGGGGGGTGCTGAGGGCTCCCGGTGCTTCCTCTTCGCAGGGACCGACGAACCGAAGGATTCCCCGGATCCCGGGGATGCCGAGAAACCAGCCACCCCAGGGGAAGGTGCCCTGAGCTCGGACCTCGACAAGATCCCCACGGAAGGTGAACCCCCCCCTCCCCGTACTCCCAAGCCCCGGACCTCCCTTGGCAGCTGAAGCACGGGAGAGCCCGGGGCCAGGACCCCCTGATTTCTCCTCCACCTTCCATCAGCGTGAGATGATTTCCTGCCACGCGCTGCCGGGGAAGGCTCAGTTTTTCCTTCCCCCCCGCCAGAGCTGCCCAAGATGGAGAGCAAAGACGTCCAGCAGCTCTTCAAGGACGTGCTGGGCTCGGCGGAACGCGGGGAGCAGCCCCTCAACTGCGTGGCCGCGGGGATGGAGGCCGGCGGCGCAGGGCAGGACCCCGGCCGGGCCCAGAGACCCTTCCTTCAAGGAGACCTCCAGCTGCCGGGGCAGGGTGGGTGGACGTGGCCCTGGGATGGGGTGACTGGGGAGGGGGTGGGAAGGGCAGGACCCGCCCCCAGGAAACCCAAAGTGTTGGGGCTGTGCTCTCAGAGCAGTAGTGCTGCTGGGGAAGCTGTGCTCCTGGGTCTTTCTCAGGGTGGGGGGGGGCGGTTTGGGGGTCCGAGGGCTGCAGAGCCCCCAGCACTGACTCCCCTTCCCTCCCAGGGAGCGTGTCCTTGGGTTCTCTCTCAGGAGCAGTCTCCTTGGAGCCGTACTCGGGCGTCTGCCAGTCCCCATTCCTCGATAACAGGTACGTGGGGAGCCTGGGGAGATGGGACCGGGGCCTCCCAGGCCCCCCTCTTTCCTCACACCTCACGGGTCCACGTCGCTCTCTCCTCCCCACGCACAGGGAGCGAAGCGGCTTCTTCAGCCCGGACCACTGCGAGCCCGAGAGCCCCTGGGCCAGCAGCTCGGCTGCCACCACCCCCTCGACGCCCACGACCCCCACGACGGAGGGTGAGGGCGACGGGTTGTCCTACAACCAGCGCAGCCTGCAGCGCTGGGAGAAGGACGAGGAGCTGGGTGAGCTCTCCACCATCTCGCCCGTCCTCTACGCCAACATGAACTTCCCCAATCTCAAGCAGGATTATCCAGGTAGGGATCATGGGGACCTGGGATCACCCCGCTCCTGGGTGCAGGGGGACACCCCCAAATCCCAGTTTGGAGGGGAGATCCCGTTTGCCCCCAGCACAGGGCTCGGCCGTGGGACTGAAGCGCTGCTTACAGTGCTGCTGGTGGTCTCGGTGCCAGCTCCTGGGCAGGGGGTTGTGCCCAAGTGTGAAGGGGGACGGACACCCTGGGCTCCTCAGACTTGAGCTAACGTCTCTTTTTCTCCTCTCCATCTGCTCCAACCGGCTTCCCAGACTGGTCGAGCCGTTGCAAACAGATCATGAAGCTCTGGAGGAAAGTCCCTGCCACAGACAAAGCCCCTTATTTGGTGAGTGCCCGGGGTTGTCGCTGGGGCTGGGGCTTGGGGTGGGGGGGGTGCCGGGGGGGGGCTGCGAGTCAGCTGCCTTCGTGTTTTCGTTAGCAAAAGGCCAAAGATAACCGGGCGGCTCATCGCATCAACAAGGTGCAGAAGGTACGTGCCGGGGCAGGGAGGTGCCCAGCGGCCCTGGCCCAGCCCTGGGGGGGGACAGGAGATGCCCCCAACCCCCCCCCCCACCCTCGTAGCCCCTTCCCCACCCCAGGGCGGGTCCCCTGATGGCCGGGCTCTCTCTGCAGCAGGCCGAGAGCCAGATCAACAAGCAGACCAAAGGGGAGGGACTGCGCAAGCCGGAGAGGCCCTCACTGCACCTACGGATCCCGGTGCCGCCGGGGGCACAACCCCTCTACATCAGCAGCCCCCCAGCCACTAGCGAGGGGTTTTTGAAGCCCCCGACGGGTAGCGGAGGGGGGCCGGAGTCACCTAGCGACTTCCTCAAGCTCCCACCCCAGTCTCCCGCCCAAGTGCCTTCGCACGACCCCTACAGCTCAGCTCCCCCCTACGCGCTCGAGCCCCGGTTCCCCTCGCCCCTGGGCCAGAGCCCCACGGTGGGTGCTGCCTTCCAGCCCTTCCCCAGCCAGCCCCACGCCGGACCCCGTCCCCTCCCCGGCTCCCAGCCCCCCGATTTCCACCCCACGCCGCCTGGCACCCCCCGGCACCAGCCCGGCACCCCCGACCCTTTCCTGAAGCCCCGGTGCCCCTCCTTGGACAACCTCTCGGTGCCAGGGAGCCCCGGGGCCCGCCCGCCCGAGGCCCTGCTCTCTCCCCCGCCTTTTGGGGAGCAGAAGAAGGGCCTGGACGGGAAGAAGGAGGAAGGGGGGAGCCTGGGGGTCTGCTCGCCCGGTTACGCTCCCACCGTGGGCTACGGGGATTCCCCAGGCGGCCCCCACCTCTCCGCTGCGGAGTTGAAGGCGACCGACGTCTTCAAAGCTCCCCTGACCCCACGGGTCCCTCAGGTAGAGCCGCAGAGCCCGGGGCTGGGGCACCGGCCCCCCGACCCCCACCCTCTGGCCCCCTCGCCCCCCGGACACCCCGATCTCTACCGCCAGTCGCCGTACCCCGACCCCTACTCGCCACCCCCCGCTGACACCGCGGCCGCAGCCCCCCGAGCCCTGCTGTGCCATCCCACCCCGCTCCCTGCCCTCCGAGCCCTTCTCCCGCGTCCCCGCCAGCCCCCAGTCCCAGTCCAGCTCCCAGTCCCCCCTCACACCCCGTCCGCTCTCCAATGAAGCCTTTTGCCAGTCCCCGGTCACCCCGCGCTTCCAGTCCCCGGACCCCTACTCGCAGCCGCCCTCCCGGCCCCAATCCCGGGACCCTTTCACCCCCCTGCACAAACCCCCCCGACCCCAGATGCCGGAGCCAGGCTTCAAATCGGTGCCGCTTTCACACAGCCCAGCAGCCGGGGGTGGCTTCGGGGGGGCTACCCCGGTGGGCGAGCCCCACACCAAGGTACCAACCGGGCAGCAGCCCCCCCTGTTCGCCCGCTCCCCTGGTGCCAGCGTCTTCCCGGGCAGCCAGCCCCCCGTGCGCTTCACCTTCCCCCCGACTGTCTCGGAGACACTCAAGGGCTCCCCATCCCACCAGCCCCATGGGATCAACAGCCATTATGGCCCTGGCAAGCCTCAGAGCTCGGCCTACACCTCGTCCCCAGCTTTCCACCAAGCCGGTAGCCCGCTGGGGCCGGGCGCTGCGCCCACCGACACCTACAGCCTCTCGCCCCTCCGGCCCCCCTCCGTGCTGCCCCAGCAGCCCCCGGCTGCCCCCCAGCAGCCCGACGCCTCCGTCGCCTTCCTGCCCCGAGCCACGCTGGGCTCGACGGCCGATAAAAGGGAGGAGGCGGCCACGGGGCTCTCGGCACCTCCAAACCGGGACCTGGCGGAGCTGCCCGGGGGGCAGGATGGGGCCCTGGGCACCATGAGCCAGTCGGAGCTGGAGAAGCAGCGGCAGGTAAGGGCTCGACACGGGTTCAGGAGGGGATGTGATGGAGGGAACTGGGATTTCTGGTTAGCAGTGGGGTCAAGGAGCCCGGTTCTGCTCGTGGCTCCTTCCCCAGCAGCACGGACGGGGACAGGAGCACCCAGGACGGGGTGGGGGTGTAGGGAGGTCTCCACGCGTGGTTTGTCCCCGGGATCCTGGGCTCTTGCGTCCTAACGCTGGGTTCCCGGCAGCGCCAGCGGCTCCGTGAGCTGCTCATCCGCCAGCAGATCCAGCGCAACAGCCTGAGGCAGGAGAAGGAGAGCGCGGCGGCGGCGGCCACCTCCTCGCCAGCCGCCTGGGCCCCCGAGACTGGCACCCAAGGCTTCGAGCTGAGCCGGGGCATGGCCCCCTTCCAGCCAGCCCAGGTAGGGGAGCTCAGGGGGGTGGTTGTGTCAGAATCCTAGACCGGCTTGGGTGGGAAGGGACAGTTCCTTTTACAGCTAGAGCAGGGTGCTTGGAGCTTGGCCAACCTCAGCTGGGATGGGGCAGCCACCATCTCTCTGGGCAGCCCGGGCCAGGCTCACCACTTTCAGCCTCAAAAATCTCCTTTCTTTACAGTCGATCTCCCTCTTTTAGTTTAAACCCATCGCCTTTTGTCCTGTCGTGTGTCCTGCTAAAATCTCTGTCCCCAGCTTCCCTCTCCCCAGAGCCTTCTCTTCTCCAGGCTGAAAAACCCCTAACTCTCCCAGTCTCTCCTCACAGCAGAGGAGCTCCAGCCTCTGATCCTCTCCTCCTCTTCCAGGACAAGGCTCTCCTGGGTACACTGGCCACTGCGCCTGGCACTGGGAAGCTGCCAGGCTCCGTCATGGTGCAGGCAGCGTTCGCGCAGGACGAGCGGCTCTCCCGGCCTCCCCCGGCAGCCACCCCGGCTGCCCTGGACATCAACGGCAGGTGAGTGCCCAGCAGCAGGGCCACGGGAAACCAAACGGGGCTTCACCCAGCTCCTGCTTGCAAGGAGCACCCTGGTGGCTGTGGTTTTACTGGGTGGGTGTCGCGTTCAAAGGGAGTTTGGGACACCCTGAGCTCCTGTGCTTGTTACGTTGCGGTGCCGACGCTGCGGTGTCTTCCAGGACGGCGGTGGGACCCACCCAGACCTTCTACCCCCGTGGGGTCTTCCCAGCACCGTCCCCACAGCAACAGCAGCAGCAGCACATCTGGCAGCAGCAGCAGCAGCAGGCAGCGGCCGTGGCCCTGCGGCTCCCGGTCACCTCCCGCTTCGCCCCACCGGCCTCCGGCACCCGCCTGCCGGTACCCGCCGAGTCGGTGCCCGCATCGCCCGCCGCCCTGGGCGCTCCCTTCATCGAGCTGCGCCACAACGTGCAGAAAGGACCCGGGGGGGTCGTGGGCTCCCCTTTTGCCCCTCAAGCACCTCGGCCACGTTTCTTTCTGCCGGGGGAGGAGGGCACCCCCCAGGCCCTTTGCACCCCGGTCATGCCCATGCCAGCGCTCCCCACCCCGGTGCTGCAGCCCCCGAAGGTGCCGGTGCCGCTGCCGCCGGCCTCGCCGCAGGGAGCCGAGCTGAGCAACAGCCACCACCAGCCCCACGGCAAAGCGGCCGCCCCCCCCCAGCCGCTGCCAGCCCCCAGCCTGGAGCTGCAACACGTCCCCCCGCGCCCGCTCTCCTCCGGCTCTGCCCTTCGCGCGGATGGCACCAAGGAGGGCACCGTAGCGGAGCCGGCGTCAGCCCCGGCCCCGGGGAAGAGCCACCTGAGCCTGGAGGGGACACGTTTGCCCTGCGAGGTGCCGGTAGAGCCCGATCTGGACGACGACTTCGGTTCCCACAAGGATTTGGAAGACGACGACGATTTGGCCAACCTGAGCCTGGATCCGGACGTAGCGAAAGGGGACGATGACTTGGACAACCTGGACAGCCTGGAGACGGCAGATCCTCACCTCGACGACCTCCTGAACGGCGACGAGTTCGACCTGCTGGCCTACACCGACCCCGAGCTGGACACCGGTGACAAGAAGGACATCTTCAACGAGCATCTCCGCCTGGTCGAGTCGGCCAACGAGAAAGCCGAGCGCGAAGCCCAGCTCAAGACGGAGCCGCCGGCGCCCGCCTTGAAGCTCCCCAGCGACCCCGGCGATGGCAAAGACGTGACCCCATCAGCAGAGGACCGGGAGGCACCTAAGGAAGGGCTGGTGGCCGGGGTGGGCTTGGGACCCGCTCCCTGCTCGGCGGGCACCGCGTTGACGCCTGAGCCGGCTTTCAAGGCGCGAGGCGCGGAGGCGAAGGCGGCTTCGCTGCCCGCCGATGTCAAGCCCAAGCTGGAGGATGGCTGCCTGAAGACCTCTCCCTGCCAGTTCACTGCCAGCGGCCCCGAGCAGCTCCCGGTGCCCGTGAAGTCGGAGGCTTTGCAGAGCACTGATAAGATCTCGGCATCGCTGGGGCTCGGCCTCAAACCCAGCCAGAGCCTCCTGAGCCCCGGGACGGGACCTGCTCGCCTTGGCTTGCCACACTTCCCCAACAGCGGCCACTCCGCCGTCCCCGTGCCGGAGAAGGACCCTTACACCGGTCCTGGCCGTGGGCTGGGCCCTCCCCAACTGGGCAGCCAGAGCAATCCCTTGCTGGAGAAGTTCGAGCTGGATGGTGGAGCCCTGGGCCTGGGCAGCACCCAGCACTCGCCGGCCGATGACCTGGACAAGATGGAGAGCTCACTGGTGGCCAGCGAGCTGCCGCTGCTGATCGAGGACCTGCTGGAGCACGAGAAAAAAGAGCTGCAGAAGAAGCAGCAGATGTCGGCCCACCTGCCCCGCGGCTCCCCCCACATCCCCACCCCGGGGCACCCCATGCTGCACGCGACGGCGGTGACCGGGCAGCCCCCCGAGGGGCAGCCCCCTCCCCGCCTGGGTGCCCCGCAAACTTCCCTCCCACTGGGGCTGGTGACCCGGCCGCCGCTGATGCCACCGCAGCCCCCCCGGCTCGGAGCTCCCCAGCAGGGCCCAGTGCTGGCCCCCCACATGGGCATGGCCTCCGGGCAACCCCACGTGCTGGCAGCCCCCCACAACGTGCAGGTGGCCCTGGGGCAGCCGCAGCAGAGCCAGCAGCAAGTGCTGGTGCAGAAGCCAATGGCCGGGGTGCAGCCCCCAGCCCTGGGCCTGAAGCCCCCCCAGCTCATCATGCAGCAGCAGTTGGCCAACAGCTTCTTCCCAGACACAGGTAGGGGTCCCAGGAGGTTGTTTTTGCTGGGGGGGGGTCTTTGGGTGGGTGGTGTGAGGCTGAACTCACCACGGCACCGTCTCTCTCTTGGCAGACCTGGACAAGTTTGCAGCTGAGGACATCATGGACCCCATTGCCAAGGCCAAGATGGTGGCACTGAAGGGTATCAAGAAGGTGATGGCCCAGGGCAGCATTGGGGTGGCCCCGGGCATGAACAGGTACGGGCAGGGGGGTAAGGGATGCGGAGCAGGGCACGGTGCCCTGGCTCTGGCTCATCCTTCCCTCGTCTCTGCCCCAAAGGCAACAGGTCTCGCTGCTGGCCCAGCGGCTCTCGGGGGGTCCGGCCGTCTCCGAGATGCAGAATCACTTGTTGGCAGGGAGCGGGCAGGTGAGTGGGGTACTGGGGGGCAGGGTGAGGGGGCACTGGGTGGGGGAAGGGTGAGGGGGTGCTGTCTGGAGTTCCCCTGGGAGCCTGCCAAGCAGGAGCCGCTCTGCCCCGGTGGGTTTGTGGCTCCCTGGGGAGATGGGAGCTGCAGGGAGGGGATGGGGAGGATGATGGGGAGGATGATGGGGAGGATGACAGCAGGGAAGGGGCACAACACGTGACCCCGACGCTTCCCTCTCTGCCAGGAGCGCAGCGGCACCGACCCCACGCAGGCCCGCCCGAACCCACCCACCTTTGCGCAAGGAGTCATCAGTGAGTACCCGGGGGGGGACCAGGGTGGCACCGGCCGGGTCCCATCCTGCCCACGCAGTCTGGGCTGCGGCCAGGCTCCCTCCAGAGCTGGGGTCTCCGCTGATCCGAGCCTTCCCCTGCAGATGAAGCCGACCAACGGCAGTACGAGGAGTGGCTCTTCCACACGCAGCAGCTCCTGCAGATGCAGCTGAAGGTGCTGGAAGAACAGATCGGGGCTCACCGGAAATCCCGCAAAGCCCTTTGCGCCAAGCAGCGCACGGCCAAGAAAGCCGGGCGGGAGTTCCCCGAGGCCGATGCCGAGAAGCTGAAGCTGGTGACAGAGCAGCAGAGTAAAATCCAGAAGCAGCTGGACCAGGTAAGGACCCCCCCGCGTGCGGGCGAGCGGAGCCGACGCGCTGACCCCGTCCCCGACGTCCCGAGGGCGCCGCCATCCCGCTGACGCCTCCATCCCGGTCCCCGGCAGGTGCGGAAGCAGCAGAAGGAGCACACCAACCTGATGGCAGAGTACCGCAACAAGCAGCAGCAGCATCAGCACCAGGCCTCGGCCGTCATGGCGCTGAGCCCCTCGCAGAGCCCCCGCCTCATGTCCAAGCTCCCCGGGCAGCTCCTCTCGGCACACGGCGGCATCCAGCAGCCGACGGGAACCGTGGTGGGCGCCCAAGGTCTCGGCCAGCAGCCGGGCCAGCCCGGGGGGCTGCGGTTGCCACAGGGCAACGTGTCCATGGCCATGCAGCAAGGCCTGTCCTTCATGGGCCAGCAAGGGGTCGGCAGCGCTCCGGTGCCCGGCGGCTCCAACGCTTTCTTCGGTGGGAACCCTGCGCTCCGCGGCTTGGCCGCCGACGGCCGCCTGATGCAGGAGAGGCAGCTCCAGAGGATGCAGCTGGCGCAGAAGCTGCAGCAGCAGAACATGCTGGGACAAGTGTCGCTGCAGCAGCAGCAGCCACCGGGTGTGATGGGACAGGCGGCGATGCAACAGCCGGGTGTGATGGGACAGGCAGCCATGCAGCCGCAGGGTGTGATGGGACAGGCAGCCATGCAACAGCCGGGTGTGGTGGGACAGGCGGCGATGCAGCAACAGGGCGTCATGGCACAGGTGTCCATGCAGCAGCCGGGTGTGATGGGACAGGCGTCAATGCAGCAACAGAACATCATGGGACAGGCGTCAATGCAGCCTCCGGGCATCATGGCACAGGCGTCGATGCAGCAGCCGGGTGTGATGGGACAGGCATCAGTGCAGCAGCCGGGTGTGATGGGACAGGCGGCGATGCAACAGCCAGGTGTGATGGGACAGGCATCAATGCAGCAGTCGGGTGTGATGGGACAGGCATCAATGGGACAGGCGTCGATGCAACAGCCGGGTGTGATGGGACAGGCGTC
>JANVCC010000183.1:194427-208369 GCA_025345505.1 Todiramphus chloris collaris
TGTGGCCCCTCTGGGTCTGCCATCCCTCCCTGCTCCCTCCTGGGGTCCCCTCTGTGGCTTCTCTGGGTCCCCCATCCCTCTCCGCTCCCTCCTGGAGTCACGCTGCAGCCCCTCTGCGCCCCCCATCCCTCCTCACTCTCTCCTGGGGTCACTCTGTGGCCCCTCTGGGTCTGCCATCCCTCCCTGCTCCCTCCTGGGGTTCCCTCTGCAACCCCTCTGTGTCCCCCATTCCTCTCCACTCCCTCCTGGGGTCATCCTGCGGCCCGTCTGGGTCCCACATCCCTCCCTATTCTCTCCTGGGGTCCCCTCTGTGACCCCTCTGTGTCCCCCATCCCTCTCCCCTCCCTCCTGGGGTCACCTTGTGCCCCCCCCCCCCCCAGGTCTCCCATCCCTTCCCACTAGCTCCTGGGGTCACCCTGTAACCCGCCTGGGTTCCTCATCCCTCCCCACTCTCTCCTGGGGTACTTCCGTGACCCCTCTGCATCCCCCATACCTCTCTGCTTTCTCCTAGGCTCCTCTGTGCCCCCTGCCCTGGTCCCTCAATCCTTCCTTTTCCCTCCCTGGGTCTCCGTAGCCCCTCAGCATCCCCTCCCCAGGTTTCCCAGAGCCCACCCTGGCTCCCACAGTTCTCTCCACTCTTTCCTGGGGTCCTCCTGTGACACCCCCCTTGGGTCCCTCATCCTTTCTCCCTCCCTCCCAGGGTCCCTGTAAGCCCCCTTCCTAGGTCCCCCAGTCCTCCCTGTTCTCTCCCTGGGTTTCCAGAGCACCCCAGCCTTCTCTGTTCCCTTCCAGGGCTCCCCCACCCCACTCCCCATCTCCATCTGACCCTCTCCCTCGCAGATGGCCGGAGAACTGGCAGACAAGAAGGACCGGGACGCATCCCCCATCAAGGAGGAGAGGAAACGTTCCCGCTCCCCAGACAGGGACCGGGATCGGGACCGGGATCGGGACCGTAAAAGTTCCCCCTCCAAGGACAGGAAGCGTCACCGGTCCCGGGACAGGAGACGTGGCAGCCGATCCCACTCTCGCTCCCGCTCCAAGTCAGCAGAGAGGTGAGGGGTGTCATGGGGCACTCCCCAGCTTCTTTAGGGAAGCTTTTCCACTCTCCTGTGTCTCTAACATCCCTGAAAAGGGGCAGGGAGTTGGGCTGGGGCTGCGCCGTGACCCCCCCCCCGGTGCTCTGCAGGGATCGTCGGCACAAAGAGCGCGACCGGGACCGGAGCAAGAAGGAGAGGGACCGGGAGAAGGATGGGCACCGGCGGGACAAGGACCGGAAGCGGTCGAGGTGAGCCCTGGCTCGTCGGGGTGTCCCTGCTCTGCACCCCAGGGCCGTTCCCTGGAGGAAGCACTGTCCTGGGTGGGCGGGGAAGCGGGGGACCCCGCGGCTCCGTCCTGCTCCTGATCCCTCCTTGTTCTGCTGGGCAGCTTGTCCCCGAGCAGGGGGAAGGACTCCAAGTCCCGGAAGGAGCGGGACTTGCGGAAAGCAGAGGAGGAGGAGGAGAATGCCCTGAAGAAGGAGAAGGTGAGGAGGGTGGCGGGCTGGGAACAGCTTGGGATGGGGGGAACTGGTCCCGTTGAGTGCTCCTAATGATCCGGACCCACGTTCCCAGGCCCAGCCTCTGTCCTTGGAGGAGCTGCTGGCAAAGAAGAAGGCTGAAGAGGAGGCTGAAGCCAAGGTAGGAGTGGGGAGGAGCCTCCTCCCTGCATTGGGACTCTCCCATCCCCCGCCTGCGGCACGGGATGGGTGTTTGGTGGGGGGTCCTGTCCTGGGGTGGCCCCGGCAGCTCGAGGGGTGACGGCCAGGTCTGGTTTGAGCATCCCCCCCTTCTCATGTTGCAGCCCAAGTTCCTGTCGAAGGCAGAGCGGGAGGCCGAGGCCCTGCGGCGACGGCAGCAGGAGGTGGAGGAGCGTCAGCGGCTGCTGGAGGAGGAGAGGAAGAAGAGGAAGCAGTTCCAGGAGATGGGGAGGAAGATGCTGGGTAAGGTGGTGTCCCCACCACAGTCCCTCCTTGACTGTGAGGGGGGCGGGGGCAGGATACCCTGGAACAACCCCCCCCCAGCCCTCAGTGTGTGTGGGGGGGATGTGGTGCTCAGCTCTGAACCCCTTCCCCTGCTCCCCAGAAGACCCCCAGGAGCGTGAGCGGCGCGAGCGGCGCGAGCGCATGGAGCGGGAGACCAACGGCACCGAGGACGAGGAGGGCAGGCAGAAGATCCGCGAGGAGAAGGACAAGAGCAAAGAGCTCCACGCCATCAAGGTGACGCCAGGAGCCAGGTTGTTGTGGAGCTGTTGCAGGGGGGGGCTGAGTTCCTGCCCCACTGATCCCCCGTCACCCGCAGGAGCGGTACCTGGGTGGGGTGAAGAAGCGCAGGCGCACCCGGCACCTGAACGACCGCAAGTTTGTCTTCGAGTGGGACGCGTCGGAAGACACCTCCATCGACTACAACCCCCTGTCAGTCGGGGGGTGACCCCTGCGGCGTGGGGCTGAGGGTTGGGGGGTGGCCCTGGCCGTCCTCTTGACGCTCCCACCCTTCCCTAGGTACAAGGAGAGGCACCAAGTGCAGCTGCTGGGCCGGGGCTTCATCGCCGGCATCGACCTGAAGCAGCAGAAACGGGAGCAGTCGCGTTTCTACGGGGACCTGATGGAGAAGAGAAGGACGCTGGAGGAGAAGGAGCAGGAGGAGTGAGTGTGCCCCGGGGGGGCGTGGGGAGGCTGCCGAGGTGGCTCCTGGGTGGCTTTGGTCTTTTTTTTTTGGAGCTGAGGGGTGGAGCGTGTCCTCGGTGGGATGATTGCAGCCCCTCCAGGGACCCCAGGTGAGCCCTGTCCCCTTCCCCATCACTCCCCACCCAGGGCCCGGCTGCGGAAGCTGCGGAAGAAGGAGGCCAAGCAGCGCTGGGACGACCGGCACTGGTCCCAGAAGAAGCTGGATGAGATGACGGACAGGGACTGGCGCATCTTCCGCGAGGATTACAGCATCACCACCAAGGGGGGCAAGATCCCCAACCCCATCCGCTCCTGGAAGGACTCCTCCCTGCCCCCCCACATCCTGGAGGTCATCGACAAGTGCGGCTACAAGGTGGGTGCTGCTGCCAGCAGCCCCTGAAATCCTCGGGGTGGGGAGGGTTGGAGGAAAGCTTCTTGAGGGGGAGTCTTCAAGGGGCCCAGGAGAGGAAGTTCTGCTCCCCAACCTCTGCTGCTCCCCCCTGGCAGGAGCCCACGCCAATCCAGCGCCAGGCCATCCCCATCGGCCTGCAGAACCGCGACATCATCGGCGTGGCCGAGACCGGCAGCGGCAAGACGGCGGCTTTCCTGATCCCGCTGCTGGTGTGGATCACCACCCTGCCCAAGATCGACCGGTAGGTGGGACACGGGGCAGGGTGACACCCCGGTGGGGCAGGGAGCACGTGGCACCGTGGGTGACACAGCCCTGCCCTGCCTTGCCGTCCCCCAGGATTGAGGAGTCAGACCAGGGTCCCTACGCCATTATCTTGGCCCCCACCCGAGAGCTGGCCCAGCAGATCGAGGAGGAAACCATCAAATTTGGGAAGCCTCTGGGCATCCGTACGGTGGCCGTCATCGGAGGCATCTCCCGCGAGGACCAAGGCTTCCGGCTTCGCATGGGCTGCGAGGTGAGCGCCGGGCGACTGGGAGGGGCCCGTGGGACCAGTTCAAGCCCAGCCTGTGGCCACCAACCCTCCCGACTTGCCCCTTTAGATCGTCATCGCCACCCCGGGCCGTCTGATCGACGTGCTGGAGAACCGGTACCTGGTGCTGAGCCGCTGCACCTACGTGGTGCTGGACGAGGCGGATCGCATGATCGACATGGGCTTCGAGCCCGACGTGCAGAAGATCCTGGAGCACATGCCCGTCACCAACCAAAAACCCGACACGGACGAGGCCGAGGACCCCGAGAAGATGTTGGCCAACTTTGAGTCGGGGAAACACAAGTACAGACAGGTGGGTGACCCCCGCCACGGGGTTGGCGATCGCTCCCGTGGGGCTGGGAGGTGGAGAGGGGACAACGCGGGGCTCCCGAGGATGGAACGAGGGAGCTGAAGCCGCGTTGCTGCCCCGGGGAGAGCGGGGGGACGTGGCGCTGACGGCCCCGTTCTCCGCCAGACCGTCATGTTCACGGCCACCATGCCACCGGCAGTGGAGCGCTTGGCCCGCAGCTACCTCCGCCGCCCGGCCGTGGTCTACATCGGCTCCGCCGGCAAACCCCACGAGAGGGTGGAGCAGAAGGTCTTCCTCATGTCCGAGTCGGAGAAGAGGTGCAGAGGGGGACACGCTGGGACGGGGAGGATGGGTCTCAGGGTCAGAGGGGAGGTGTTTGGGGCAGTTGAGGTGACAGCCACGTCACCAGGTTGGGCACCTCAGCTGCTCCTTGCCCAACTGTCCTCTTTCCCCAACAGGAAGAAGCTGTTGGCCATCCTGGAGCAGGGCTTTGACCCGCCCATCATCATCTTCGTCAACCAGAAGAAGGGCTGCGACGTGCTGGCCAAGTCCCTGGAGAAGATGGGGGTGAGTCTGGGCTGGGCCGGAGCCTCTCGGCTTCAGCGGCGAGAAACTGGGGGAGCGGGGAGAGGCTGGGGGGCGGGGTCTCTGTGAGCACCCCGACCCTGCCCGGGGACCTGGCGACGTGGTCCTGGCCACCACCGACCCCCCGTTAACCCCTCTCTCCCCCCTCAGTACAACGCCTGCACCCTGCACGGCGGCAAAGGGCAGGAGCAGCGAGAGTTCGCCCTCTCCAACCTGAAAGCCGGAGCCAAGGACATCTTGGTGGCCACGGACGTGGCCGGACGTGGCATCGACATCCACGACGTCTCCATGGTCGTCAACTACGACATGGCCAAGAACATCGAGGGTGAGCCGGGGTCTTTTTGGTGGCGGGGTGGGGGGGGGAGGTGCTGCTTGACCCTGGCTTTGCCTGACCCCTTTCCCCTGCTTCCTTCTCCTCCCCAGATTACATCCACCGCATCGGGCGGACGGGCCGCGCGGGGAAGAGCGGCGTCGCCATCACCTTCCTCACCAAGGAGGATTCCACCGTCTTCTACGACCTGAAGCAGGCCATCCTGGAGAGCCCGGTGTCCTCGTGCCCGCCCGAGCTCGCCAACCACCCCGACGCCCAGCACAAACCCGGCACCATCCTCACCAAGAAGCGTCGGGAAGAAACCATCTTTGCCTGAGCCCCTTCCACGGGACGAGGGGACCAGGACTTTTTCTGGCTGTTCTTTTTCCCCGGGACTGATCGCAGTGGAAAACGGGGATGGGATTGTCCCCAGAGCATCCCCCCCACCCCTCTTTGTTTCTCCCAGTCCCTCTCCCCACCTTCCCTCCCGGCGCTGGGATCGGGGTACTGGTTTTTAGGTGGGACCTGCGTGCACCTCGCTCCTTTTTTTTTTTAGCTGAAAATTCCAGGCTGTGGGAATAAACCCCCAGCTGCCTTGCTGGACGTCACCTCCTCCTGTCCTCCCTTCCTGCGGCCGTCCCCCACCCTGACCCCAACATCCCCGGGGTGTCTGTCCATCCGTGTGTCCCCCCCCCAGCCCCGACGCACGGACACTGCTGTCTCCGAGCACTCTCGTGTTTTTCAAACTGGTTACAGGGAAATCGGTGCTTTCTACAAAAGAAATTATAACAAATCTGTGGCCCCCCCACCCCTCCCGCCCCCCCCCAGCTCCCTGCGAAGGGCTGAGGTGGGCCAAGGGGGGTGGGGGATGGCGGAGGGGGGCCCGGACCCTCCTCCGAGCAGCCCCCCCACCCACCCCGAGGCCGAGGCCGGTGGGTGCCGTATTTACAGGAGTGTGCGGTGCCGGCTGCGCGGGGAAGGGGGGCGATGGGGAAGGGACAGCGAGTGCAGGCGTGGAGTGACACCCCCCAAACCCCCCCCCACCCCGGGCAGGGTCCGGCCACCCCCCTCGCTGTCCCTCCTGGGGTTGGGAGTCGGGGGGGGGAAGCGTTTGGGGGCTCGGGGTGACCGGGAGCAGGAGGAAATCGGTGCAGAGCGAAGCGATTGGTGCGGCCCCCTCCTCCCGGGGGTCCCATGCAGGGGTGGGGGGTGGGGGGGGGACAAACCGAGCCCCGGCGTTGAGGGGGGGGAGGGGGAGACCGGGTGCCTTCCCCTTTTCCCTCAGGTCTGCGCAGGGTGGGGGGAGCCGTTAAATTGAGTGTGTGTTGTGTCCCCACACCCCCCCCCCCAGGTCTTTTCTGGGGGAGGCACCTTCTCGATGGCAGCTGCCTTGCGGGAAATGAGCCAACTGTGGGGAAACTGAGGCAGGGAGGAGGCGTTTGGCTGGCCCCAGATCCCCAAGAGCTGGCGGTGGGGTTGAGGTGGAAAAAGGCTGGGGGGGAGAGGAGGGGGGGGGGTGTCCCAGGACATCCCAGCTGCTGCTGTCCCGTCGTGTCCCCCCCTCCCCACCTCCCCCAGCGCTGTGCTTATGGCTGAAGATGCGCCCGGGGAGCGGGTGTGAGGAAGCTGCCGCTGCCGAGGAGTTTCCCCGAGAGAAGGAGATTGTCTGAGCAGCCCCAGCGTGGGGCTGGGGTGAGGTGGGGAGCGCCATGGGGGGGGGCGGTTGGGAAGGGGAAGGGGACGGGGGGGAGGCCGGTTCCCAGCCGTGCCCACCCCTCTATCCCCACCTTTCCCCCCCCGCCCCCCCTTTTCTCCCCTGCCCCTAATAACTGTCCTTGGCCCAGGGCCGGCTGCGCTGCCAGTTCCTGTCGTGGTTGCGCTCAGGCTGGCACTCGGGCACCCTGGGGCCCTGGAGCCCGCTGTTGTGGTGCCGGTGGGGTTGGTAGAGATCGGGGTAGGGGTCCCCGTATTCCTCCTCCTCCTCCTCTTCCTCCATATGCCGGGAGCTGCGCTGGGACGCGGCCCCCCAGGGTTGGGGCGAGGTCTCCCCGGCCTCGTCCGAGGGCATCAGGCTGTCGTGTTCCAGCGGCGAGTGCTCCCCCCTCTCCCCCAGCAGCTGCTGGCTCTGCGGGTAGGGAGGGGGCTGCAGGGAGGGTCCGGGGGACTCTGTGCCCCCCCCGCCCCCCCCGACCCCCTCATGCCAGCCTGTGCACCCCCCTGCCGGCTGCCCCCCGGGGAGCGAGGGGGGGGGGGGGGGGCTGGGGGTACCTGCAGGCCTGGGAGGCCGGTGGGTGAGGGGACGGCGTGGGGGGCGTGCGGGGGGTGGTGGGTGGCACGCCAGTAAACCTCCAGGTACTCGGCGAGGTGCTCGCAGGCGTCCTCCAGCTGGTTTTCATCCAGGATCACGTCAAAGAGCTCCTGGAATTGGGGGGGTGGGCAGGTGAGAGGGGTCAGGGGTGGCTCAGGGGCACCTCACCCCCCTCCTCGGGTAGCAGTAGGGTGGGGGGGTACCCGCCACCTCACCGGGGGACACTGCACCAGTTTGTCAGCTGCCATCATCTGCACGTTGAGGTGCTTCACTTGGGACTTGCCCCGGGATTTGATGAGCCGCTGCAGGACCTGGGGACGGGGGAGATGAGGGGGATGGCACCGGGGGGGGGCAGCCGGGATCCCCCCCCCCCCCCCCAGGCCCACAGTCACCCCTCACCTTGGGCGAGGACACCTTGACGTAGACAATGATGGGCGCCAGAGAGGTCTTGGCCAACTGGGCCGGGTGGTTGATGGTGTCAGCATCCAGCACCACCAGCTGCAGGGACTTGGCCAGCTCGAAGATGCGCTCGATCTCGCTCTGCACCTCGGCTTTGGGGTGGGGGGACACGGGGAGGGGGGTTGAGCATCGGGCTGGGCTGGGGTATCCCTGCACCCCCGGGGTGAGCCCAGCCCCTCACCGATGCTGGAGCGGGTGGTGGAGCGCTCCAGGATGGCCTGTTTGCCCAGGTTGTTGAGGATGGAGCGTTTGGCCAGCGAGAGGTCGGCCGTGATGTGGGTGATGGAGATCCTGCGGGGGCACAGGGACAGCGGTGGGGACCTGGGTACCCCCCCCAAGCCACGGTGAGGGTCTTTTTTTTTTTTAGGGTGTGGGGATGTTTCTCACCTGCCATCGAATCTGTGCTTGAGGAAGTCGAAGAGAGCTTTCTGCATCATGTCGGTGACCTGCCGGCGGGGCCGCCATCCCCCGGGGAGCGCGCGGTGAGCCAGAGGCAGATGGCACCGGCAGGGAGGTGGCAGCCACCTGGCACCCTGCCAGCAGCCCTCAGCCCTGCCATCTGCCCGCCACCGGGCACAGAGGACCCCCTCCTGCCCCGCAGCCCTCACCCCCCCGTACCTCGTATCCTTTCAGCGAGGGCCCCACCAGCACCACCGGTCGCATGGAGGGGACCACGTCGTAGGGTGGGATGTGCTGTGTCTGCAGAGGGGGGGGGACACACGGGGACACCTCAGCACCCCGTGCTCCCACCCCCAGGGACAAAGTGGTCCACGAGCCTATTCCAGAGACCCCTGGCATCTCGGAGCCCCCCCAGCCCCATAAGCAGGGGCAGAAGCAGAAGTGGCTGCACTGAGCCCTGCCTGCAGCCCCCTCCCCATCTCCCCCTGCTCTGGGGACTCACCTGCTTCTGCTTCTGCTTGGCTTGGGGAGAGGAGAGAAGAGACAGAGGTTGGTGACAGCAACGGGGGGACCCCACCCCGGGGACCCCCCCCGGGCCAGGTCCTGCCCTTACCTAAGGAGGGGGGAGGCGATCGCCGGTTCCCGCTGTCACCAAGGCCCGAGGCATTGCCAGCTCTCCTGGGGGACAAGGGGGGGGTCAGTGAGTCTTGGGGGGGGCCTGCAGAGGGGTTCCTGGGGGGGGGGGTCCAGTTGCTACCTGGCTTTCTGCTCCTGCTTGAGCCTCATGGCTTCCAGGCGCTGGGGGCTGGGGATGAAGGCGATGTCCCCCCCCTCCTTCACTAGGCGCCCAATCCACCAGTCATTGCTGTATTTCTGGGTGAGGGCAGGGCAGGGGTGAGGCCGGGGTGGTGGAGGTGGCAGGGGGGGGGATGTCCCTGACACCCCCCAACCCCAGCGTCCCCAACTCACCTCCTTGATGTGCAGGAAATCTTTGGCTTCGAAGTTGATGGCGGCTCCCTGCACCGGGCACTCCTCATCCAGCGCCCCGCAGTAGCTGACATTGGTGCGTACGGCAAAGGCGACTGGTTTGTGCTGGGGATACCGGGAACGGGGAAAGGGATTGGGGGTCAGCACTCCCAGCCCCTGCCAGATGCTCCCCCGGGGCTGTGCCCTGGGTGCTCCATCCCCTCGCTGGTACCTTGGCCCTCTCAAGCTGCTTCTGGGCCTGGTTCTCCACCTCGCGCCGGGCACCCTCTCGGTCCTCGTCCAGGGACACGTCGGAGTCCAGGGACGGGCGGCTGGTGTAAGAGTCCGCCGAGCCCTGGGGGAAGGGGGGGGGGGGCAGGACTGAGTGCTGGGGGGCTGAGGGGACACCCGCAAAGAGGGGCCAAGCCCTGCGGTGGTGACAGCCCGGGGAGGGGATCCTGCTGCTCCCCAGCCCACAGCTTCCAGCTCTTGGGGATCTAGGGTGGCATCAAGCTCGGTAAACATGGGTGGCATCGCCCTGGGGTGCAGCCTGAAGGGAGCCATGGAGGGAGACCCCCCCCCGCCCCAGCATGGCCAGGTTGGGGACAGGGGGGTCCCTGTCTTCCCATGGATGGGTGCCTGCTGCAGCTGCCCCCCACCCTTGGGTGCCCAGCGGGTGCTTGACACAGCCCCCCCCCCCCAGCTTTCCCCACCCCTCCAGTAATTACCCATCGCCTGCTGCGCCTGGAACAGGCGCAGAAGCCGCAGTGAAATATTTATAAGTCCCTGGATGTGGCTGAGCCCCCCCGCCCCCCAGGCCCCGGGGCCCTGCCAGGCTGAGCTCAGCGCCACTGCCCAGCACCAGCCCCCCCCGCACCCGGGGACCCCACGCCTTCCCCATCCCACCTTGCTGACATCAGGGGGAGCCTCCCCCCCACCCCCCCACCTCGGCCTAACGCAGGCAATATGGTTTCCCTGCGTGGTCCCCTCCAACATGGCCTCTCCAGCACGGCCCCCCCCCCCCCCCCCCCCCCCGCCGCCCCCCAGTCCAGCATCTCCTGCGCCTTTCTCCCAGCACGATCCCCTCCCCCCCAGCTCCCCGTGCAGCCCTCGGCCCGGAGCATCGTCCCCCCGCGGGGTCCCTGCCATGGGAGCCGTGCCAACCTCCCGGGGCCCCGGGGGGGGCACCAACGGCGGCGGCGAGGAACAAAGGACCGGGGGGGGAGGCAGAACCCCCGCGCCCCGCACACGAACCCCCTTCCCGGGCACAGCCAACCCCCGACCCCCTCCCCGGGCACCCCCCCCCCCCGGCCCCCCCCCCCCCCCCCCCCCCCCGCCCGGTTCCGGCACCGGTACCGGCTCCGGCTGCGGCTCGGGCTCCGGCTGGCCCTGCCCGCTCCGCCACCGCCCCTCCCCGCCCCTCCCCGCCCCCGCCTCCCGCCGCCCCCCCCGGGGCTCACGGAGCCGCCCCCGCCTGCTCAGCCTCAGCGTGGGGGGGGGAGCTGGGGGGGTTGAGGGTCGCGGTTCCCCCTTCCCGGGGATGGTGGGGGACTCCGGTCCCTCTCCGGTGGGATCCCCGGGGAGGGGGGGGGGGGGGGGGGGGGGGGGGGCGCCCGGGGGCCCCGCGGGGGGGGCCCCCCCCCCCCCCCCCGCCCCCGAGGAGGGGAGCAGCGACGGGCCCCGGGGGACCGGCCCGGCCCGCCCCGTTACAGCGCAGCGGGACAGCCACCGGTGGGACCGGCCCGGAACGGCTCGGGTCCGGATCGGGAGGCCGAGGGGGCAGCGCACGGCGGGGTGGGGGCTTAGGGCAGCGGCCGGACCGGTTGTGGGCACCGGCACCGGGCACCGAGGATGGGCGCCGGTACCGGGCAGCGCACCGGGGCCGGGCCGGGCCCTCTCCGAGGTGCTGAAGGGGCCACGCCGGGTGTGGGGCCAGGGCGGAGGGGTCCCCGGGGGTGCCGGGGGGGTACCGGAGGGGCAGGTGCCATGCTGGGAGGGAAACAGGATGCTCGGGCCGCTCTGCGCCCCCCGGGGCCGCCTCTACCGAACCCCCCCCGCTCTACCCCGGGCCGCCCCGGTATCGCCTCCCCGCCGGCTGCCGAGGCGGGGGATACCGCTCGGGCCGGGGCGAACCGGAGCAGTCGGGGAGGCGTGCGGCGGGGGCAGGGGGTGTCCACAACCCCCCACCGGGCAGCGGCCCGGTGCCGGTTGAGATGGACCGTGCGGAGCGGCACAAGCGGACACCCCCCCCCACCCCCCCTCGCCCCGTTGCCCCTCCGGTGCCTCAGTTTCCCCGAGGCACCCCGCCGCCCCCCTGCCCCCCCGCGCCGCAGTGCCGGTGCCCGGCGGCCGGCCCGGCCCTGACGCAGCACTCGCTATTTTTAGCCTCGGGGAGCGGCTGTTGCGATGCTACCGGCGCCCGGTGCCGGCGCCCAGACCCGGTCCCGGGGGAATGGCGGGGCGGGGGCGGCGGTCCGGTTCCCCCTCCCCACCTCACCCCTCCACCCACCCCCCCGTTCCACGGTGCAGGGCTTAGGGCGGGGGAGCACGGTCGCTCCCCTCCCCGGTCGCTGCCTTAATGCGGAGCCGCAGCGTCTCTGCTCCCGGGAGCGAGCGGCGGCCGGGGGGGGGGTGGCCGGGGCTGGTGGGGCTGCCCCGCCCCGGTGCCGGTTGCCGGTGCCGGTGCTGGTCCGCTCACCTGCCTGCGAAGGATGCTGGAAGTAGTGTCGGACGAGGTGCTGCCGTCCGAACGCTTGAAGCGGCTCTTGCGCTTCGGGAGCCTGCGGGGGCTCTGCAGGGGGAGCGGCGGGGGCGGCCGGTGAGCACCGGGCGGCACCGAGCGGCGGCGGCCCCGCAAGCCGCACTGCTACCGGCGGCCACCCGCGCTGCGGGAAGAACCGAACCGAGCCTCACCGGGCCCGTGGCGGCCGGAAAGGCTTCGGTCCGCTCACCTGGAAGGATCCGGGAGCGGCGGGCTGAGCCGGGGTGGACATTCCCGGCGGCACCCACCGGAGCTCCCGGGATCCCGGGTCCGCGGCGCTCCTCCGGGAAGGGCCGCGCCTCCGCCGCCGCCACTGCCGCGCTCCGCATCACACGGGGCCGCCGGGGCGTCCCGGCCGTCCCCGCCCCCGCCTGCCCGCCTCCGCGCCCATCCCCGTGGCGTCCGGTCCGCGGCCCCGCAGCCGGGCAACCACCGCGGGGGCACCGGGGGTAAACCCTCCCCGCAACTCGCCGTGTTGCGGGGACCGGCCGGGAGGCACCGGGAAAGCGAAAGCCCTGGGGTTGCCGTCGCCGCGCCCACGCGTGTCCGGGGCTGCGAGATACCGGCCGCCCTCATCCCACCGGCACGGGTCCCGCGGCCGCCGTGCCCCCCCCCTCCCCCCCCCGGGGGGACCGACGCCCCCCCGGGGGGGGGGGGGGGGGGGGGGCCGCCCCCCCCCCCCCCCCCCGGGGGGGGCGGGGCCCCCCCGGGGGGGGGGGGGGGGGGGGGGGTAACTGTCCCCATCTACCCCCGCGTGGGACAGGCGGGGCCGCTCGGGGGCTGGAGAAGGGGCAACCCACCCGCTCCCCGTGTCCCCGCCGCCCTCCCGGGGGCGGCCGGATCCGGTGCCGCGGTGTTGCAGCATCTCTGCACCTCCCGACCGGAGCAAGGGGCGGGGGCTGCGGCGGCCCCGGGGAGTGAGAGAGGGGAGGCGGGTGGCCTGGGTCCGGCCCGGGGGGCACCCAGTAGGACCAAGCTCCGGACCGAGGATGCCCAGTAGGGCCAGGATACATCCCAGGGATCCCCAGCACGGTCAGGATCAGGATCCGGCCCTGGGCAGGGCGAGGCCCGGCCAGCACCTCAGCGCCCATCCCCGCGGTGTCGGGTACCGGAATCCGGTGAGGGCGTTGTGCTGGGACAACCCCCCCCCCCGTCCCCCACCGTGTCCCCCGAGGTGCCCCCACCCCCCCGGCCCGTCCCCTACACCGGGCTCCAGCGCAGCCCCCCCCTCCGAGTGACGGGACTTCCGCGTGGGGCCGCGGGGACACGGGCCCGGCGGCGGCTGCTAATTAATGATTAATCTGCGCTCCCCCGGGGCCCAGAGCTGAAGCGGGGGGGGGGAGCCGGGGGGCCCCGCACCGCCGCGGGGGGGGGGGGGGAAGCGGGCACGGGTGGTGGTGGTGGTGGGGGCGAGGGCAGGGTGTGATCCACTCACGCGTGGGGACCCCTTTGAGGGGGCACCCTGCACCCGCCTGGGCATAGGGTGCTGATGGGGTGGGGGTGGGGGGGGATGTGCAAGGGAGGGGTGCGTGTGTGTGCAAGGGGGTGTGTCTGGGGGGGGGTTTACGTGTTTGTGTGTGCGTGTGCAAGGGGATGCGTGTGTGCGCGCGCTGACAGTGTGCGTGTCTGCGCACACACGCAAAGGGGGGTGTGCGTGCAACAGGGCTTGCACGCGTGTGCAAGCGTACGCGCTTGTGCGTGTGCAAGGGTGCGTGTGCAAGGCGGGCGGGGGGGGGGGGGGCCCCGGGGGGGGCCCGGGGGGCACGGGGCACACCCAAAAGGGGGGGTGTGTGTGCGTGTGCAAGGGGGGTGTCACCGGGGTTGCGTGTGCAAGGGACACGCTGAAAGGGGGGGGGGGGGGGGGAGGGGTTTGCGTGCGCGGGGGGTTCCAGGGGGGGGCCCGGGGGGGGTGGAAGGGGGGGGGGCCGGGCGGCCGTGTCCCCGTTGTCCCCGCCATGTCGGTGCAGCGCGACGGTGTGTGTGTGTGTGTGTGTGCGTGTGTGCGTGTGCGCGCAGCCCCGGGGGTGCCGGTCCGCCCGCGCGCGCGCCCGCCGCCCCCGTGCACAGCCCGCGCCTCCCCCGCCGCACCGGGGCCGCTCCGGAGGCCGTACCGGAGCCGTACCGGGGACGTAACCGGACCGCCGCCTCTGTGCCTTTAAGGCTGCCGGCCGGGAGCGCCCGGGAGCGGATCCCGGCGCGGGG
>JANVCC010000183.1:247387-261679 GCA_025345505.1 Todiramphus chloris collaris
GGGATGGGATTCAAGGTAGGATTTGGAGTGGGATTCGAGGTGGGATTTGGAGTGGGATTCAAGGTAGGATTTGGGGTGGGATTTGAGGTGGGATTCAGGCTGTAGCTGCTGTGCCATCGGATCGCGCTGCGCTGGGAGCAGTCTCTGGTTGTGTTTAAGAGGCAGGAAATCCCATTGACACCTCTGGCAGGAACAGGGTTTTCCAGTGGGAAGGAAAACGCTCTGGGAGGAGGGAAACAGCACAACTGCTTTCCTGGCCAAGGCAGAAGCTTTTTCTGTGGGCGTCCGCGCTGCGGGTCGGGCGTCTGCAAACCCCAGTCAGCCCGTGCCTCTGGATCTGGGAGGGCTTTACTGGGATCCAGCTCCAGCTCCCAGCCCTGCACTGGGCGGCTGGGGCTCCTTGTCCCCGTTTTGTATCCGGGGAGTGGCACAAACCACGTGGCAGGGACGAGGCTGGAGAGGCTGGACTCAGCCTTGGGGTTGTAACGCTGCTCGCTGGGGGTGTGAGAAGCATTTGCACCTCTGGATCCATCCGTAGCTTCCACCCTGGCTTTCCCTTGACCACCTCTCCCCAGACATCTGCCAGGACACCAACCAGACCCTGTTCAAACCCTGCCAGGGCTCCGAGGAGGTGCCCTGCAACAAACCGGTGCCCGTCAGCCTGGCAGAGGAGCCCCGCTGCCCGCTGCACCTCCGCCTGCCCCCGCAGATGTACCTGCCCGAGCAGGGCCTGGCTGTCCCCGAGGAGCTGGAGGCTGCTCCCACCGACCTCTACCTGAGCGCCGCCGAGCTCCAGCCCACCGAGAGCTTGCCCCTGGAGTTCAGCGACGTAAGTCGTGCCGAGCCGCAGGCCCTGGCCCGTGGGGGACGGGGCCTGCAGGAAAGCTGACCCCTGAACGGTCCCCGTTTCCTCAGGGGCCCTCCAGTGACACCGAAATAGAATCGGGGAGTGGGGCTGGGTGGCAGAGACCTTGGAGCTCACGGAGGCCAAGCGTTGTCCCAGCGCTGCCAGGGCACCACTGAGCCCTGGCCCTCAGCACCACAGCTCCATGGGGGGCTTGGAAACCCCTCCAGGGCTCACGGGGACTCCCCCCCCTGCCCTGGGCAGCCTGGCACAGCCCTGGACAGCCCCTTTGGAGAAGACATTTCTCCTCTGCTCGACCCTGAACTTCCCCTGGGGCAACTTGAGGCTGGTTCCTCTTGTCCCATGGCTTGGGGACAAGAGATCTCACCCCCAACTCCTGTCAGAGCCAGAAGGGCTCCCCTGAGCCTCCTCCTCTCCAGGCTGAACCAGCCCAGGTTCCTCAGCCGCTCCTCACCAGCCTCCTGCTCCAGACCCCTCCCCACACACGAGTGTCACACAAAGCTCTGCCCCCTCCCCAGCACGGATAACAAGGGGTTGGTTTTATTGCTGGCCTGGGGAAGGAAAGGCTCTGAGCAAGGTGTGGGTGAAAGGTCAGGGAGGGGTTTGTTTCTGTGGGGCCGGTGACTGCTCCTTTCGAAGGGGCCGGTGCCCTCGTTTAAATCCATGTTTAGGGGCTTTTTTAATCTTTTTTAAGAGGATTCCTCCCCACCCCCCCCCCTTCCCCCAGTTTTCTCTCAAGGGGATTTTAATCCCCAGATTATTCGGGTGGCCTGGATGTTTGTTAAGCCCACATGCTTAAAATCCCCTGAAATTCATTTAAACAAAGAAAGGCCACAGGGTCACTGGGAGCTGCCCTCCTGAGCCGGGGGGGGGGGGGGGTCACTGGTTTGAGTCTTTGGGTGCCCCCAGGATCCTGGAGCCCTCTCAGGAGGCGAATCTCTCACCTCTTCCCAGTTTGCTGCTGGAGGAGGGACTGTCCCGCAGCGGGCGATGCTGAGGAGGCTCCTCTGAGACTGGGGCTCCTGGCAGCTTGGTGCCCTCTGCTCTGCCCCCCACTCCTGCTCCTTTGGGGGGTCATGGGGAAGGGCCATGAGGACCTTCCCACCTCCTGCGAGGATCCCAGGGGCTCCCTCCCGCTACTGAGCCGCTCCTGTTTGCTCTCCTAGGACCTGGATGTGGTGGGTGACGGGATGCAGTGTCCCCTGTCCCCTCTGCTCTTCGATCCTTCCGTGGCCCTCGACCAGTCCCTCCGAGACGTCGCCGAAGCCCCTATAGACATTTTGGCCCTGGAGGAGCCTTCCCACCCCGGCCTCCCTCCACAGATGGACAGAGGCCATGTCTTCTCCCCGGTTACCGAGCCCCCGGCCGAGCTGCCGGCGCAGGTACAGCCGGGGGAGCACCGGGGGCTTCCAACCGGAGCACGGCTCCTGCTCGAGCGACCCGCAGCCTCCCCCGGGGCTCTGGAGCGGGGCATTGGGGACAACTGGAGCCAGTTTTCTGGGGGGACGCTGTCATCTGGACAAGGAGCTGCTGCTTTCTCCTCCCCCGGCGTCTCATTTCTCGCCGGCTTTCACTCCTCCCGCATCCTGGGGCCTGCTGGCGATGTCCCCACGGGGTGTTGAGCTTGGCGATGTCCTCAGGCGCCCTGTCCTGCGTCCCCTGTCCCTGCTCTGGTGCTGTCCCCACAGCTGGGGATCCCCTGGGGTGGAGGGGGGGGGTCTCCAACCCTGGTCCCTGCAACCCCCCCGGCCCTGACTGAAAACCACCGGTTCCCCGTAGCCCTTGGTTTCAAGCGGGAGCCCAGAGGAACCATCTCCCACTCTCCCGGCGCTCCCATCCCCGTGGAGCGGCCGCTTCGTGTGGGGGTGACACCAGCCCGGGGTGGGGGGCCCGGCCGTGCCCAGCTCACCCTCGCTTTCCTCTCCCCCCCAGAGTCACCTGCCGCTGACCGCCTGTCCCCCGGCCTCCCGGGACCCGGCCCCCCGCGCGACCCCCGCCAACGGGAACCTGGAGCCGCCGTCGGCGAGCTGAGCACCGCGGGACCCAGCGACGGCTCCATCCTGACCGTGGGGCGCCCGCGGGAACTGGCACCGGGCCCGGCTGGGGCTCCGGCTCCTCGGCCGCTGGCCTTCCCGGGAGGAAAACGGATCAAACCCCTGGGCCGGGACCCCAGACCCTCCTGCCCTCGCTGGGGGAGAAGCTGTGGGGGGACTTGGAGGAAGGATTGGGGGGGTGCTCAAAACACTCCCTGGGCTTGTGGGGTCCTTTGCCCTGGGGAAGAGGCCCCGAGGAGGGGTCTCCGAGGCTGGGGGATGGGGATCCTGGGCCCTGTATCATTTGCGAGCTGGGGGGGGTTCCCTCCCGTGTGTAACCCCCCCAATAAAGCGATGGAGGTGGATGCAGTGTCCCCGTGTCCTGCAGTGAGGGGGGGACAGGGGCAGAGCTGGAGGATGGAGCAGCCACGGCTGTGCCAGCTAGGGGGGGGATCGGGGCCACCTCGGGGTTCCGAGCCCCCTCCCACCCCCCCACCGCAGAGCTCAGCGGAACGGGACGGTGCCCAGCCGGGCTTATGGGGGAGGGGGGCGGTCGGTACCGTCAGTACCGGGGAGCTCAGGGGCACCGGGTCCCTCTCGGGCAGCTCCGGGGATCGCGGTGCTGGAAGGTATCGCGGGGGGGGATGGGAGGGAAAGCTCCGGGGGAGCGATCCTGGCTCCGGGGAAGGGATGCGGTGGAGGCAGCACCGGGACATCCCCCGCCCCCGCCGCCCCGGGAACCCCCCCCCCCCTCCCGCCTCCGGGCGCGGATTGGTGGCGGCGGGGGCGCAGGGCGGAGCCGGGCCCGGTGGAGCCATGACATCACCGCCGGTCCCGGCCCCGGTCCCGTCCCCGGCAATGCCGCCCCGCGCTGCCGCCGCGGCTCCGCCGTAGTCCCCGGTGAGTCCGGCCGAGCCGCGGCGGGAGCGCGGGCGGGGAGCGGTGGAGGCGGCGGCGGCGGCTCCCGGGGAGGGGAGAGGAGAGGGGGGGTCCCCGGGGAAGTCGGGCCGCAGCTCAGGGCCACCGGTAGCCTCACGGTGCGGAGGGGGAACCCCCGCTGCCGCCCGGCACCGGAACGTGCTGTGAGGGGCGTCGGGACCGGGGGTGTCCCGGCTGTTTTCCCCTGGATGTCTCCGGTGCGTCCCAGTTGCCCCCTCCCCCAGCGCATCCCGCCTGTCCCTGGTGTGTCCCCATCGTCCCGTGGAACATCCAGACTCAATCTCGAGCTCTCCCTGCTGTGTCCTGGCTGTCCCCGGGGTGTCCCCAGTATCCCCACTGCATCCTGGCTGTCCCCGGGGTGTCCCTAGTGCCTCCTGCCTGTCCCTCCTGTGTCCCCCACTGTCCTCCATCCCACCCGCCGCTTCCCACTGCCCCCAGTACATCCCAGCTGTCCTCTGTGGTGTCTTTGCTGTCCCCGCTGCATCCTGGTATGTCCCCAGTGTGCCCACTGCATCCTGACCGTCCCTGGTATGTCCCCAGTGTGCCCACTGCATCCTGGCTGTCCCTGGTGTGTCCCCAGTGTGCCCACTGCATCCTGGCTGTCCCTGGTACATCCCCAGTGTCCCCACTGCATCCTGGCTGTCCCTGGTGTGTCCCCAGTGTCCCCACTGCATCCTGGCTGTCCCTGGTACATCCCCAGTATCCCCACTGCATCCCGGCTGTCCCTGGTGTGTCCCCAGTGTCCCCACTGCATCCTGGCTGTCCCTGGTGTGTCCCCAGTATCCCCACTGCATCCTGGCTGTCCCTGGTACGTCCCCAGTATCCCCACTGCATCCCGGCTGTCCCTGGCGTGTGTCCCTGGCGTGTGTCCCTGGCGAGTCGCAGTTGCCCTCGGTGTGCCCCTGCCACCCCAGGGCTGTTTCTCTACCGCATCCCACTCGTCCCCAGTGCATCCCGGCCGGTCCCAGGTTGTCCCCGCTGTCCCCGGTGCACCCTTCGCTGTCCCCGGTGCGTCCCGGCTGACCCAGGAGCATCCCAGCAGGCTTGGGGACACTCGGGACTGCCACCCCTTGGACCCTGGCGTGGGGCAGGTCACGGCCGTGCCGTGGGACCGTGCCCTGGGTGCAGGGACCCGTTCCCCGCCGCGCTGGCATTTCCACGGTGCCTGGGGACACGGACACCGGGGGAGGGGGGCGGGGCACGGGCTGTGGGTGCCCCTGGCTTCGCTAGAGCTGTGTCGTGCCCCTCCCCCCACCAGGGACCTTCCCGCTGCCCCCGCGGGGCCCCGTGCTGCTGGGGGAGGGGGTGGCCACGCCGTCCATCTGTCGGGGGCCCCCCCGTCTGTCCCCCGCCGGCGGGGCCTGGGGGGGGCCCCGGGGGCTGCCCCCCCCCCCCCCCCCCCGGGGACCTGCCCGGGTTTGCTGCTGGCCCCTCGGGCCGAGGGGGTGCGGGGACAGGGGGGACACGTGGGGAGGTCCGGCTGCGTGTGCCGGGGAAGATGCTCCGTGATGCTCGGCACCGGACCGGGGGGGTGGGGGGGGTCCCGGGGCCACGCAGCCCACGGCGGTGGGGATAACGGGCTCGGGGCTGGGCAGGGGCACGGGGAGCCTCCCCTCTCGCCAAACGGGGCTGTCGGTACCGGCGCGCCGGTTGGTTTTGCCGCTCTCGTCGGTTTTGGGTGGGAGAAGGTGGGGCGGGGTTTGCTCCGGGGTCGTGCGGTGGCCCCCAGTGCTCCCACGCACCCGTGGGGGGGTCCCCGGTGGGGGAGACAGGGCTGTGGCTGCGCACCCCACGACCTCGAGTGACTTCCCTCCGTCATCCCCAGATCCTCCCGTTGTCCCCTCCGGTTCTCCCCCCCGTCCCGTCGAGCCCACCCGCCGGGGCCACGGGGCTTTGCCGCCGTGGGCTCCGGGTGAGCCAAGGCCACGCGTGGCCCCGTGTGAACCCCAACCCCTGCCTGGCTCCCGGGCTGCAGGGGCGGAGGCCACGGCTTGGGGACACGGCGCGACTCCGCGCTCGGAACCCCCGGTGCTCCCCGAAGGGTGCCCCAGGCCCCCGGGGGAGGCCCCGGGTGGGTCCCTTCTCCGTGGGGTGCCCGGTCCCCCCGGTGCTACACAGGGATGCCCTGCGCTTCCTCTCCCGGGATGCCCGATGTCCCGGTGCCTCCTCTCCCGAGGCGGGGGTGGGGGGGGGTCCCCGGTTCCCCGGACCCTCTGTGCCGGTTCCCCGAGGTCGGCGCTGGCGGAGCCGAGCACCGGGGGCGGTGGCGGCCCCGGCTCCTCCCCGGCCTCGGCGGGAAGGCGGAGCTGGGCCGCCGCCGCCTCCCAACAATAGCGCGGCCGGGCCGGGCCGGGATGGAGCCGCCGCCACCGGGACCAGCCCCGGGGCCGCGCTGAGCGGGGACGGGAGGCGCCTCCGGGACCCCCGGGCGTGAGTGGGCGGCGGGGGCGGGAGCTCGGCGGGAGCTGGAGGAGGAAGGGGGGGGCCCAGGGCCGAGGCCGGTGCTCGGGGCCGGCCCCGGTTCCGTACGCGGAGGCAGCGAGCGGCGCTGGGAGGCACCGGTGGCGGGGGGGGAGAGCCCCGGAGGAAGCGGGATGTGAGCCGACGGGGTCCGTCTGAGCCCCGGGGGTCCTGTGCACCGGGAGCTACGCATTCCGGTGCCTCCAGGGCCGGTGACAGCCCCGGGGGGTGCCGTGCATCCCGGTGCCCCGGGGACCGTTGCCGGTTCCAAGGTCCCTGCGCACCCGGGGCAGGGCTGCAGGAGGGGTCCCCGTGGCTCCCGGTGCTGCTGGGGTCAGGGCTCGGCCCCGGGGCTCCTCCGAGGCTCCCTTCCCCTCAGCCCCGTTCAATCCCCCCCCCCATCCCCGCAGGTGACACCGCGGAGGGACGGGTCTGGGGTCGTCCCGAGCGAGGTAAAGGGGGTGCCTGGGCTGCCCAGGGCCTGGCGGTGCCACGGGGACCAGGGGGCACCCCGGCCTGACGCGCATCCCCCGCAGCCAGCGATGTCGGAGAGCGTGGCCGAGGTGCCGGGAGACGGGAGCCCCGCGGGGCTTGGCGAGACGGGCAGTAGCCAGGAGCTGCTGCAGCGGCTGCGGGAGCTGGAGGTACGGGGGCGGGCCGGGAACTGGGTCTACTGGGAGCTGGGACCACCAGGCAGCCGTGCCTGGTGCCACTTGGGCAGCCACGGCCACCAGAAACGAGGGCCACCAAGGCAGCTGTAGCCGGTGCCTTGGGGCAGCTATGCCCGCTGTCACCGTGCAGCCATGGCCACCGTGCATCTGGGGCTGATGCCACCAGGGCAGCCACAGCCACCGTGCAGCTGCGGCCACCGTCACCGTGCAGCCGATGCCAAGAGGCAGCTGCGACTGGTGCCGTGGAGCCAGCAGCCCAGACACCACGGTGAGGGGCCAGCACCTTCCTGCTTTCCGCGGCCCTCGTTTGCCAACGCTTCTGGGGCTCCGAGTCCCACCAGGCAGAGGAAGGGTCCCCTTAGTGCCGGGTGGAGGGTGGGGGGGGGGTGTCCATGTGCTCAGGCCCCTCCACCATATCCCCTGAGCTGTCCCCTCTCTGTCCCCAGGCAGAGAACTCGGCCCTGGCCCAGGCCAACGAGAACCAGCGGGAGACTTATGAGCGCTGCCTGGATGAGGTATTTGGGGAGACAAACACACACACACACACACACGAACACACACACGTGTGCTGGGGTACGGGGCTGCGTGTGCCCTCGCACCCCACCCGGCCCCCTCCTCTGCTCCTCAGGTCGCCAACCACGTGGTGCAGGCGCTGCTCAACCAAAAGGTGGGTGTCGAGGCTTCTGGGAGGGTCTGTGTCAGGGAGCTGGGGGGTGGTCCTGGCTGACACCTCCTGCCCCTCCATCCTGCCCTGGGCAGGACCTGCGTGAGGAGTGCATCAAGCTGAAGAAGCGGGTCTTTGACCTGGAGAGGCAGAACCAGGCGCTGAGTGACCTCTTCCAGCAGAAGCTGCAGCTCTCGGCCGGATCCCTGCCCCAGGTACAGCCGAGGATGCCTCAGTGCTGGGTGGGGGGTAGAGTACCCCCAAAAAAAAACCTTAACTTGGTGTCTCTGCCTTTCTCCAGCTGCCGCTGCACTCTGTGCCAGTGCCCCTGGATGTCCTGGTGAACCCCCACCCAGGCTCTGCTGAGCAGCTGCCTCCCCTGCTGCCCCCCAGCCTCTGCATCCCCCTGCCAGAGGTGGGTATCGGCGTCCCCAACCCCCCCACCCTGCTGTCCCTCTCTCCTGGCTGTGGCATCCCCCTCCCCACGCTCACGCTATTGCCTTTGCCCCCCCCGCCACTGTCCCTACCCTAGTTGGGTCCCCATCCCAAACCTTGCTGTGTCCCCCTCCTTGTCCCCCTCCCCCCGTGGTGTCCCCGCTCCCGACCCTGGCGCTTTGGAGCCTGGTTCCGGGTCCCTAAGGGGTGACAGTGCCCGGACCCCGCAGGTGACGCCGCCGGTGCCATCGGGCAGCCCCGGCCTCAGCCCCGGCGCCCCCCCCTTGGATGCCCTCTCCCCCTTCTTCAAGAAGAAAGCTCAGATCCTGGAGGTGCTGCGCAAGCTGGAGGAGACCGACCCTCTGCTGGGACCCCCCCCGCCCTCCCCCGGCTCCCCCGAGCCCTGCACTGCCCTGGGCTGGCCCCCCTGCCCGCTGCGGGCGCCGGGGGCTACCGGGGGCTGGCGGGGGGCCGAGGGCAGCCCCTGCTCCTCGCCCGAGGAGGCTGCACAGCCCCGGGGGGCCCTGCTCAGCGCCTTGGCCGAGCGGCTGCTGCGGGGGGACGGGGGCTGCTGCCGACGCACGGGGGAGGCCGCGGGGGGATCCCCCCGGCAGCGGCATGGCGAGCACCCCGCTTTCCTGGGGCTCTACGCCCCGGGAGAGGAGAGCCCCGAGGGGGGCTTCACCTCGCTCTCGCCCGGGGGGGGACCCAACCCTTTGCCGTCGCCTCCCAAGGTGCTGAAGCTGCCGGCCCCCCCCGGGGCTCTGCGCCTCAGCCCCCAGCTCGCCCGGGCCTCCAAGATCCCCTGTCGCAGCGGCAACCCCGAGGCTTCACCGGCGCTCAGCCGCCGAGCCTCCCCCGACGCCCCCCCGGAACCTGGCTCCCCGGAGCCCCCCGCTTTCCCCCCGCCCCACGCCTACGAGGCGGCCGAGCAGCCCCCCAGGCCGCCGGGACCCGCTGCTGGAGGGGAGCGGGCGGCCGTGTCCCCCCCCAGCACCCGCCGTGGCACGGGGGGCTCGGCCCCCTCCCGCCGCCCTGGCAAGAAGCCCCCCGAGCCGGGCTACTTGCCCTTCAAGGAGCGCTTGGCTGCCCTGGGCAAGCTGCGGGGGGCCGAGGGCCGCGAACCCCCCGGCCCGGGGCGGCCTGAGCGGGGTCACGGGGCCGAGCCGCGACCCCCACCCCGGGGGGGTTTGGGGGGCAGCCTGAAGCACCCTGAGCCAGCGCACAGCGGGGAGCCCCTGGCCCGCTGCTACTCCTCCGGCTCCATGGGCGAGCCGGGCAAGGCGGGGGGCAAGGGGCGTCCCGCCAGCGGCAGGACCCCGCCAAGGGGCCCCCCGCCCCCCCCCGCCAAGGGCACCCGCAGCCCCCACGGCAGCCCCACCAAGCTGCCCACCAAGGCAGGCGCTGGCAAAGCCGGGACGCCGCGGGGCGAGGAGCCGGCGGGGGCCAAGGCGACGGGAGCCCCCCACAAACCGCCGCCGGCCACCGAGCCCCTGGCCGTGGGGCCACCAGCGCCACCGGGCAGCGCCGGGCATTCGGCCATCGAGGAGAAGGTGATGAAGGGCATCGAGGAGAACGTGCTGCGGCTGCAGGGGCAGGAGCGGGTGCCGGCGGGCGAAGCCAAGGGCAAGGCCGTCGGCGGCTTGGCCAGTTGGTTCGGGCTACGGCGCAGCAAGTTGCCAGCCCTGAGCCGTCGTGGCGATGGTGGCCGCGGGCGAGACTGGGCTGGGACGCCGGCTCCTCTCCGCCGGGAGGTCAAGTTGGCCGCCCGTAAACTGGAAGCCGAGAGCCTCAACATCTCGAAGCTGATGGAGAAGGCGGAGGATCTGCGGAAGGCGCTGCGGGAGGAACACGCGTTCCTCCAAGGGCTGGCACTGGAGAAGGGGCACCCCCGCGGCCCCCCCTGCGGCTCCGGCCCCCTCCCCGTCATGTACCAGGAGGTGACGGCCGAGACCTTCATGCAGCAGCTGCTCGACAGGTGGGTGCCCACCCGGGTCCCGTCGGGGTGGGTAGGGGGTGTGTGGGGGGCACCTGAGCTCACCCCCAAAGCGGTGACGTCCCCAGGGTGGACGGGAAGGACGTGCCCTACGAGAGCCGCCTGGAGCACAAGCGGGAGCTCTGTGACCTCCGACGGGTGCCCCCCGATGCCAAAGACCCCCGGCTCTGCCGCCCGCCCCGCAACGGCATCGTGGGGCACCTGCGGGAGCCCCCCGACAAGGTGAGGACCTTCCCCTTCCCCCCCCATGCCCCCATTGCCACCGGCCAGGTACCCCATGCCGTGTGCGCTTCATCCCCCCACCCCCAAGGTGCCCGGCGTGGGGCTCCGGGACAAGCTGCCATCGGACGAGAGCTTCTCGGAGTCGGGGACATCGCAGCACTTTGCCGGTGAGGAGGGGGTAACATCACGGGGGGGTGACACTGGCACGGATGCCCCCGCTCCCCCTGGCACTGACACCTCTCCCCCGGTGCCCGCAGCCTGCGGGTCGCTGACGCGGACGCTGGACAGCGGGATTGGCACCTTCCCCCCTCCCGACTACGGGGGGGTCCCAGCCAAGAACACCCCGAAACCTCGAGGCCGCCCCGAGCCGCTGCCCGCCGTCGCGCTGGCTCGTGCCCCCCCCCGTCACCAAAGTGCCACGCAAGGCCCGCACCTTGGAGCGGGAGGTGCCCAGCGCCGAGGAGTTGCCGGTGGCCGGCAAACACCGGAGCACCCCAGGGTGCCGGACCCCGGCCCCCCCCGGCCCCCCCGGCCACCGCCTCGCTCCTCAAGGTCAGTGTGGGCGTCGTGCCGGCGTTTGGGGGGCGCGAAGCCCCCGATGCCAATGCTGGATGCGCGCTGGGGGCTCCGCACCCCAACCTGGGTGATGGGGGGGCAGGGGGGGGGGGTCCTGTATGCCAACACTGACACCCCCGCCCCGTTACCCCCCCGCAGACACCGGTGCCGAGGCCCGGAAGCCGCGGCGAATCCAGCCCAACAAGAACTGGACCTTCCCCAACGCCAAAGCCTGCGGTGCTGCCGACCCCTTCCTCTGCCCCCCCGGGGGGCTGGAGGGGCTGCACTGTCCCACCGTGGTAAGGGGGGGGGGCTGTGGGACACCCCCCCCAGTCCAGCTCTAATTGGATTGTTGGGGAGGGGGGGGATGCAGCCCCTCTTTGCTCCTTCCATCTCTGACCCCACCCTCCCCCCCCCCCCCAGGAGCCCGTCTGCAGCCCCCCCGGGCATCGAGGGGCATCCCCGGAGGCTCCCCTGCCGCTGCCCCCCGCCCTGAGCGCCAGCAGCAGCCGAACTCCCAGCGCTTCGGACGTGGGGGACGAGGGGAGCACGGAGGCCCCTTCTCGAGACGGGGGGCACGGCCCCCCCCGGGCTGGAACACTCCGAGTCCCTCAGCGATTCGCTCTACGACAGCCTCTCCACCTGCGGCAGCCAGGGCTGACCCCCCCCCCCCCTCCCCCCCCCCCCCCCAAATCCCCACGCTCACATCGTCTTCCGCAGCCCCCTGCCCCTTGCCCCCCACCCCCCCGTGCCCCCGGCTCTCTCTGATGGTGCTATCGCCTTGTACAGCCCCCGCCGCCGGGTTTTTCACTCAATAAAGCTGCCCCGTCCCGGTTTATTTATAGAGGTGACCCTGGAACCGACGTGGTCTCTGCGTCCTGCCCCAGGGAGGGGGGTCTGGGGGGGGGAACACGGTCCAGGGAGGGAAGGGGGGGGCTGAGAACTGAAAGTCTTGAGCGTTTTATTGACTTGTCCCGGTGTACAAAGAGGTGACGGCGGGAGGGGGAGAGCTCCACGATCCAAACCCCTCGGCTCTCCTTCGGGGTTGGGTTTGGGGGTTTGGTTTTCCTCGGCGTTTCTTGGCACTGGTGCTAAAGAAGAGGCTTCTCTGCGGAGTTTGGCTTTCGGGGGGGGAGAAGGGGGGGTCCCGCCGTGGTCCCACCATGTAGGGCTGCCTGGGTGTGGGAGTAACACCCCCCAGGGCTGGGGGGAAACCTCCAGGAGGGAAGGGAGAGAACCCCGAGGGACAAGAACCCCGAGGGACAAGAACCAGAACTCCGAGGGACAAGAACAAGAACCCTGGGGGGGCTTTGGGGGGGGAGGCAGCTTGGGGCAAGGAGGGGCCGGAAGGAGCTGAGCTCCAGCAGGATCTGTCAGTTGGCCCTTTTCTAATCAGAGAAAAGCTAAACGAGAGGAAAAACCCACAAGGTGCAAAAGCTTCCGGGCTGCTTCTCGTCGGCAGCAAAGCGCAACCCCTTTAATGAACCAGAAATGGGGGGGGGGGGGAGGGGGGGGGGGGCACGGGGAGGACGCGGGGACCAAGGGGGTCTGGAGTTGCTTCACTTCTTCTCCTTCTTCTTCTTCTGCAAGAGGAGACGTGGCCAGTCACTGCTGGGTCTGGGGTCCCCGTGTCCCCCACAACTCCAAGGGGCAGGATGGTCCTGTCCCCACCACCCTGCCCGTGCCCAGGGCACCATCACCCACCTCGGTCATGCCCAAGATCATCAGGAGCTCGCGGAAGATGTTGACGAAGTCGAGGAAGAGATCAACGCAGTGCCTGCAGGGATGGAGGGGTGTGCTCGGGGAGGGGGTCTGTCCTGCCCAACCCCCCACGTGTCCCCCCCCCCACCCCACGTTGTCCCCAGCACCCACCAGATGTAATCCTTGTCCCCGCTCTCCGACTTCTCGATGATGAGCTGCGTGTCGAAGAGCACGAAGCCGCAGACGATCATCAGCCCCAGGTAGAGGTTGGCCTGGGGGGTCGGGGGGACGTGGGGACGTTAGGATGGGGGCATTCCACCCCCTCCCCAGTTGTGGGGACGTTAGGATGGGGACATCCCACCCTCCCCAGTTGGTATCTGTCCATCTGTCCGGACTCACCGTGAAGATCCAAGTGGATCTCAGGAAGGCGTTAGCCACCGAGGAGAGAAGCATCAGGGTCAGCCCGGAGAAGAGGAAACCTGTGGGGAGAGGGTGGGGGGTGAGGCCTGACCCCGGCCCCCCCGTGGGTGCCCCTGGGGGTCCCCACTCACCTCCCAGGTAGAGGAAGCTCCGGCGCCGGGCGAACAGGGCGCTCAGCGAGAAACAGGCGAAGATGGCAGCGGTGCCCAGGAAGGCGGTGGGGATGATACTGGGGAGAGGGGACAGGGGGTCAGGGGGGTCTGGGGGTGACACTGGGAGAGAGCAGAGGGGGTTGGGGGGGTGTGGGGATGACACTGGGAGATAGCAGAGGGGGCCAGGGGGGTCTGGGGGGTGTGGGGATGATACTGGGAGAGAGCAGAGGGGGACAGGGGGGTCTGGGGGGTGTGGGGATGATACTGGGAGAGAGGAGAGGAGGTTGGGGGGGTCTGGGGGGTGTGTGGATGATACTGGGAGAGAGCAGAGGGGACCTGGGGATGATACTGGGAGAGAGGAGAGGGGACCGGGGGGGTGTGGGGATGATACTGGGAGAAAGCAGAGGGGGTTGCAGGAGTCTGGGGGGTGTGGAGGTGATACTGGGAGAGAGGAGAGGGGACCTGGGGGGTCTGAGGATGATGCTGGGAGAGAGCAGAGGGGGTTGGGGGGGTCTGGGGGATGTGGAGATGATACTGGGAGAGAAGAGAGGGGACCTGGGGGGTGTGGGGATGATACTGGGAGAGAGGAGAGGGGACCTGGGGGGTCTGGGGATGATACTGGGAGAGAGCAGAGGGGGTTGCGGGAGTCTGGGGGGTGTGGAGATGATACTGGGAGAGAGGAGAGGGGGTTGGGGGGTCTGGGAATGATGCTGGCAGAGAGGAGAGGGGCTTAGGGGGGCCTGGAGGGTGTGGGGATGATGCTGGGAGGGAAGAGAGGGGGTTGTGGGGGGCAGGTAGCAGGGGAGGGTCACGCTCCTACCTGGGGTTGATGGAGATGCACATTTCCAGGAGGGGTCCCAGGTTGATGCCTGGGGACAGAGCAGGGAGTCACCGCAGCCACTCGGGGCTGTCCCTGTCCTGTGTCTGTGTCCCCCCCGTTCCCCCAGGGCTTGGGATCCCCCGGGACTTGGTGGGGGGGGACACCCAGAGCCCACCTACCCGTCAGGAAGGCGAAGCCCACCAGCATCCCCAGCCTCTTCTGCTCCGTCTCCCGGCTGTGCGGGGTGGCCGTCAGCCAGACCATCAGCCCCAGCGCGCCCAGGCCAGTCAGGAAGCTGAACTGGGAGGGGGGGGAGAGGCAGGTGGGGACCTGGCAACGCCTCACCGGGGGACTACGGG
>JANVCC010000183.1:291679-302267 GCA_025345505.1 Todiramphus chloris collaris
CCCCCCCCCTTCATCCCCAGCCCGCCGCTGGATCTGCCCGTAGCCGAGCGGGGGTCAGGACCCCGGGACCCCCACCCGGGGCAGGGGGAACGCGTGGCACCCCCCCAGCCACCCCCCCGGCAGAGGCCGAACCCCGTCTGGGGTGGGGGGCTCAGCGCTGGTGGCTGACCCAGGAGGTGCCCCCTCCCCACCGGTGCCCCCCGGGGCCGGGGGGGGGGGTCAATGCCACCGCCCCGGAGCAGCTGTCCCAGCGCCGGGACCACGGGGGGACCCCCCTGCCCCGCACCCCGCGCTCGTCACTTTGACCACTGATGGGAACACTAATTGCCAAAAAAAGGGACCAAATCCAAGCCGGGGGGGGGGGGGGGGGGGCTTTGGGGGTGGGGTGGGAGCCCCCCCTCCATCACCAGCCCCACTCTGGGGTGGGGCAGCCCCAGTTCACCCCAGTGCCAGTAGCTGGAGGGGGGACTGGGAGCAGTTTAGGGCTGGGGGAGGAAAAAGGGGGTGAAGGGGGTGGGGGGGAAGGGACAAGGCGGGCAGGGGGAGGCCATGGTGGGAAGGGGGCAGATTGGGGCCCCCCCCCTCACCTCTTTGGGGCAGGATGCGGCCCCTGGGGGGCAGGGGAGCTGCCCAGCACCTCCCCCCCTCCCCAAGCAACACCCACCCCGGGATTAAACCCTGCAAAAGGGAATAAAAGTTTCCCCTTAATCCTCTTCAAAGGGGGGGGTTGCCTGTGGATGTGGGGTGGGGATTAAGGCGCACGGCCGCACCCACGGCCGCATCCAGCCCCGGGCTCAGCATCACCCCCACCCAGCCCTACCCCGAGCTCCGGCGAAGATGCCGCGGGTCAGAAGGCTGCGGGGGTGAGATGTTGGCATGCCTCCGACCGTCCCTGCATCCCGGGCTGGTCCCTAGGTGCCCTCGGCCTGCTGGGAGAGGCGCCGCTCGGCGCGGGCCAGCGCTGCCGCCAGCCCCTCGGCCTGCAGCAGCAGATGGCAGGCGAGGAAGGCGATGGCGAAGGCGACGGCGAGGCCCAGCACCAGCACCACCGCGATCTGGGCGGCTTCGGCCACCCCCGTGCCCCCCCAGACCTGTGCCAGGGTGCCGTTCATCTTCCTCTTCTTCCTCTTCTTCCTCCCTCCCTCCTCCTCGCCGGGAGCAGGGCGCGGGCGTGCGGGGCGGTGCTGGCAGCAGGGGAGGGTTTAAGTGATGCCAGGGAGCGGCTCAGCCGCCCGCACGGCCCCCCCAGCTCTGCTGAGAAGCTGGGGAGTGTTTGGGGGGGGTGGAGGAAGGTTTGCCCCCTGCCCCCCCCGTCTCCTTTGCCACCCCAGAGTCCTGGGGATCAGCCCGTCGGGTGCTCGAGGTGTTGCTCTCACTGCTCCCCAGTGCAGCTGGGGGGGCCCAGGGCATGGGCACGGGGTTGAGGGGGTCTCCAGCTCAGCCCTGGCACCCGTTTCTCCCCCACCCCACGGACGTTGGCCTCAGGACGTAACAAGATTCCACAGGAAAGGAGAAATCCTTTATTTCCAGCCCAGAAAAAGGCAGCGAGTTCGGCTCCGGGCCCCACGGGGAGTGGCTGAGACCCACGGGGGATGGGGTCTGGACGTCACCCCCTGGGCCAAGGCTCGACAACGCCAAGCCAGTGCCAACCAGCAGCTCCCACCCCGAGGACTCACCACCAGCCCCCGTCGAGCCGGTTCTCCACCCTGCAGCACAAACCAAACCGGTAGCAACCCCCAATTAAAGACCAGTCTCAGTCCAGCTCCTCACAAAAAGCTTCTGGGAGGTGGAGGAGGGGTCCAAGCAGAGCCGCTGCCCCCAGGAGCCAAGGGCTGTGCCCGGGAGGTGCCACCACCACGCAAGGGTGAAGCTCGGGGACAGCAGGTCCTACAGAGCCAGCGTGTCCTTGATGAGCCGGCGCATGGTGGTGGTGACCGAGGTGCCCAGGGAGTCTGTGATCTGGTAGGAGATCTTGTAGAGGTAGGGCTGCACGTCCTTCAGGCTGGTGTCGAAGACGTTGTCCACCTCCGACTGGGTGGGCATCTTGGGCAGGTACTCGTGGCGGTTCATCACCTCCACGATGTTGATGATCTTCTCGCAGAGCTTCTCGCCCACCTTCTCCCGGCAAATCTGCCTCTCCTGCTCGTTGGCCAGGTTGACCACGTTCACCTTGATGGTCCACAGCTCCCAGGGGATGCACTCATCCGAGAAGGGCCAGCGTGACTTCTTCTTCTGGTAGAACTCCAGCGAGATCTGCCCCATCCCGTCGCTGCCCGAGCTGCGCAGCGCGTCCTGCCGAGAGCCCGCTCAGCTGGCACCTCCCTTCCCCTCCTCGCCGGCGCAAACCGACGGGGTTTTTCAGCTCCCGTTTGCATCCCCTCGGGTTTTCCCCCCTTACCTTAAACTCCCCGACAGCCTTGCGGAGGGCCCGGTCCAGCTCCTCGGAGGAGACGCGGACGTAGGCGAAGTCGATGAAGTCGCAATCCACGTCCTGGGTGCCCACGGTGCCGATGGAGTAGGTGCCCTCCTTCTTGTAGTGGAACTTGCCGGTGCTGCGGTGCAGCAGGACGGTGTGGAGCACGGCCAGCATGGCCTCCTCCACCTGCCGACCCTCCACCGACACCTCCAGCACCTCTGCCCGACAGTTCATGGCCGGGGCGGCTCCGGGGGGAGCGCGACGCTGGGTCCTGCGGGGAAAGAAGGGGGTGGGTGGGTGTAGGGGTGGTAGTTGTGACCCTGCGAAGGTGGCAGCCCCTCTACCAGCCCCCTTTACCCGATCCGTGTGGACCCTGCTAGGACCCAGAAGTCCCAATTTGGGAATCTCCACACCACAGGGATCCCAAGACGTCCCAGTTTGGGGCCCTCCCCTCCCTTACAGGGACCCAGATGTCCCAGTCTGGACCCCCTAAGTCCACAGAGACCCTGGTGTCCCAGTCTACCCCCCCCCCCCCCTTTACAGGGACTCAGATGTCCCAGTTTGCTCCCCCCCTTACAGGGACCCAGACACCCCAATTTGGGGCTCTCCCATCCCATAGGGACCCAGACATCCCAGTTTGGACCCCCTAAGTCCACAAAGACCCTGGTGTCCCAGTCTACCCCCTTCCCACTTACAGGGACTCAGATGTCCCAATTTGGGGCTCTCCTGTCCCATAGGGACCCAGACGTCCCAGTTTGGACCCCCTAAACCCACAGAGACCCAGACATCCCAGTTTACCCCCCCCCCAGGGACCCAGACATCCCAGTTTGCCCCCTCACAGCCTCACAGGGACCCAGACGTCCATCCCAGTTTGCCCATCCCCTCCCTTACAGGGACCCAGACGCCCCAGTTTGCCCCCCCCCCCAGCCTCACAGGGACCCAGTCCCACCCCAGTTCGGGCCCCTCCTCACCGCACTCTGCCCCGCAGAGCCCCGGGCCCGCCTCGGCCCCGCGCAGCCCGGGCACCCTCAGCCCCCAGCCGCCCCCAGGGCCTCGGCTCCCCTCCCCCGGGGGGGCCCGGGCCCCCTCTCCCCGTCCCCCGGGGGGTCCCGGGCCCCTCACCCCGCGGCCCCGGCCCGGACTCACCGCCCGGGCCCGACCATCTGCGGGAGGGGAGGGGGGAAGCGGAGCGGCCCATCTGCGGGGGGGGGGAAACCGCCACCCATCACCGGCGGGAACAGCGGCTCCTCCTCCCGCAGCGGCCGCGATTCCTTAATCCCCGCCTTTTAACGTGATCATCGCGCTCCTCGGTGCCGTTCCCCGCCGCGGTGCTGCCCCGGGGGTTGCGGAATCACCGCTCCCGTTGCCCGGTTCCTCCCCCCGCGCTGCCTCGCCGTTGGTTCGTTCCGGGAGGGGGGGAACCATAGAGCTGGGCGGCCTGCGGCGCAGAGCGGCGCGCATCGCCCCGGGGAGGGGGGGGCCGAGCGCACGGCGCCCCCTGTGGCTTGGAGGAGCCGCGGCGGTGCCGCAGCGGAGCTGGGGGGGGGGGGGAGGGGGTGGCCGTGACCCCCGGTGACCCCCGGTGATCCCCGGTGACCCCCGGTGACCCCCGGGGTGACCCGGCCCAGAACGGGGCGATGAGGCGACAGGGGAGCAGGAGAGGCCATGGGGATGTACATGGGGACAGGGGCCACGGGGACACGGGGGGGCACCAGGATGGGGACACGGGGACCTATGGACACGGGACCTATGGACACGGGGACCTATGGACATGGGGACCTATGGACACGAGGGACAGGGGACACGGGGACCTATGGACACGGGACCTATGGACACGAGGGACAGGGGGACATGGGGACCTATGGACACGAGGGACAGAGGGACACGGGACCTATGGACACGAGGGACAGGGGGACACGGGGACCTATGGACACGAGGGACAGGGGGACACGGGACCTATGGACGCGAGGGATATGAGACACGGGACACGGGAGCTATGGACACGAGGGACAGGGAGACATGGGACCTATGGACACGAGGGACATGGGGACACAAGGGACAGGGGGACATGGGACCTATGGACATGAGGGACAGGGGGACACGAGAACCTATGGACACGAGGGACAGGGGACACGGGACCTATGGACACGAGGGACAGGGGGACACGAGGGACCTATGGACATGAGGGACAGGGGGACACAGGACCTATGGACATGAGGGACAGGGGGACACGAGGGACAGGGGGACACAGGACCTATGGACACGAGGGACAGGGGGACACGGGGACCTATGGACATGGGGACCTATGGACACAGGGACCTATGGACACGAGGGACAGGGAGACACGGGACCTATGGACACGAGGGACAGGGGGACAGGGGGCACAGGAGACAGGGTCAGGGGGACAGCAGGACACGGGGACAGACAGCCACGGGGACAGGAAGGACATGGTGGGCACAAGCACATGGGGACACTGGGACTGGGGGCACTGGCACTGGGCCACCCCCGTTGCCGCGGGGACACGCGCCCCGGTGTAAATAGCAGGGCCATCCGTGGCCGTGGCCGTGGCACGTCACTGGGCAGAGAGCTGGGCACACGCCGTGGCACACGCGCCCCTGCCACGCAGCCCCCCCAGGGCAACCGCCCGCCCACGGAGCTATTTTTGCCTGGCCCTGCTGCCACCATCCTCCCCATCCCTCCTGCCCCAGGGACTGGGACGAGGTGGGCAGAACCCAGCCCTGTGCCACGGGTTGGGGGACAGGGACCCGCCACCTCAGTGGGAGGGTTGGCACCGTGCTGGGGGCTGGCACAGGGACAGATCCTGGCCCCCCAGTGACTGAGAACCCCCGGGAGCGGCCCCGCCGTGCGTCAGCGCTCTCCCCGTTGCAGGGAGGGGACACGGGGGGGGGACAGGGGCACAGAAGGACCTTTGTTGTGTGCCACCCCAGGGCCCCCCCTGCCCAGCTCCTCAATGTGCCCCTTGTTCCCTTGGTGTCCCCATTCGCATTTGCTCGGGGGCCAGAAGGAAGGGGACAAACCCAGCGAAGGGACACAAGACACAACCCCCCCCACCCCCCCACCCCATCACTCAACTGAACCCCCCCCAACCCCCTGAGACCCCAATTAGGACCTCAAACGCCATCCCCTCCCCCCCCCCAGCTTGCCATGCCAGGGGGGGGTGGCCCCGCCACTGGCCCCGTGCCCAGGGCTGCAGAGAGGGGGGACCCGGTCACGCTCCCCGGTTATTTTGGGGGTAGATAAATCAGGCGGGCGACAGGTGCCCGGGGTGGGGGGGGGGTTCTGGGGATGGGGGGGGGGGGTGAGCGAGAGTTCAAGGGCAGCGGCATGGGCAACGTGCAGCTCCGGCCACCCCGGCTGTCCCCAGCCCCCTGCCAAAGCACCCGCTGGTAAATATAGATATTACCCTGGGGGGGGGGGATGCACAGACATGGGATGGGGTCACACACACGGCCCCCCCCCCCCCCAGAGAAACGGCCCCTGGCAGCAGCTGGCGACGTACGTACAAGTTTATATACAGAAAATGGCCAAAAGAGGACCAAAAAAAAGAAAAAAGAAAGAAAAAAATAATATATATATATAAAGGGGAAAGGGGACGAGGCTGGGGGGGTCAGAGCCCCCTCCCCGTCCCCCACGCTCCCCGCTCTGTACAGGATCCGGCCGCTCGCTATTTACAACGGGGGCATTTTTACAGGGGAGAAGGGGGTGGGGGGTGGGGTGATGGGACCCCCCCCCCCCACCCAAACCCCCCAGGAAGGGGGGGTAAAGGCACCGGGGCTGTCGTGCATCTGTCTGCACCCAGCGCTGGGAAGGCACGTGGGGGACCTGGGTGACCCCGAAGGGAGTCAGGTGTTCCTGGGGGGTGTCCCCAGGCATCCCTGGAGGGAGGGGGGGTCCTCAGGCATCCTTGGTGGATCTCCAGGCATCCTCGGTGGATCGTTCAGGCATCCCTGGGGGGTCCCCAGGCATCCCTGAAGAGTCTGAAGCATCCTTGGGGGGTCCCCAGGCATCCTTGGGGGTGGTTCAGGCATCCCTGGGGGGTCCCCAGGCATCCCCGAAGAGTCTGAAGCATCCCTGGGGGGTCCCCAGGCATCCTTGGGGGTGGTTCAGGCATCCCTGGGGGGTCCCCAGGCATCCCTGAAGAGTCTGAAGCATTCTTGGGGGGGTCCCCAGGCATCCTTGGGGGTGGTTCAGGCATCCCTGGGGGGTCCCCAGGCATCCCCGAAGAGTCTGAAGCATCCCTGGGGGGTCCCCAGGCATCCTTGGGGGTGGTTCAGGCATCCCTGGGGGGTCCCCAGGCATCCCTGAAGAGTCTGAAGCATCCTTCGGGGGTCCCCAGGCATCCCTGAAGAGTCTGAAGCATCCTTGGGGGGTCCCCAGGCATCCTTGGGGGTGGTTCAGGCATCCCTGGAGGGGGTCCCCAGGCATCCCTGGAGGGAGGGGCGTCCCCAGGCATCCTTGGTGTAACTCCAGGCATCCTTGGGGGTGATTCAGGCATCCCTGGGGGGGTCCCCAGGCATCCCTGAAGAGTCTGAAGCATCCTTGGGGGGTCCCCAGGCATGCTTGGGGATGGTTCAGGCATCCCTGGGGGGGTCCCCAGGCATCCCTGAAGAGTCTGAAGCATCCTTCGGGGGGTCCCCAGGAATCCTTGGGGGGAGGTCAGGGGCTGGTGGCAACCCCCCCATGCCGGGAGCTCAGAAGGGCAGCGTGTCCATGAAGATCTTGTCGACGATGGGCGGTGGCGGCACCAGGTCCTCCAGCTTCAGGTAGAAGATGCGCTGGAGGCCCTGGGTGCAGAGGCTGCGCAGCTCGGGCAGCTTGCCCAAGAGCTTGGAGAGGCAGCCGGGGCGGGAGGGCTCGCTCCCGGCCGTGGCCATGTGGTCCTTCAGGCAGCCCACGATGCGGTTCTGCAGCTCCTCCACCCGCTTCGGCTCCTTCAGCCCGTGGCGGTCTAAAGAGGGGGTGAGGCCAGAGGTGTGAGGCCAGGAGGGGAAGGGGAAAAAGGACAGTCGGGGTGGGGAGCGGGGCTGGGGATCTCAACCTGTGATGATGACGAGGGCGGCGAGGCAGGAGAAGGAGGGGACGTCGATGCTCATGCGGTGCAGGCTCTGGGAGAACTCGAGGATGGCGTCGATCCACTCGCCGAAGCCCCGCACGCACTGGAGCCGGTGCAGGACCACCCCGTTGCAGAAGATGAGTTTCCCTTCCTCCGGCTTGGACCTGAGGGTACGACCACGCGTCAACCCCCATCCCCCGACACAGCCCCCCCCGGGGCTCCGTGCCGTGCCGTGCCAGGGCTCACCGGTATGCCAGGCGCAGGATGAAGAGCTCGAGGAAGGCCGACTCCAGCAGCAGGTCCTGGTCCTCCTTGGGCAGCTCGGCAAAGCCCTGGATCTTCTCAGCCCACTTGCGGATGACGTCCATGGAGCCGGTGAGCAGGTCGTAAAACTGCTGCACGTCCACCGAGTCCTCCTTCTCGAACTGGCACGGCACCGAGTCCTGGAACTGCCGCGGGGACCCGGTCAGGATCTGGCCCCGGTGCAGCCCTGGGGAGGATGCGGGGCGGTCCTGGACCTACCTTGGAGTAGTCGAGCTTGGTGGCGCTGGGGATGGAGTCGATGTGCGCCCGCACCAGGGAGGTGATGAGGCTGACGGGCGACGCGTCCGGCGACTGCTTGGGTTTGGAGGGCAAGCGGCCCCGCCGTCCCTTCAGGCTGTCGGTCCGGACCACTGCCGGGAGGGACACGCGCTGAGTGCATCCATCCTGGATGCTGGGCAGATGTTCCCCCCTCCCTCTCTCGACCCTGGGACAGGCCCCCCCATCGCCCCCAGTACCTTCTTTGACCATGCCAACGGCCAAGCACTTCTGGAAGCGGCAGAACTGGCAGCGGTTCCTCCGCCGCTTGTCCACGGGACAGTCCTTGTTGGCCAGGCAGATGTACTTGGCGTTCTTCTGCACCGTGCGCTGCGGGCGGGGAAGGAGCGGCCCGAGCTCAACCCCGCGGCCCCAAGCCAGCGAACAAAAGCCCTTCTGTCCTCCCCTGCCTCCCGCTCCCACCCAGCATCCGGCTCCGCGGGCCGCGGGGATGGTTCCCGGGGCCACGCTCCCTGCCCTGCCCCTCCGCGGGGCCACCCTCAGCATCCTCCCCGTGCTGCCGCAAAGCATTGTGGGAACATCCCAGCAGCGGGGGGGGGGGGTGTTTTTTGGGAGGGGGGGTGGCGGAGTGGTCCCCGTACCTTGAAGAAGCCCTTGCAGCCCTCGCAGGTGCGGACGCCGTAGTGCTGGCAGGAAGCGTTGTCCCCGCAGACGGCACAGCGACCCTCGCCCGCCCCAGGGCCGCGCGTCTTGGCGGGGGTCAGCACCGGCCCCTCCAGCAGCGGCGAGCCGGGGGCCAGGGGCAGCCCGGCAAAGCCCCCAGGGGAGCCCTGTGCCAGGGCGAAGGCGTCCGTGTCCAGCAGCCGCGGGTCCAGGCGGGGCGAGGGGCCCGCTTGCCCTTTGAGGGTCCCGTGGGACCCGCTGGGGGTGGGCGCCGGGGGGCCGAGGGCGAAGAAGGGGGGTTGTGACCCGCTGCCTTTGGCCGGCTCAGCCCAGGGCCGCCCGCCCTCGTAGTTCGGTGGCGGGGAGTACGCCCCGAAGGAGCCCTCCCAACCCGGAGCCTGGGGTGGCTGGAAGCCCGGCGTGGCGGGCGAAGGGATGGAGCAGGGGCTGCCGTAACAGTCTGAGCCGCTGGAGGAGAGGGTCTCATCCTGCTGCCCGCCGAAGGCACCGGGGTAGCAGCCGTAAACCTGGAAATCCTCCAGCTTGAAGGCGGCGGTGGCGGTGGGCTGGCTGCCGGCCGGCAGCTGGTACAGGAAGGCATCGAACTCTCCGGCGTAGCCCTCCATGAAGGTGCTGAAACTGGGCAAGGCGGGAGCGGTGGCCAGATCTGCTCCCGCTACCTCCATCGGGAACCTCCCGCCGTCAGGGCTCAGCAGCTCGGCCGGGCAGCGGTCGCAGGGGCTGGTGCCCGCCGTGCCGAACTGCGCCTGGATGCAGGGCATCTCTGCGGGAAGAGCGGGGAGTCAGCGGGGACCCCCCATCACCATGGCCCCACCGACCCCGGGGTGGGGGATGGAGGACGGAGACGGGGAGAGAACGCGGGGGCTTCCCCGGTGCCCGAGCCGGACCCCCCAGAGCCGTTGGCTGGCCTAGCGTCGGCCACCGCCATCCCCCGGGAAAGGTCACGCCGCAGCCAATGGGCGCAAAGGACATTCCCCAAAACGCTGGCTTAGCAAAGCTGCTGAAAGGGAAGGAGGCAGGAATGTGGCCGGCAGATTGCCGAGTCCCCGGGGCTGGCTGCGGGAAGCCGAAGCCAGGGCTGAACTGGGGACTCGAGGCTCCCAGTTCCACCCCCCCAACTCATTTTGGTAACAGCGGCCGCGGCCAAACCTGCGGGCTGCGGGGAGGGGGGAGAGGAGCCCCCCACCCATCCCTGCAGCCCCCCCGTCATCCCCGCGGCACAGATCCGGCCTCGCTTTAAGGCGTAACAGGAGTCCTGGGTCCAGCTGAAAGCCAAGCCAGGAGTGACCCCGATGGCAAGACGATAATGTAATTCATCTTGCAGACCTTTAAAGGTCACACCGCGCTTGGCCCCCGGCCGCTGCAGCCCGGGCATGGCACCGCTGCCAGCTCACCCGCCGGCACCCTGGCTTCCCCCAGCCAAGTCCGTGCAGCTTTCACCAGTTCCCAGAAAGCCGATACCTGCCCCAGGAACCGGGTTTAAAAATACCCAGAGGGGCTCCAGCCTTGGCACCCACTGGATGGCACCGACCCTCAGCCCACTCCTGGTACCCTGGTGGGGTTTGTGCCTGTCCCCTGGGGACCTGGGCTGTGCTGGATGGGCTCAGATGGTGGGTTCAAAGGGGGGGAAATGCATCCAGGGGGCATAAGGCCATGCTGGGGACATGGCAGGGGGGGACACCGTCTCTACCTTCATGCAAATCCTGGCTGCAAATCACCAGCCGGCCTATGCAAAGCCTCGGGACTGACATGGGGTTTGCCTGGCAGCAGCGGGTGGCACGGGTCCTGCTTTCCTCTTTAAATACTTTTGCCATCGCCCGCTGGCTGGCAGCATTTGGGGTCCCCCCTGCCACGAAGCCCCTAAGTGACCAGGC